>NW_021011684.1:0-241969 GCF_003987935.1 Bombyx mandarina | reverse complement strand
TCAGTTCCGATAGCTTGCCCAACACTAACTGGCGAGGCGGGCGCTCTGTGCGGTATCGGGCCGCCAACAGCCTGTTGGGACGGCGGGCCACAATAGGCCTCCTCCCGCACCGAGTTGATATTTTTTACCGTCAGTGCGTGATAGGCCGATAAAGGCCTGCCGTGATGTTTTTATAGGGAACACCTATACTTTTGACCACCATCTCAAATATATATTTGTCTTTGTCGTACCTTTACAAACACCTGAGATAATCGTTCCGCACCAGCGAGAGGGACATAGTTTTCTTCGTCCGCACCAGGAGAAATTCCGCGGCAGGCTGATTTGGGCCTGTTCCGCAGTGAACGTGTTAAACTCGTTTTTTTTTTCTTTTCGTCTTCCGGAATAACCGTTTTCAGTTGACGAAAACGTAACTTCCCTTTAGCGTTACAGCGAGAAATTCTAAAAAATTGTAGTTGCTCGTGCAATCTGAGACTTAATTTAACCAAACAGAGTTAGGTACTTTTTTGGATTCTTATGAACAAAGAAACAAACTCACGGTCCACCTTGTGTTGGTTACAGAAGATTAAGCACACATTTTCGTTCGCACGTACCCTTCATGTGGGAAGGCAGTATACGACATAAATGAATTGGATCATAATTGTATTTATAATTTTATTAATAGCACTAAGTATACATTTGCAGGATTTATTGTTATCAAAATGCTCCACATTACCAAAAACACAGAATTAAAAGAAAAACGTTTTAATATACCTACCTTTTTTATTATCATTTACATTATTGCCGTCGTTTCAAATACTTTACAGTTTTTGTGGTTACGGACAGCTAAGGTGTTATTGGAGAGAATATTAACGAGAAAGAAAAACGGGAGATTAAACCCTAAACTTAGGTATAATACTTTTAGTAATACTTAGTTATATTATAATTTATAACTCGCGAAAACCGAAGAAAATGTTGCCCAAAAAAAGTTGTTAGTTATTTGATTCAAGTTCACTTCTGATTATCCATTACCGCATCTTTGTGCGCGTGTTCAGTTTTTAAACCTGGCCTGGTAAGTAATCTTCAAGGGTGATGCGTATGTTATTGTTTAATAAACAATGCGAATGCATCAATTTATTTCAATTTACACGAAGGCATTGTTTCGGCTTGCGAGGGCGGTATTCCCGCGCTTCCGGGTAACTTCCGACACGAGCGCGACGCGTGCCGCGCCATCTTTGAATTTCACCCTACAAATGCTGTGTTGCCATTTATAGAAATGTATTACATTTTCAAAAGTGTTATTGTATTCGAAACCTTACACTGATAACTTAAACTATATTTTTCTTAACATATTTATGTAGGACATTCGATGTTTCTTGTTTAACTGTAATTGTACGTTTGTTTTATCTGTTAAAGTAATGCTGTTCAATAATTATTTGGTATGTGTTTTCGTGTCGTGAGTGCATTATTGAGCGTTCGTCACTTTTTGAAGGTTATTATTTAAAGCAAAGTCACGATGGCTTACGTTGTTTCACCTAGGGTAATATTATTGAGCATCAGAATAAATTAATTTAGAAGGTCGCATAGAAGGTTGAGTAACTATTTATTTTCAGCTAAATATATTTATTCAATCTCAGTAAAGCTATCTAGTGTTCAAAGTATCTGATAAACAAAGCAAAGATTGCGCACTTCAATATAATTTTTGGTTCATTTCACAGTAACGCTATGTAATCTGCCGTAAGCACAATCTACTGGTGTGGAGCAATTATTTGAGAACAGGTCACTTTCAACTAATACCAATTTACTTGAACGTAATTAAATCAGCTATTACCGTGACAAATAGAGTAAACATTAATGTGAGAATGGCAAACGACCCGTCAACCAACAGAGGCGCCGGCCCGAGTCACGACTCAACAAATATTTACTTGGACACACCCTGTGTGTACTCTCTATTTGTATCCACTTCCGATAGCAGCGTGAATATTCAGATCAGTCACTTCTAGAACTTTACTAATTCACTGATATTTATATATGAAGGTAGGTCATTTAATGGACATTGAATTAAGTTTGATAGCTTGCCAACTGGTCATTATACGCCTTGATTGTAATTACGATTTCTTACAGTAAATTGTCTGTGTATTAATAATGAATACTATTACAATTGTGTTTGTTAATTTTATTTTAAACATAGCTATACTGTTAGCAAACAATTTAAATAAATTAATTCCCATGGATTATATTTTGATAATTTAATAAGCAAGTAGTATTCAATTTTGTAATAAAAAGATTTCCATTATCTATATATGAAATAATGAGGAGCGGATACATAGAGGGCGATCTAGAACTTGCTAGAATTGCATACCATGAATTTCAGGAAATGAAGGCAAATCGATAAATTCGTAGAAGTAGATGCGAGGAAGCAGTGTCAGTGGCATCATGAATAAGGTAAGTAGGCTATGATTAGAGGTGAAGAAAAGTTTAGAGGAGGCTAATTAGTGTTAGTTATGTAGGCATTTTGGCATTTCAACTTCAGACCCCTGATCGAAAAAGTTGTGGTATTTTTATATATAGAAAGTCCAAGATTTGCAAAGAAAACGTTGAAGTTAAAGACAGTGGAGGAGGAAAGTATTAACTTCACCACCATATCAGCGCAAATTCTGGAACGGAATTACATAATAATATGTCGATCGATCAATGTTCAAAAAACTACTTCATTTCTGTTTACAAAGTAACTTGTGTGATCGGAAGCAGCTTAAGAATTACCGAGTGAAGTACGCACGTAGTAGAGGGCATTATGCTAGAAAAGTTTTGTGTAACAATGTGTAATGTTGCCATTTCTATGCGCAAATTTCCCGGTCGGAACTGGCGGAGCGTCCGCGTATCTTGCGAAGCAATACCCAACTCTCCTATTGTGGCGCCATCTCCATCTGTCCGCTCGACTGACGTGTTTCCGGCTTCTCTTCAAAAAGTCTTGAGCTGTCAACTGGTGAGGGTACGTCTAAAGTTTGCTTGAGGGGCTTTTTATTCTTTTTCGGAAAAAGATTTATTTGTTATCATCTATTTCCAATTCTTACAAAAACAAATTCAGATAAATATTGGAGTCGATCTCAAGCTCACATATTTTGTAGTCATATGAAATATACAATTATTCTAATAGAATGAAATCATTCTCAAATGAAAGGAGATCGCTGCTACCATTCCTCGGAATCCACATTCTTATTAATTTGCAACAGGCAATAACTTCGCAGGGGAAACCAATCTTACTATCGGGTGGCTCACATGTGCTCCGCAGCAATAAGATACTAAAAATATATTTAATCAGTAGTACTATACAAACGACACGTCAGAAAAACCACTACAAGCCAAGGCCATAATGATTGAACAATTTCGACCTCATTCTCTGTGTATATCATTCGTTTAGTTTAATAATAAAATTATTGCGCAGAACTGTCTGGTTTTACCTTGTGATGTGATTCAGTGAAATTTTCGTTTAGATATTAGAATTGGACTTAATTATGATTCTATTTACTGCTTATAATTAAGAGTGTTATTTTTAACGCAGTTGTAATACATTCACTGTTTATCTCTGCATGCTTACAAGCAAAAGCAAGCTGCTAATAAAAGTAAAAAAGTACTGCTCGATTACCGAATTTCTTACAGGCAATTCTAATTGCTGAATTTAAGCGATCATGATACTTACTAGCGTGGTAAGATTAACTTTTTTTGCACGATTCATGATACTGATATATTTTTTTATGATTGGAATATTACTGGTGACCCGGAGGCCTTTCTAGTTTCACCAGGACAGATGGGCGAGCAAAGGCTCAGCCAGGAGGGGTGGGATTTGCCAACCACTGCCCGAGCTCCTCCGAAGGAACCTAACAACTCAAGAGCAATTGCTTCGCGAATGAATCTACTACCGGATCGGAATCGCGACCCGCTGAGAAGATCCGGCGAAAAACTCAGCGGGCTGATGCATGGGTTAGGTTGCACGTCGATCTCTTTGTCGAGTTCGACGAGTACGGTTATCGGGGATACTGATATAGTATAAAACTAGACGGCAACATATTATTAAAAAAAAGAATTACGTTTTAACTATATTCATTTTGATTGGAAAAAAATCGCAAATAAAACATACAAAAAAGGTTCTAATTTAATATAAAGTTAATATTTATTAACTTTAAATTAATTATAACAATACGACGAATTTTATAACGATAATTTTCTTTTTGCGCGCACAAATTGTTCTTGTCTTGTTCAAACGCTACATGTTACTTTCGCTCACGAATTGAAATTTTCACACGGTTCGCTTGAATAGTTTCTACAGATAATGGTACGGTTGACAGTATGCTTTTCTTAAAAAATATTACATAATCTATTTCATAACCTATTTTATATATTAATTTAATTTAACCTAAAGTTATGACTAATTATTACTATTTTATAAAAAAAGTGCCTAGGATCTCGGTAACGAAGTTTTTTTTTTCCGAATCTTCTCTGTAAGTCACGGTTATGATCTCAGGGTATATTCAACGAAGCACTGCTGTTGCTAAGGTAAGTTTTAGCAAGATTTCTCAAGTTAAGCCCCGAGAGCTGACATATCAGTCCACACGTCGTTGGAATAGCCCCTTAGACTACCAACGATTAGGTAGGGAAAAATATAAATAGACAAAGAGGATGCTGGAAACGCTTATCTATTTTATTAAGTAATATTTTAGCACTTATGCAAAAATAAAATTGGTAGAGCAAACGTTCGAGTCAACGCATTATCGTAGTCCACACGTAGGCGGACACTATTCGTAGCAAGGTCAAGCCATATTATATTACAGCTGTAGAACCAATCTACGATGACCCATAAATTGCTATAGGGTGCCTTCGTTTGAGGCCTTGTTATTAAGATAATAGGGAGGCGGAGTGGGTCAACAAGTACTGGTTGTAAACGGTGATCTCCATCGTTGTGTATGTCAGCCTACGCATATCGACACCCGCGTCAGTCCACGTATAAACAGATGCTGTTGTTCGCTTTCTTGTGGAAATGTGAAATTTGATGTTACGATGTTTCAGCATAATAAATATAACGTTTGGATTGTTATTGTGATTGAAATGTCCGTGACAGTTAAAATTATAAAATTCTGGCTCGAATTGACGGAAAACGTAAATCCGAAAAAGCAAACTCGAGATTAAAATGAATCTAAAGACTTTAAACAGTAATTGCTTTTTTCTGTAATTACAAAATGTCATAGTAAATATATTTTAAATGTTTTGCCTAATGACTAATGTTGCAAAATGAGACTTCAAAAGCATTAAGACGAAAAGTCGTTACTATACTTGAGACCTTAGAACTTATATCTCAAGGTGGGTGGCACATTTACGTCGTAAATGTCTATGGGCTCCAGTAACCACTTAACACCGGGTGGGCTGTGAGCTCGTCCACTCATCTAGCAATAAAAAAAAAAACTTCTAATTAATTTAAATAATAATAGGTCTTTTTTAGAAATTTGGAAAAGTAACGTAGCTATTGCTGAATATGTTAAGTTATTATTTATAAATGACAAGAAAAGTAGAACTTAAATAAAAAAATTGCTGTAAATAGTTTAGAAATTAAATTGCGGTACTGACGAATACGTGACGAATACACTTGTATAATTAAATTCAAATACATTACAATAGCATAATTTTCAGAATTGTATCCATAAACATTTTGCTTCATAAAACTGTTGGCTATTCTGTTTACAACAACAAGCTCAAGATGACATAAAATTTGTTTATTCATGCTTAAGCTAGTCATGACTATTCTGAAACAGTCGTGACGATGTTGGCACGACAAATAGTATTCCATTGACCCTGGATAAGCTTCCAGTGTCATTTAGAACATAAATTATGATACTTGAGTTGTCGAGTCACTGTAGAGTATAGCTACATGTATAGCTCATAATTATGTTGTTGTTAAAAATTATATTTCCATTTAAAAAATTAGATAATATTTAAGTTTAAAAAAACAATAAACGAGACAGTACGATAACCAGATAACCAAATAAAAATATTTTTTAAGAATTAATAGATT
The DNA here is from genome assembly GCF_003987935.1 of Bombyx mandarina. The sequence goes on along the minus strand of NW_021011684.1, from coordinate 235,929 downwards.
GACTCCGTGTGCAGTAGTTGTGGATAACGCCCAGGGTTGTAGGTGTGATTCCCACATCGGTAGTGTGGTGAATGTTTGCTCTATGTCTGAGTTGTTCTGAGTTTTTATTATTATTATTAAAATAGTATAGATGAGGAATTAGGTTTTTTTCTAATAACTCGTGGTTGCAGAAACAGAATGACATTTAGGTAAAAAAAAACTTTATTAGTCATGTAACCGTACAGAACATACAGCTGAATATCATTCCGCATAGCGTTCAAAATTTATAGGTACTTAATGCAGTATCCGTAGACATTTATTGATTGTAAAACCCACAGTTGCTCTCTGTCTTTTAATGTTCAACTGAGTTATTTCCTTCCATAATATCGATACGAACGTTTATGAAGATGCAACAAAGTTAACTTAGAGTTATATTTAATAACCCGGAAGAATAGTGCAGCCTGAAAATTAGTAATTTACTGGAAAGGAAACACAAATAACGCATTGTTTATTATTATTATTTATGTTTATTATTATTAGTTTATTATTATATTTATTAATTATGCTATTCCAGATAAATATACTAGAAATAGTACATATTTTTATACCTCATGATTTATATCTATCGCCGCACTGTAGCTATGTTTATTAAAGGATTTCACAGAATTAGAAGAAGTAAGACATTCTGAAATTACGAAGTAAAGAATTAATGAAATTAAGAAATATTTCAACATAATATTATCTACATACTACTANATTATATTTATTAATTATGCTATTCCAGATAAATATACTAGAAATAGTACATATTTTTATACCTCATGATTTATATCTATCGCCGCACTGTAGCTATGTTTATTAAAGGATTTCACAGAATTAGAAGAAGTAAGACATTCTGAAATTACGAAGTAAAGAATTAATGAAATTAAGAAATATTTCAACATAATATTATCTAAATACTACTATATAAGTACTATGTACTATGTATGTACATAATTCATACTAACTAATTTAAATATTATTTAAGATAAATGTGGAATTGTAATTGTTAATGGTAATGTGCATAGACGGTCTTAGATTCATGTTTCCTTGGTGATTTGGTGATCGAGAGAGATAAACACCTTATCACAATATTTTGTAGATATTTTGGATTTGCGACCACAAAGCGTTTATATACATGCCTGAAAACAGCTAGTTCAATTTGACTCCATGCAGAAGAAGGCTGTTCGGATTGCTGATAATCCTTTTTACAAAGATTGTTTGGGGGTGTGAGTTTACTGAGAAGCTTCAGTTCTTTGGGGTATTGTACTGAATATTCAATGCTCCGAGGAATTGTTTGAGATAATCCCGTCATCTCCTTTCCCTGTGCGCTATTATATGTTCTTCTTTAAAACAGGTTAGAGGAGAGACCCAACGGTAGACAAAGGCTGACAAAGGTGACCCAGCGATTTATGGTGAGACTAGGAACGAGGATAGGGAGATCATCTCGACAAGTAATCATCTTTACCTATCATTGATACGGGTCCCATCAATTATCACCACATAATCAAATGTATTTGAAAGGGTGAAGACTTCCTTGTACCAAAATCCAACGATGACAGGTTCGATCATCACTTAATCACTGATAATAATGATGAGACATATTTATGTGGCTGACATGCGATATCCAAGACTAGAATTTATTTTGGCTCTTTGATTCAGATCGTAATGTGTCATAATTAATTACAGCTACAAATAAAACACATTGCCACCTGTGTTTACAGCCGTAGTTTCATTTATGTATTTACTAGCTAAATTGAAATGTTTATTTATTAGAACAGATAGCTTTGAATAATTACACATAGGTATGAAATTAACTACAGCACATAAGCAACTGTAGCGAACTGAAAATAGCTACGTGTAATTAAATCGTCTCCCGAATTGGTAATTTCATATTAATATTTTTATAGCCCTTGTAGGCAGACGAGCATACGGCCCACCTGATGGTAAGTGGTTACCGTCGACTTGGACTTCAGCAATGCCGGGGGCACAGCCAAGCCGCTGCGTACCGCTTAGTACTCTTCACAAGCCTCGTTTGAAGAAGGAATTTGTGAAGGTAGTGTCTAGTTTGAAATTTGTTTTTTGACAGCTCGTTACACAATTCTTCTTCATATGCTTCTACATGTCTTCGGCAGTCTTTAGCGTTTCAGGTATATGCATGCCGGTAATTCTTCACGGTGGTCATTTCCCGTCGACATGTCCTAAATTTATTAGCTTTTCAAAGTTGTCAGGATTTCTGCGAACAATGTGTCCGAATTAGTTAAGGATGCGCTGGTAACAGATTGCAGACAGCCTGGTTGTTATTATGCGGAGTTCATTAAACAAAATTATTAATTATACAAAACACAATACAACACAACGATTAAATACAGCAATTATTTTAAGAAAAACAGGAAAATAATAAACTCATCGTAAATTAATATTGGATCAAATGAAATAAGAAGAAAAAGGTTTTTTTTTCCATTCTCAGTGAATATGAATTAATGTTTCAAGTTGATGTTAAAAAAAAGGAAGAAGTGAGCTATGTAAGAAACAATGTACAATACCGAACGCCGTAACTATGGAAAATAACAAAAAACAATAGAAATCAATCGTATCTATGTATTGAAATCTCTATCTATAGTTATGTATCGGAAGTCTGTTTCAGTCGGTGATCTTCAACTGTTTATAGCTAAATTATAAATAGAGCAGTTGAATACGAGCCAAAATTTGATAAAACGTGAATTTCTGAGTGAGACACGTGGGTCGGATGACGTCATTTGGTCAGACAACACAAATGCCTAATTGAGAAGATTACATCATGTAAACAAAACGCTACGTAGAATGGAGCTTGTCTTGAATATTTTGTTATCGTAAATTGTATTTCCCTGATATTTCTGCAGGAAGAGTTTATTTTTAAATAATAAGGCAGTTTCTTTGTTTGAAAATTACTTGTTCATTTATGTTAATTTATTTGTGTGCATACATATAAGTAAGTGCATACATATAAGTAAATTTCAAAAATTTAAACAATATGATTACGTAATCGCAATATTTCAACAATCGAAGCAATAAAAAAAGTGTCCCAGTCGTAAAAAGTGTATCCGAACTATCTTTTTTAATATCTCAACTAAAAGCGAGAGAGATCTTACAGTTAGTGCCAGTAGTGCTTTTCATGAGCTAGATTATCTGTTGTTATAGCTTAATGTGTAAAATAATTACTATTAAATTTTTCTGTACAAACGAAACAAAACAAAAAAGAACCGCCCTTTTTCTTTAACATGATAAAGTCAAATATGAATATAAAGAGATACTAATATTTTACAGTGTAAACGCTGTATTAGCTGTAAGACGTATTGCGGATCAACAGATCAGAACTCACATTCGGAGCAACGCATGGATTAAATTTCTGAAACTAAATTTACGATCTAGGTCATTTTAATGTCGATGGATTAGTAAAAAACTAAAGATATTCTACATTATTTAAAAACTACGTGTACTAGAAGTTATAATGTCAGTAGGCGCCAAACACGTTAGATATTTCATGAAATTAGAAACAAGATTAATTTTATTGATTTTATGTTACTTTTGTTTTGACGAAATTTAAAAATCCTGTCGAAATAGCTGTTTTTTTTAAAACTTATACACAGCATTCACATCGATGTGATATTTTGATTGTACGTTCAAAGTTAATGAGTAATTATTTATCATCATCACCAATATCGTTCGTAAACTTTTGTACCCGGGAGTCTGAGTTCAATTCGCAGTCGGAATCAGCGCCCTTACTTGACATGTTTAACAATTGATTTTTAGTGTTTATACACAAGCGAAACTTTTATATTTTGCTACTTGAATTTCCATAAATAAAACCATGTATATAACTACATGACTATTGCTGGTCTATGTCCCCTCGAATTCTAATCCGAATGATTGGCCGAGTGAGTTTGGTCGACGAAGAACGAAAAAAACAAACGAAGAAGGAAGTTGTGGACCTTTACAACTGTTGAAATCCCGACCGGCGCCCTCTTCTTCAATATCGCGAAGGCGTTCGACAAAGTCTGGCACAACGGTTTGATCTACAAACTGTACAACATGGGAATGCCAGACAGACTCGTGCTCATCATACGAGACTTCTTGTCGAACCGTTCGTTTCGATATCGAGTAGAGGGAACTCGCTCTCGTCCCTGTCATCTGACTGCCGGAGTCCCGCAAGGCTCCGCGCTCTCCCCGTTATTAAATAATAACGTAAATAGTTTGTATATCAAAGATATACCCCGGTCTCCGGAGACCCATCTAAAGCTCTTCGCCGGTGACACGGCTATCTACTACTCGTGTAGGAAGATGTCGTTGCTTCATCAGCGACTCCAGATCGCAGTAGCCACCATGGGACAGTGGTTCCGGAAGTGGCGAATCGACATCAACCCCACGAAAAGCACAGCGGTGCTCTTCAAAAGGGGTCGCCCTCCGAATACCACTTCGAGCATCCCACTTCCTAATAGGCGCGTTAGCACCTCCGCCGTTAGCCCCGTCACTCTCCTTGGCCAGCCCATACCGTGGACCCCGCAGGTCAAATACCTAGGCGTCACCCTCAACAGAGGGATGACAATCCGTCCCCATATTAAAACGGTACGCGACCGTGCCGCCTTCATATTAGGACGTCTGTACCCTATGCTTTGCAAGCGAAGCAAACTGTCCCTCCGTAATAAGGGAACTCTACAAAACTTGCATACGCCCCGTCATGACGTATGCAAGCGTAATGTTCGCTCACGCGGCACCAACTTGAAGCCCCTTCAGGTTATTCAATCCCGATTCTGCAGGATAGCCGTCGGAGTACCATGGTTCCTGAGGAACGTGGATCTCCATGATGACCTGGAGCTCGACTCTGTCAGTAAGTATCTACAGTCGGCATCATTGCGCCATTTCGAGAAGGCGGCATGACATGAGAATCCTGGAAACTACATACCCGATCCTGTTGACCGAATGGTAAACAGTCGACGTCGCCCAAAGCACGTCATTACGGATCCTCCCGATCCATTAACGGTGCTTTTAAACACCACAAGCACCGGTCACCGTCCTCGTCGAACGCGTCGCTTGCGACGAAGAGCTCGACGAGCAAATTAACCCATAGACACAGCCCACTAAGTTTCTCGCCGGATCTTCTCAGTGGGTCGCCTTTCCGATCCGGTGGTAGATTCTGCGAAGCACTACTCTTGCTAGGGTCAGTGTTAGCAACACTCCGGTTTGAGCCCCGTGAGTTCACCTACACACCTATATCAGCATAGGTAGAAAAAAAAAAGTTGGATTACAAGATAAACTATGAAGCAAGCCTAACTCTACGCGTTCTGGACATCCCGATTTTTTTGAGTCATTCGACGAAAGCCTCGAAAAAGCTTTTGAAATAGTCAAACAGCTTTTGAATAAGTGAGCCGACTATTATCAAAGCCGGCAATGTGACTTTTGGACAATTATTGGTAAATCAGAAAAACGAATTATTGACTTTGTATTCCATTGGCAGTCACAAAACTCTTCTGAACGACATCTTAGATAAATAACAGGTTAAGCATTAACCTTTATTTAATGCAGTTTTTGAACCGTATTCTTTGCAGGAGACGATTATATTCAAATCAATCTGTATTGACATATCAATAACATTTTTTTGTCCAAATGCACAGATTGCCACCTTTGATAATAGACGACTCAAGTATAGTAACCGTTACAATTACAATAACGCGTCGGTATACAAGGCTATCAATATTAGATGCCTCAAAGTACATTTTATGATGACCAATAAGCTAAGACCATCCATTTTTGGAATATGCCTCGGAATTAGAGAAAACTAAATCTAAAAACTGAATTTTTTTGAAGACGTGAGCAGTTATCGCCTATATAAAATCATGCTTGCTACAAAATTACTTGTCTACTTAGTGACGCCATTAATATTGCTGTAAGGAGACCAATCTTTTATAAAAATATGGAGCTCATACAAAATCTCAATAGGATTCATCAATATAATCCTTTAAGTTTTGTCGATTGTAAGACACACTTTCTCCAATAGAAAAATCAACTCTGCAAATCTCTTGGAATATTTTAGGGAATACTAACTGCGTGGCGTTACGGTTCAGAGCATAACTTTTAAAAATGTACCATAAAACACAATGAAGCGGATGAGGACCAAAACTAAATTACGAGCAGTCTCAATATTAACTAATTACTCAATAATTAAAAATCTTCTGTAAATCTTTGAGCATATAGTCTTATAAAGGACTTATAAATGTTGTTTAATAGTAAAAAAAAGCTTCAATAACATTTTTTTTTCCTGTGACCCTATTCATTTTAAACTATCAATAAAGAATTATGAGTTAAGCAATGACCAGTGCCTCTCATGGCTACTTCTTCTAGATCGTTCCCTCACTGCTGAGGATCGCGACCACATGTGACGTTCTTCCACTGTGTTTGATCATGGGTGGCATAGACCGCATGGTACAGACTACCACCAAGTGCTTCTCTTACTAGATCTGACCATCTGGCTGTAAAACCTAAATTACCCTTTGAAATAAAAGCCGTATATAAAAAAAAATCCCTTTCGGACAGAATTTAATGTCGCAAACAGAAGGCGTTCAAGTATAATCATCAGTGGCCCGGCACTAAGATTCGACTAATTCGTAGCGTATGTAGAGTTTCAAAAAGTTTAATGTGGCTTTTCCCTAAAATTATGTTTTAATATCATAAGAATATGCTTATAATAATATTATAAGAATACACTACAAAGATTAGTGCGTTATTGAAAAAACAAAAAGAATACCTATTCATAAGAATGACAGACATTCCAAATTCAAACGTATTTTTATCTTATTGCAGTATTTATGGTCGGTCATACTGTGTATATCTTAAAGAGATAAAATTATCTGCACCTACCGGATCTAATAAATGTTGCATTTCATTTGGATCAGCTAAATCTTTTGATCTTTTGAGATTTTATCCTAATGGTTTTTTTAATGACTAAAATAATCACGAAAGACTCGGGATTTAAATTTAAAATTATTTATAAACCATGGATGCATGTTCTCTATAAATTTAGTTAGTGAATTCGTGATGGTAAACAAATTTTTTTTCAGCTTTTGTGTTAGTTTATATTTATTAAGAAAGTAAAAAAGTTGCGACTTTAAGATTTTCTAAATAATTCAATATTTTTAAATAAATGTTCCAACTTAAAGTAGGTAGTTAAATTATGTTTTCATCTGATTTAAAATATGACAGCTTTGAATGTTTATCACGCAAAGATGGCTGAAAAAATTACTATGAAATTTCGCACAAAGGTAATCTGGATTATTTCTGGTTATAAATTTGGTTATTTATTTATCTGGTTATAAATGAGACAGACACCGGATTTGCTAAATCATTATTAGCTTACGGACCAGAGACACAAGTAGTCTTTATCCTACGAAAATGCAATATTTTTCATTCTTCAAATAATACAACGTGGGCGAAAAAACGGCAGACACATTTAGAAATGTTAAAAAAAATTGCTTTGTTTGTTGGTTTGTTCGTGTTCTATGAATTTGGTTATCGTTTCTCCAATTCAGCTTAAATTTTGTTATTGTGGTTCTTCATGAATTTATAAATAAAAACATGGCAGATAGCGTGTAATTGCAACAAATATCTACGTTTTCGTTTAATAATAGGTTGGGGAAGAAGTCTTTTCGCATTATAATATGTATGAACTTGTAATAAAATCTCTTTGGCTATACTATTTGTATCTGGCTGGTTTTGGTATCATTAAAAGTTTAAATTTTAAAGAAGGTAATTCCAAATTCAAATAAGGAAAATGTGTGATTTTTATTTATTTTTCGTACTATCAAGATCAGTGAATCTAATGAAGAAATTCGATACATTTAAAAAAATTACTATAAAAATGCAACGCAAGCCGCGAAAAATGCGCGATGCGATGTTTATGGACCTAGTGCAGTGTCTGTGAGAGTAGCACAAATTTGGTTTAAGCGTTTTCAATCCGAAAATTTTGATGTCAAAGATGCACGTCGCTCTGGTCGCCCTATTACGGATAAAATGGATACCATTTTTGAAAAAGTGAAGCAAGATCGGCATATCAGTAGTTACGACGTAGCTAGAAAAAAACTGGGTACACAAAAAAGCTCGATATTTGGCTACCTCCCGAGCTCACTGAAAGAAACCTAATGAACCGTGTACTTATTTGTGATTCTTTATTACGACGTAAGACCATCGATTCTGAACTCTACTGTGAACAACTGATGAGATTAAAGCAAGAAGTTGAGAGAAAGCGGCCGGAATTAATCAACAGAAGGGGGTGTGGTTTTTCATCATGATAACGCAAGACCTCACACATATTTAGGTACTCAGCAAAAATTAAGAGAGCTTGATTGGGAGGTGTTAATGCATCCGCCGTACAGTCCTGACCTTGCACCTTCAGATTTCCACCTGTTTCCGTCTCTACAGAATTCTTTAGGCAGTGTCAGGTTAACATCACGAGAGGACTGCCAAAACCAATTGTCGCGGTATTTTGATCAGAAGCACCAAAGTCTCTATAGCAATGGTACCTAGATACTTTAGTTAAATGTAAATAAACAATATTAAAAAAGTTTTGAATTTTCTTAAAAAATGCGAGGAAACTTTTTCCCCAAACTATTATTTTGCAACAGTCACAACGAAATATGTACACGTTTTACTGATTTACTACAACGCAAACCTTACTAATCTACAACTACTTCACCAATTTGATCGTTAGTGACATCCATCTGTCATGGAAATAGACAGTGTTTTTTTTATGATATCATCATCATCATCAGCCTGGGGCAGTCCACTGCTGGACATAGGCCTCCCCCAAAGCTCACCACTGAACTTTTTATGATAAGGCACAATTAAAAAAATTATGCATAGAAGGAAATTTATTTCAGCTTCAATGTCAAGTCATATATACTTCATATAGTATGCTCTCTGTATATAGTCGATATGTGTACTATGTATATTCCTTATAGACTAAAAAACGTCTGGATTAGTTTCAGGAAATCTGAAGATTGGTCTAATTATGTGAGGTCAAACTAAAGATCGGTCAGCGGGTAGGATCGACTAGTAAACTGTACAAAAACAAATACAAAACATTGAAATCCAGTGTGCTGAATCACCAGCGAACTTGGAAAATCTCAGGTGAACGCGTCGCTATTTTGGTGCAACTCGTGAATACAATTTCGAGGTTTAATCGCTTTTAACTTGAACATTCTATTTCGAGTTTGCTCAACATATATACCTAAATTATTAGTAGCCGAATATAAAGTCCTGAAAAATTTCGACTTCAAATTTTAATAGATTTTCCGTGCTAAATACATGATTTTCAATTTAACTTCTTACATCTTTAGTTATTTTATCATTATTATACATTTGCATGGGTTGTACGTACAAATGGTGTTAAATTGTTACCAGAACCAATAGAAATCATGACGTGAGAAGAGGCCGAAGTCTCAATTGTATTGTATTACGATAATCCTACCCTCCGAGCCGCGATAATTATTTGCTAGGCGTTAAACGAACCGGTACCGACAAGGTGAAACCTAGGTTAAGAGAAAGACGACAAATATGTAAAAAATGGTAAAACATAAGCGAAATATAATGTTTATTGAATGATCGGCATGGGCGGGCGGCGCGGGGCGTCCTCGACGTGGCGCAGCATTCCGCCCGCGACCAGTGCGCGCCCGTCCCGGTCCGACACTCGACGTCGGCTCGTCCACGACACCACACTACCCTATTTAATTACGACCGTTATTTAACCGGTAAGAAGCTGTGTTTTAAAGCTAAGTCGAAGGCTGTGCCAAAAGTGTGCCCGTTACGAGGGATTTCTTCACCGTGCCGGTTATCCTGCAGTGCGTATCGCTGTCTCGCTCTAAAATTGCGCAATTCAATAGCCGTCTCGCTCATTCGTCTTCAGTATCCACCAGCTGAAGTTCAGTTTGCATTTCGTTTGTGATTAAAAGTCGAGATTAGCGGACATCTTATCTGGGTAACATTTGTTCAGCAAACACGTAAGTTACATCCAGCAATCATAAAAATGTGTATTAATTACCTACACTATTAAACAGTAAATCATGTTCGCTGGGGATTTAAATAATAAAATGAACATAAATGCAACTTTGATAATATTTTATGAAAGTTTTTTCATTGTTTATGTTCATCACAATTAGAAAACGTGTCGTGTTTATAATGTAAATATTTTTAAATAATTTAACAAGTATAATTATTTAATTAGTTGTTATTCATATAAGTGCAAGATGGCGTTGATAAAGTAATGTTTCCGGAAATAATGATAGATTTACACTGTAATTTGATTTTAGGATAAAGTTTTTATTTTAATTTTAATGAGAGTATGCAAGTGATTAACATTTGGGCCACGTTGGCGGGGCATAGCCCACCTGTCCGCGACAATACGTTGGATCCGGGAATGCCGTGAATCTGATCCGCCCGCGCCCGCGTTTCTATTTTCGGTCGGACTCGCCCCGAGCCAAATTTGCAATCCCGCCAAATCGAAACGCCTTCATTTATTTTTGTAACGGTTTCACAATTTTAGTTTTTTTTTTTCACAACTGATTGCGGTATTTTCCTTTGACCTTCGAAATTCGATTCTTGTAATACGATCTTATTATTATAATTATCGATATTGATTTAAAATAAACTGACATTGGCCTTTAAAACTGACCCAATTTTTAAATTAATTATCACTGAGAAAAAATATAGGTATTCGTCGGTATAATATTTATAAAAACACTGTCGCATTAAAAGATACGGACGATATTTGTTTTCTTCTTTAAAGTAACTCAATTAAACATCTAAACTTTAGTTGTAAAAAATGTGATGTTCTCTACTTCGTTAGGCCGTAGTTTTTTATTTTACTTTGCTTTAATAAGATAAAGAACTAAAGAAGCTATCGGCTTCAATATTATACTCAGGTCAAATTTATCTTCTATCTTTTCTAAACAGAGAGTTAGGTAACAGATCCAAAAAACAAATATAGTTTAAAACTTAAAAAAGGGAAAAGAAATAAAAAATAATATTTGTGTATTGGCGCTCCTGGTCAGGATATTAGCCAAAATAATAAAATTATTAGGTACATTGTCATAGGTTCTTGACACAAGTGTGATATTTAATGTTAATCGGACGCGGTTTTTGTGACTATTACGTTAAGAATTACATAAATACATCCGTTACAAACAGATCAAGCTAATAAAAGCGAGTTAACAAAGTGAAAAAATGCTCATGTGCCAAGACAAATACAGACAGGCATTATTATAAACTTACTTTCTTACTGACAAGTTCTCATCATACGAGATCGCAAACCGAAAATCATTAGAATCAGCTGATTTTTAGTAGATCAAATTACATTGCATTTTATTTGTTGAAAAAAACCGTAGTTAGTTAGGTATTTGCGCTAGGCATTTCTTACATGTCATCGTATCAATAATTTCTATTTGTATCGGTCCGGTGATTCTTGACTTCGTTTTCGTAAATAGTTTTCTTCTCACTAAATGAACTATCTGAACCAATTCACTGAAATCGATTGAAAATTCAAGTGTATTCAGTGAGTATATATTTTATTGCTTAGATGGGTGGACGAGCTCACAGCTCACCTGGTGGTAAGTGGTTACTGGACCCCATAGACATCTACAACGTAAATGCGCCACCCACCTTGAGATATAAGTTCTAAGGTCTCAAGTATAGTTACAACGGCTGCCCCACCCTTCAAACCGAAACGCATTACTGCTACACGGCAGAAACAGGGCGGGGTGGTGGTACCTACCCGCGGGGACTCACAAGAGGTCCTACCATCAGTATATAATATTATGCGTGTCATACAGAATCAGACATAGTGCTTATTAAAATGAAATTACCTTAATCTATACATGTTTATTATGTGATCGTCGTCAGGTTTGAGCCCCGTGAGCTCACCTACTAGTTAAGGTTACGCTGATATAGCCTCTCAAGGCTATATCATATCTATATAAGCAGCATAGGTAGGAAAAAAAAAAAAGTGATATAGGTACAATAATTATGGTACCGATTGTGTTTCGGTTGAGTATCTTTGAAACGACTATAAAAACCAACAACAGAATTCGGGTCTGTTCAACTCTAATTCCACTTGATACCATTGACGCACATCGATTGATTGAGATCTGGAATATTCTCGATTATATCAGGCTTCCATTGGTAGTAGTTGCCGTCACGGAAATATTAAATTCCTCATTACAAATTTATCCGAATTATTTCTTTAAAAGAAAAATGAGAGGGAAAAAAATATAAAAAATAAATATTTATTACTATATAACCTTTTACTATAATTTAAAATAAATAAATTAGTCTATGCCATTTTTTTATATAATAAAATAACAAAATACACTTTTGTGTTTATAATATAAATTCAAACATTATTTCGGATAATAAATTCATATTAGACATATATTATATTTAATTTTTAGAACAAAATTTAAATCGTTCACAGACTAGAAACGACGACGACTTGATCGCGACGTTACAAGGTCGCAAAAATCCCGAAAATAACTGCGCATTGAGTGGGTATTAGTAAAAATCAGTCGTTTTGATTTTCTGTCCGTTACCAGTTACGTTGGCCAGAATCCAAGTCCACAGGCTATTCCAAACGCCAGCCACCAACGAGACGGCTATTTGCGGCTCTGGTACTAACCCAGCGTACGTCACTGCTCTATTTAACAAGAACGAGCACACTATTGTAGTCAATTATGTCACCTGGACAGTCCTTTCACATATCGACAGGCTCAAGGTTAATGACGAGTCTCTGAGGGTTATCCGTTTCATTACAGAATACGAGCACGACATAGACCGCCAAAATGTTCAAAACACATTTAGACATGATTGGCAGAAACGAGACGCCGTCGAAGAAAGCCAGATTTTGGCAGTCCTTCGTGCGTTCTCTAAAAGGTACATTATTAAAGAAAATCCAGTTTTCAATTCTAACGGAAAACGGCTTATAATGTTTTTGTAACGTTTTACCTTCTGATCAGGTTCGGAAGACATCAGAGCCGAGGAAAGGTACAGGCCAACACGCCGCAGCGTTTTTCCCGAACTCCTGTCGACCTACCCTTACTCCAAGTCGATTTACGACGACCCTATCGCTGCCGCTGAGAGGATTACGGTACCCGGCTACCGTTACCTGCCTGTCCATCGCGAGATCTACGGCTACTCCCCGCGCCCTATCTATGCCCACAACTACCCTCGCTCCCTCGATTATTACAGGCCAAGTAAGTAAACAATCAACATTGCGTCACATGCTACACTAAACAGAAGCCAATCAATTACAGCTTTTAAACTGTACAAGGCGAAATTCGGTTCAGTGTTTTTGGTATAAGAGTATATAATGAAGAAGATATTTACTTCTGATGTAAAAAAGAAAATTTAATTAATAGCTATTTTTAATTGATATTTTAACTGAAAATAAAGGTGAAATAAGACTTGTTCACATTGTATATAGCCGTGCTTGAAATTATATTTGAAAGGTTTGACTCTGAACTTTTTTGAGCTTTGTGCTTTGTTATTAACATTGTAATCATAGTCCAAATATTAGGTATGTATATATGTTTCAATTGTTTCAGCCCGAAAAGTTTAAGGGGGTCGTCCAACTTAAAAACTAACTTTCAGTTTTCATGATTGCTTCATAAACACAGCTTTATAAATAAATAAATAAAAAATATTCAACGTATAAATGTGAAATTTAAGATCTAATCAAGCAGATTATCTTCTGTCTTTAAAGTTATAGTAATTACATATCGAAGATGCCAGTTTATATTGTATTTTGAATTTTGTTAAATTTATATAAAAATAATAAAACGTTTGATAAACTTATAGTAAAATCTGTTAAGAGCTCGAAGGTTGGTTTGGAATAAAAATTAATCGATTTAACATTACATGGAGTCACATACAGCCACAGACATGAACGTTATGTTTTATTTGTGATCGCATAAATCGAATTAGACTACATGGAAATATTAAATATCTGCAGATACATAAGATACGGAATTAACGGTAGGCAGCGGCTCGGCTTTGCCCCTGGCATTGCTGAAGTCCATGGGCGACGGTAACCACTCACCATCAGGTGGGCCGTATGCTCGTCTGCCTACAAGGGCAATAAAAAAAATATATGTATAGACTGTACAAACGTTACAATGAGAATTATTATTCTTAATCTAATTTGTTCATTATTATATATCTGACATTTCTCACTTCTGTTTTGTTCCTATTGTTCGTCTTTCTGTAGATATGCTTTTAGTCGCTACTAGTAACTCTGCTTGTGCAAGTATAGAAATTACACTATTAATGAATACTAATATGCATGAATACGAATAGAGACCACCTCTTTTATACATAACTGTCCACTTCACACATGGTATCCATGAATGTTAATTCGAACGTCATCTTTTTTTTTAAATGTATGCACCGATCTTCATGCGCTTGTCAGGTGATACATGCCTTTTATTTTTCCTCTTTTAAAATGTATTTGCTTATTAAGTATTATTTACTTCCGTATATTTTACCAAGCTTTCCAAGGAATGTAATAAGGAGGTGAGTTCTATCATTTTAGATTTTCTGTAATGAATGTTTGATTATTACCTTTATTAAAATATAATAATTGTAAAAATAAAGCTTCTGCGAAGCGCAATTAACCAACCACTAATTACTAACAAATTATTTTAGTTCGAGAATTAAGACTTTGAAATTATATTTCACAGAATTTTTGTATTAGAATGCAAGTTATCTCTATAATGTTTTTATTACAAGACTTAATTTATTCTACTCTTCTCTTTAACAAATATTAAAACCCCATATAAAGGACTATTAAGGTCGAAATTTTTTTTGTGTTTTTTTTTATCTGAAAATTAAAATTCCATGAACGAAGTAATTTAATGTGAATAATGTTTCACTAACTGTAAAAGTAATCGCAATCTCACTTATAAATTGCGGTTGTTAAAATTTGGTTTTTTGTTTGCAATAGTCTACCACGTGCCAAGACGCGTGCGACGTGGAGTTGATCCCTTCGACGCCCACAAGGCATGGCAGGACCATCTCGACAGGCTGGCTGCCATCGACCGGCTGTACCCATCTCGCTACGGACTCTACCTAAAGGACCGGGCCTACCCCATCACCGACCTTACCGCACCCCTCATCGACCCCCTTAAGCCTAAGAGTCTAAAAGGCATCGAATATGAGCCGGACAACAAGCCCCACTGGGGAACAGGNGATCCCTTCGACGCCCACAAGGCATGGCAGGACCATCTCGACAGGCTGGCTGCCATCGACCGGCTGTACCCATCTCGCTACGGACTCTACCTAAAGGACCGGGCCTACCCCATCACCGACCTTACCGCACCCCTCATCGACCCCCTTAAGCCTAAGAGTCTAAAAGGCATCGAATATGAGCCGGACAACAAGCCCCACTGGGGAACAGGTAAATACTAAGTCCCTATCATCGATAACATTTAAGCTAAGATAGATTAAGGTTGTCTCGTTGGTTCGTTCTTTACACAAGACTGAATCGTTTTGTCACCTTTGGTGTCTCAAGTTGACTGATAGTTTTTGTAAACGACGAAACAATGATTTGATTCTGATCCATGTCATTGGCTAAGTACGAAGTATACTTAATATTGCAATAAGGTTTTATTGATCGAATGGCAATTATTTTATCTATGTTAATAATATAGCGGATACCAAACGTAGCTGATTATATGGATTCAGGTTCATAAACTTATTAGGACAACATTCACCTATTAGATTCATTGTTCATTGAATCTAATTTGTGTGATATGAATTCCTTTAAGACCATGCAAATATTATTACGTTCAACATTAATTGTTAATAAATTAATTAAGCCACACGAACCTTTATTTATGTATAGTTTGTCAGTTCAAATTACATTGTTAAATTCATTAATATAATTTATGGTAAGTAAATTGGCTACTATTTCAAATTTTGGATACTTTTGGAAATCAATTATAATTTGTACCATTAATTTTGTATCTACATAAATTTGATACATTTTCGTTCCCTAACCATTTGTTTGATAGTACAAATTTTTAAATATTTTCACTAACATTTTATAAGTTATATTTTATATTAAAACATAAAAGACCAATTCGTGTTTTGATTTAGTAGAGTAGTACCTATCTTTATATTTATTATGTTTTGCAATATGAGAAAATTTCGTGGTGAAAGCAATTTACTATTTGCATCAATTTATTTAATCTCAATTTTTTGTACACATTTAGCAGAAATGACCCGTTTAGTCAATTTGAAGTACGAAATTTTCTACATTTAGTCTGTTTATGAGCAGACACCTACAATTAATAAAACGTGCATGAATCCTGCATTGTAAATAAGAGCAAAGCACTGTCATTGTAAAGTCTTCACTAGAGTAATCTCAAGCTCTACATGAAAACGTTACCTCCATATCGTAGTACATTCACTTTTAGGTAAAATGATTCCCAACATTTGTTTCAAAGGAGTTATTATAAATGTTCTTCTTAGAGATTATTTGAGATACATATTGACTATAAGACTTGCCATGAAGGAGCGTGGCCGGCGAGGATTTCCGACGTGTTCAAAAAGGACCCATTTTTCGCTGAGGCCGAAAAATGGGCAGGTTTTGATCGCTCCCTGCGAGGAAAATCTCCAACGCCAGTGAAGCCAAGGATTAGTCAACCGCGTGAGACTGAGGTCGCTTTCGATGCCGACGGTAAGGGCAACAGACCTCTGAACATCCTGAATCTTCGTCATGACCCTTGAATTTTGTCAACAATTGTCCGTTTGGCTATGTGTTCCATGTCCAACGTGTTCCCAACGAATGTGATATGAGTTTTAATAGTCGTAGAGCAACCAAACTTAGATGTTTTCAATGTATTTCTGAAGTGAATAAAAAGCGAAGACAACTTTATTCACGGATACCCACCTTGTTTCCATCCTTCGACCATGATGATAACGTGTAAAACCCAACTACACACATACTTTACCTGTGTGCTCATAATAATACTGATCTGCATGAAAGGTTGTGAAATAACTTAATATGTAAGTTTTAATTTCAACTAAAACTGTTGATTAACAAAATTAAAAATGTTAAATAAGTAAAGTTTTTAAAAGCTGTTCATAAAATAAAGACGGTAAATAATTATCAAACTTTAGCTTCACAATCTGCTTTGTAACCAATTGTATCGAGTCCATCAGAATATTTACTGATCGGTTGAGAAAATTCTATTTCTAATACAAATTTGAATAATTTGATAGAATATTAGCGTAAACTAATTTATCCGTAAATTCAGTTGGACTCAAAATATGTTTTCATACACTGTTGTATAAGCAGCTTAACGGTATCGGGGCGATGACGAAGAATGAGCAGGAGTAAGTCTGTTGTCCGTGTCAGGCACTAAATTTGAAGTTGTGGCGTGTAGGTGCACCACTGTACAGCGTTGGCGGACTACGACGCAGGCCTTGGGCTGATATTTTCAACCCGAGCCCGTCTCTACCGATCTCTGCAATCACTCGTGACCCCTTCTGGTACGACTGGCCGGAGCTGAAGCCGATCGCGAGATGGGACCGCAGCCCGTCCTACATCCGTGACTCGTATCTGTCTCCAGTCAAACGGACCTTCCTCTGGGACAAGCACCCGATCAGGCCGTTAGGTTAGTTTCACGCTGTAAATACGCCAAACGACATGCAGCTTCGTTGGTGTTTCAGCTGTAAAAAGCCTTTGGATCTTACAATCATCATAATCATTAATATTTAAAAGAAGAACTTTATAAAAAAATTAAGAAGTTTTTTTTTTCTTAGCACGTTTTATTACAGTAGAGTATAATTCATATTTGTTTAAATCATAACAGATTTAATGCTGGACGCCGAGCTTTCTGTGGGTGAACTCGGCAGGACTTTGCCATTCATCCGTAGCCTGTAATGCATTTGCAGCAGGTATATGGTATAATAGAACACCTCACGAGTTTATTAAGTAGACAGTAGTTTTCTTGTGCCGTCAATTTCATTTCACGTGTGTTGAATGGAAAATGATTTGAGACTTTCGTCTAGATTAGATATTTCTGTAGTCTGTGTGAATGTTTTACGAATATCCTAATAGTTATGACACGAAGCACAATGACGAAAAAAATTAAGTATATGTATCATCCGGTGGCACGTTCCTTCTCGACTATAACTATCCTGGTACCTGGTAAGACATTAAACCACTTTCATGAGTGTCTTATTGAGTTCATCTCTCATAGAAATTTAAAACACCAAGCCACTGCTTTGCTCTTTTTATAAAATGCATGTTTTGAATTATAAACATGAATGACTTTGTTTTCTTGCATTTTACATATTTGTAGATTATCTTTACTTTTTTATCGAGCACATGTCACTTATCATATTCATCATGAATTACTCAAAAAAATCTATTATTTAAAACTACTTTATCGCAAACATATAAATTTATTGAACACTAAAATAATTCATTTGTGTGATGTATTTTAATTTTGCAATACCAAATTCAGTTAATAAGCTTATCGTTTCCGTAACAATAACAAGTTTGTTAATATTCCTTACAGGGTGTAGAGAGACCGTTCTCAAAATCGAAATTGGAACAAATCACTACCTTAACGTAATTTAATTATATAAAATTAACTTATCAAAAAAAGCATAAATACTTATTGTTTTAGTAAGTAAATGTAACAGTTACAGTAAACGAAAACAACACAGTAAACAAAAACAGCTGGCCCATGTTTTAACTATGATATGATAACATCTTTTTTTCCCTACCTATGCCTTGAGAGGCTATTTCAGCTTCACCATAAAGTGTAGGTGAGCTCACGGGGCTCAAACCGGAGTGCTGCTAACACTGGCCCTAGCAAGAGCAGTGCTTCGCAGAATCTACCACCGAATCGGAAACGCGACCCACTGAGAAGATTCGGCGAGTATCTCAGTGGGCTGTGTCTATGGGTTAATTCGCTCGTCGAGCCCTGCGTCGCAAGCGACGGGTTCGACGAGGACGGTGACCGGTGCTTGTGGTACCTAAAAGCACCGTTAATGGATCGAGAGGATCCGTAATGACTTTGCGATAACACCAAAAGCGTGAACATGAATTTCGCTATGACAAGGTTGACTTGATTTAAAGTTACGATTTACTAAGCAAATACTATATTTCTATGACGACGTTTAGTGCTATCGTGTTGGAGATCAATACATATTGTGTTCGTTTTAGTAGACGGTTCCAACACACTTGGTGCACTGAATATGTTACATCAACAATCCTTTTGTATTATATATATTTGTGTTATATTCTTTTCCCCATTAATCATTACATATTATGTACTTTTTTAATTCACCAATTCTTTCAGAAATTTTTAATGTACAAGAATTATATTATTAGAATGAAATTGTTAATTAAATGAAGTTATTTGTTCATTTGTAAACTGATAGATGTGTGAAATAAAAATTACATAATGTCAAAGCATTGATAACTGTGGTTCTTATATTTATGTATATACATATTGTTTTTATGTTTACAGGTTAAATGGTATTAACATAGCTAAAATAGTAGCGTTTGAAAACACATTATTAGGTCCGATTCGGGTCACTTTGCTTTCAATTTTGCTAAAAGTTATTCACTAAACTTAGATTTTAAATGTTTCATGAAATAAATCAATGAAAAGATGATATGATAGATCATGAAATGTTTTATTTTACAGCCGCGGCTTACTAAGAGGCGGGTCATCGTATGCTGGAAACATCGAATAAAACGTTACCTACTTGAAAGTCGAAGCACCTAAACGTTGACTATGTTTAAAATTAAATGAAACATTTAAACTAAATGAAACTGAAAAATGAAAGTAAATAAAAAAAATATATATAAAGATTTTCCGCAAGATCTCAAAGACTGCTGCTACTCTTGTTTAAAAGGTTCAACATAGTCACTGCCACGGTAAAGAAATTGTTA
The DNA here is from genome assembly GCF_003987935.1 of Bombyx mandarina. The sequence continues at coordinate 215,918 of NW_021011684.1, read as the reverse complement.
CACAAATCTTGTTTTTTGTTACCTTTAATTTATTTATTTTACTTATTCCAATTAATAAAAAATACAAAAGATAACAAAGTATTTTTTTATTTTCGTATAATATTTAGATAACAGGGGTATGGAAAATGATTCAGAACATGAAAACAAGTGGTTTGAATTGGAGCTTACCGTTAAATGTGTTAAAAAAGTCATTTAAAAAATTGTGTGAAAGGCCTTTAAAAATCTAAATTGCAGGTTTGCTACCCGTCGACCTTCATTGCGGTGGACAGAAGACTAGAAAAAAGTTATTGAATAATTAACTTCTTAAATAAAAATATGTACTCTCTTAATGGCTGCAGTTCGACAATATTCACGAAAGTAATCACTAGAAAACCTCCCAAGATTAATATTAGGGACCTATTGCGTTTTCTTTTATTTTTTATTCTGTAGGGACCAAACCTTGGTTTTAATTTAATTTTATTAATAATAAACTAGTCAAGAGTGACTAAACAACTAAGAAAATGTATTGACAAACAGAATGAAGAATAGTCCATAACTTTTTTCTTTTGTCTATTCATACTGTATATCAGGGATTCCTAAACTATTTTGGGCAAGAGACCCCTTTTCCAAAATGAGTTGATACCTCAAACCCCCATAGTCAAACTATTTTAAGAATTCTAACTTTAGTTTTTGAGTACAACTAACATCACTTTCTCATCAAAATTCAACAAAATAAGTACTTAGACAGAATTCAGTTCATATCTTGTACGAACTTGTCGACGTTCTTGTTAAAGTTTTTCATATTGTACGAAACTTATCGACTTGTTAACTTTAAAAAAGTATGGATATTTCCTACTAAAATGTTAGTCATTTTTATGACAAGGTAGTACAAGTAATACGACTTATGCAGTAACCTATCTTGATAGTTGCAAATAAGGACTTGTGTTAATTATTTTAGAGTCGATTTTTAGAAAAATCATTTTTAATTTATGTCGATCCCTGAGAGAGCAACCACTGGGAGTCCTCATCATAGATATGTGGATTGTGGCCGTAGCCATCATGGAACAGTTTGAAGCCAGTTCGAAGATAAGTTTGCAGATATTAAATTCCGAACGATAATATTTAGCAAGTCATTTCGGATCCTTCGACTATCGATGCTTTTAGACATTCCAAGCATCGGTCACAATTCTCGTCGAACCCGCCGAATGTGAAGAACGGTTCGTCGTGAAAGCTAACTCACAAACACAACCGACTGAGTTTCTCGCCGGATCTTCTAAGTAGGTCGCGATTCCGATCCAGTGGTACATTCAGCAAAGTACTGCTCTTAGTAGAACTAGTGTTAGCTAAGTATCCAGGCTGAGCTTTGTGAGCTCGCCTACGTGAAGCTAGCATAACCCCTACAACGAAATATAGAGTGATACATCTAATTATTTGAACAATACCATCTTTGTAATAATATGCATTAGTAAAGAAATACTTGTTTTATGATTAGGCAAGAATACCTGATAAATATTTTCAAAAGTCGTCGTGGCCTAAAGGATACCTAAGACGTTCGGTGCATTCGTATCGAGCGATGCAACGGTGTTCGAATCCCGCAGGCGGGTACCAATTTTTCTAATGAAATACGATACTTAACAAATATTCACGATTGACTTCCACGGTGAAGGAATAACATCGTATAATAAAAANGTTTTATGATTAGGCAAGAATACCTGATAAATATTTTCAAAAGTCGTCGTGGCCTAAAGGATACCTAAGACGTTCGGTGCATTCGTATCGAGCGATGCAACGGTGTTCGAATCCCGCAGGCGGGTACCAATTTTTCTAATGAAATACGATACTTAACAAATATTCACGATTGACTTCCACGGTGAAGGAATAACATCGTATAATAAAAATCAAACCCGCAAAATTATAATTTGCGTAATTACTGGTGGTAGGACCTGTTGTGAGTCCGCACGGGTAGGTACCACCGCCCTGCCTATTTCTGCAGTGAAGGAATAATGCGTTTCGGTTTGAAGGGTGAGGCAGCCGTTGTAACTATACTGAGACCTTAGCTCTCCCGACTAGGCGCGTCGACACCTCCGCCACCGCCATTCGCCCAATCACGATGTTCGACCAGCCCATACCGTGGGCCCCGAAGGTCAAATATTTAGGCGTCACCCTCGACAGTAGGATGACATTCCGCCCTCACATCAAGACGGTACGCGACCGTGCCGCCTTCATTTTAGGACGTCTCTACCCGATGATATGTAGGCGAAGTAAAATGTCCCTTAGAAATAAGGTGACACTCTACAAAACTTGCATACGCCCCGTCATGACCTATGCAAGTGTAGTAGTGTTCGCTCACACGGCCCGCACTCACTTAAAATCCTTCCAAATTATTCAATCCCGTTTTTGCAGGATAGCCGTCGGAGCCCCGTGGTTCGTCAGGAACGTCGACCTCCATGACGACCTGGACTTAGAGTCCATCAGTAAGTATCTTCAGTCGGCGTCGATGCGCCACTTCGATAAAGCGGCACGACACGAGAACCCTCTCATCGTGGCTGCCGGTAACTACATTCCCGATCCTACGGACAGAATGGAAAGCAGTCAACGTCGCCCAAAACACGTCATCTCGGATCCTCCCGATCCACTAACGGTGCTTTCAAGTACTTCAAGCACCAGTCACCGTTCTCGTCGAACCCGTCGCTTGCGACGAAGGGCTCGACGAGTAAATTAACTCTCAGACACAGCCCACTGAGTTTCTCGCCGGATCTTCTCAGTGGATCGCGTTTCCGATCCGGTGGTAGATTCTGCGAAGCACGGCTCTTGCTAGGGTTCGTGTTAGCATCGTCATCAGGTTTGAGCCCCGTGAGCTCACCTACAAACGTTAGGGTTACGCTGAAATAGCCCCTAAGGCTATCAGCTTAGGTAGGAAAAAAAAAAAAGAAAAAAAAGAGACCTTAAAACTTATCTCAAGGAGGGTGGCGCATTTACGTTCTAGATGTGTATGGGCTCAGTAACCACGTAGCACCAGGTGGGCTGCGAGCTCGTCCACTCATCTAAGCAATAAAAACAAATAAAAAATACTGATATTTATTTTTAGGTCATTGTACAAAAAACTCTACATTTACTGCTAGATTTATGTAGATACAAGGCTAGTTCGCGATGCTATTAATAAATGCAGGATTATTAAACGTATAAACCTAATTTTAAAAAACCCATACAAGGTCGCTTCTCGCGTTCCCGCTAAAAAGTCTTTATCGCGTACGGTACCTACCGTACCGTACTTACGTTGGAGCCTCTGGGTCTGCGGAGGAATTTCGGTTCCCTCTGTATTCTGTACCGTATGTTCCATGGGGAGTGCTCTGAGGAATTGTTCGAGATGATACCGGCATCTTGTTTTTACTATCGCACCACCCGCCACCGGAGTAGAGTTCATCCATACTACCTGGAGCCACTGCGGTCATCCACAGTGCGTTTCCAGAGATCTTTTTTGCCACGTACCATCCGGCTATGGTATGAGCTCCCCTCCACGGTGTTTCCCGAGCGCTATGACATGTCCTTCTTCAAACGAGGCTTGTGGAGAGTATTAAGCGGTAGGCAGCGGCTTGGCTCTGCCCCTGGCATTGCTGAAGTCCATGGGCGGCGGTAACCACTCACCATCAGGTGGGCCGTATGCTCGTCTGCCTACGAGGGCAACAAAAAAAAAATTAATAACGCCTTCGCAAGTAGCTGATTGCCACACCGAAAAAAACAAGAGCTTTATCACAAAAACTAGCTGATCCGGCAGACTTCGTAGCGCCTCAATCGATAAGTAAACAACCTCAACTTTTGTGTAAAATAAACTTATCTACTTTTTAAACCCTCTCTGAAGTTCCACAAATAATTCAAGACCAAAATAAGGCAAATCGGTCCAACCGTTCTCGAGTTTTAGCGAGACTAACGAACAACAATTCATTTTTATATTTAAATAAGATCAGATAGATTAAATTAATCAATAATTTGGGATTAAGGCACTTTAATCCGTTTTTTGTTTCATAATACATTTTGTTACCCTGAAAGTAAATTTAAACTTTATTTTGAATTTCAATTGTTAATTTGTCTGCAATTAATTATGGGACGAATTCAATGAAATAAAACTTTATAAAAACTTTGAATTTGTTCAATGTTACCAGTATTAAAAAAATCCTAAATTTTTGGTTCCTTATTTAGGGATAACAAACTAATTTGTAGCAGATAAAAAAATTTAGCAAACAGTAATACTATTTTCCGACAAAAAATATTAATATTCAGATTTTTTTTATTAATCTATGATTTTTCGGTATTTAAGGTAAATGTAAAACAGGGCCGTGGCCCAAGTGGTCGTAAGTCGTCATTGTTACTTATATACATCGAAAATGCTATAGACATACCCAAGTAGCGCTCAGGAAACGCCTTAGAAGAATTCATTGTAGAGTAAATTCCTCTTTGGACTCAGAGATACTAAAAGATCTATAAGATTAAGATTTAAGATCATCTGAACAGTCTATTCGATAGGAAAAAATATGATATGGTATCTCTGGATGAAGTAAATGAAATAACATATTATAAGTCCTTTGACACTATCTGCTTAATTATTCAATAAAAGTGATCATAAAATTAGTAGTAAAGTACTACTAGACAGTAAAATTTGATTGCCATAAAGTAGGTAATCGTGATGTTTTTATTTTATTTTTTTACCCTTTAATAAACAAAATAGTGGTATTTTTAGTGAATTTTCTGTATGGTTACAAAACTTCTTGTCAAATCTTCTTACCCGATTTGTTTCATAATATTTTTTAAAAAGTTTGGAGTTATCAGCAGCTTTCGACATAGTACTAACTCCTAGTTATATTTTAACTAAGCATAGAGCAAGCAGGAATGTAGGAGGATCATAAATTCAAATCTGGTAACTCCAGGCTCGTTATTTTCAAAAAATAATTAAAAAAAAAACAGTTTGAAACAAACGAATGTTAGGCCAAGCAAAATAAATAAAATAATTGTGATTATTGCGCAAACTACTGTAATTTTGAGTGATGTGAATTTTAAATTAAGTGTTTCGATCCATTTTAATCGCAATCAGTGTTGAAAAAATAAAGATGAGTGAAAATTTAGCAGATCTTGAAAACGATATTGAAATGCTGAATTCTGAAGTCCCTTTCGATAATCTCGTCATATTGAAAGAATTCGGAAACATCGTAAACCTTGTCAAGTAATTAAAATTATACACACTTAATATGTTATTTTAGTAATTGATAAGTAATATAAGAAAATATTAAATAATAAATTAAAAGACTTCTCAATCAAGCAGAAACAAGTTAATAATATCTTTTACTACTTTATTGTTAGATCCTATTTAGGAACAAATGCTTACAAAAAAAAAAACCGTAACTTATTTGACCACAACATTTGGAATTAACAACTTTATCCATGTTCTATTTTGTACATGGTTTTGACTCACAGGCTCTTCTAATTGGTAAAGCTTTGATTCGGTAAATTAGGATAGGCAGGAAAAGCTAAAAAATGCTAGAAAAATCCGTAAACTTAGTAGCAGTAGCCTACAGTAAATCCTACAATTTGCTGATAATAAGCACAATTTTGATTCAAAAGTACGTCACCTAGTTTTATTTGGTTAAAATGTGTGAATTGTATTAATTCATTAAATTGCTATGTCACAGAGATGAAGATTTTTTGGAAACTGTACCTAAAGCAAAATTGCGACGTGTAAAATGGTTACCCATGTTTAATTGCTTAAAACAGGGTATATTTGATGAAATGGTACAAGAAATCAGTAATATGTGGGAATATGAAAGTATGCCTGAAAAATTAGAAATTCTTGAAAAGCAGAAGGAGAAGTTTAATGATGTTGGAGACGGCAAAAAATTATGGTATGTGTAACGCAATACTTTCTGCCTGGTAAAGGTGCCATTTGGATTGTATAGGTTTATATCTATATTAGACAGCTAATTAATGCCAGATATGCTATTACACTAATCTTAGTTTGTTGCAATCAAAATGAATAGCAATCAAGCCAAAATAACACTATTTTACAAATATGTCATCTCCAAAAGTTTGATGGTACAATAGAAATAATACTAACTTTCCTGAAATAAATTATATTAAATTATGTAAATTAAACTTAATAATTGCTAACCGAAAAGTATTGGACATGTGATCTGTTCAATTAGCCATAAGCCAAACTCTGTAGTTTAGCTGCTCTTTTTTCTGATCTATGTTGTGGACATGCACAGATAAACTGGCTTTTATAAAATAATGAAGGTCTAGCCAGTGCGGGCTCTTGTTCTAATGCATTGTATACACCTGCTTTTAAGTTGCTTTAAAACATTATCTTAACAATAAAAACATTTGTCTGAAGTCTGATTAGTGTTGAAGTTGTTTTTATGCTTGTTTACAATAAAAATATTATATTAATTTTATTTCATGCAAAGTGGACAGTAATCGTTTTGGTTGACCATTAGGCTCATAAAATTTTAAAATGAATCCCTTTTATGGTTTTGTACTAGTATCATAGTCCTTGAATCCCGTCATTGGTTATAATGAAACCCATACATTTTACATAATAATATATAATATACTTCTCACTTCTTCAAAACTAATTTACACAGCTAGTACTTACAGCAGATAAACGGCAGTTGATTAAATTCCTCCTCACATCGTATTCCGCAATGGTAAAGGTTGTGACCACCCTTCTGTATCACTTTCTCTTACACAATCTATCTGTTTTTGTTCTTGGTGGTGTGGAGGATGTTGTGGAATGTACAGTCAAGAGCAGTGTGGATTTGGTCAGACCAATGTATTGGGTTAAACCCTCAAGGCCTGTACTGGTCACGATGAGTTTCTCAAGGTTTCCATTCCATTCTTCCTTGTAATGTGACTGAAGTATTCAAGGATTCTACAAACCCTAGTTTACCCTCCATGGCGCGCACATGGCGGTACCTGGGTCCCGCCCCAGCCGGAGTGGAGGAGCTCTTTGGGGTTTAGTCGTTAAGCTGGGCGGTTTGGCGCGGAGTCCGACATAACCCGGTTCGACCCCCGTCGGCTGGGTATCCGTAGACTGGGATTCCCCATCGATACAAAAAAAAAAAACTTCCCTAAATGTGGTGTGTCTACGAGAACTCAAAATCTTCTAGTGGCTGTCATCCAAGTGTATTCGCAGAGTTGATTAAATTTTGCCAAAAATCCATCGCACCTAAAATAAGCAAACCAACACAGTCTACCTCATAGCATAGGGTTACTGGAACTTATAGATACAAGTGTTTTAAATGCCCACCTTGAGACAATAGTAAACTAAAAAATAGGTGGTGTAATTGTCCTAAGGACTGATATGGGACATGAAATAATATTATTTTCAATGAAACAAAGTTTTCATTATGTTCATACAAACTTATTCCCTTATTTCATCTTTATGTATCTAATGATATATATCTACTATCACCATGTCCCAATTGAGAAAAATTCAACATGGAAAACGAGTGACTTCATATCCATAAGAGAAATGCAAAAATTTAAAATTTGTCTCATATTGGAGAAGGAATTAAATCCGATTTTTTTATTGAGATTATTTAACACACATTCAATCCGAGCTACAATTGCCTCTTATGTTCTGTTTGATGCAGTTGCACTTTCGTCATAAAAAAAGGGTTAAATTTAAGTAGTAGTTGCTACTTCTACTTTTTCTAATAACATTAGGCTCAACGAAGAAGCAATTTATTAAGAGAGACAACACAAATCAGTGCAAATATTTTTGCAATTATTACTTGCATTACATAAAGCTTGATTTATATTTATGAAGGCGATCTTTTCACATTTATATATTGAAAATTTAGCATTTTAACTACGAATGTTAGTAGTAATATTTGTTTTATATTTCAGGAGGCCACAATTAGGAGATGTGAAAGCACAAATGAAAGCCAGTGATGTACAAAATTTGCAAAACCAAAAGTCTCTACTTGAATCCTTAGCTAAAGAATATGAAATGAGGGTCAATAGGTTGAAGAATGTTATTTCTGCCAAAAGAGGCTATTTAAAAGCTTTACAACTGGACTTACAGAAGTATAAAAAAAAAAATGAAGATTTCTTCAGTAAAATCAGCAAAAAGTTAGAATGTCATGATACTTTTGTAAGTGATATGGGCAACAATAAGATAAATGTAGAAGAAGAAAGTTGGACAGACAAAGACTTACATTTTGATGAAATAAAGTGATTGCATAATAGATTGAATAAAATATATTTCAGAAATTTGTACATGAACAAGTTACAATAAAGTCTAGCAATGAATTTTTCAAAGAGTAGGTGAAAGATGTGCAGAGCAAAATATATCGAGAATAGCAATAGCATTACTATCTTAATATACAAAATGAAATATTATTAATTTAAAATACTGTAAGTAGACATACAATAAATTGCCTTTAATATTAATGTTGAATGTGAAAAGTTTAGCATTTTTTGTGAAAATTACAGAATGTCAAAACAAAATAAACAAATAGTTTAAATAGCAATATTTATTAATGAAAAATGTTAACATAGCTAAAAATAAAATTGTACAATGCAAAACCTGCATATAATTTATATAATATTTAGCAATTGCACTATTGTTGCGAGGACTACACTGCTTCTACTTTATTTTAAATAATTTAATTTGAGACTTTCATTACAGTATAATTAGACTGACAAATAAGCCTCGGCCGGGGAGATCATATACTTTCCTATAATTTTGACTGCTACTTATTTTAACATTAAGAATAATACTGAGAGCAAATTAAATTTTATTTCACTGGATATTCTCTCCTAAACATATTTTTGCAATGGAGTCCTGGGTACTAACACTTAAATGCTATGACAAATATAAGAAGGTAAATTGCATGTTTAGGCCAACTTCACAGAAGGACTAAACCATCAATAAATATTTAAACTACAACAAACATAAAATTCATGTTGACAACTATGGACGAACATTGTTTTTTAATTATTGCCTATTCCATACAAGAATTTCTCAAATCATTTAATTTTCGTCACTCCAGACTTATATATAATTTACATTCATAGGCACATTAGATATAAAATAAATCAACCAAATGTGCTTCCGATCCTCTACTTAATAGATTACTTTGTAAATGTAATTACGCTTCAGTGTCCAATGCCCGCATCTCGAAGTCAGCTGCCACTTTTCTGATAAAATATGATAAATGATACGAAACAATTTGACTATAACATGTAGACGATAGATAACACAACAGGGTTCAGTACCAATTAAAGGGCTGCTAGGTAGTACTTCAGGGATCGAAAAAGCATGTCAATGTGACATTGCCGAACGTGTCTACTCATTAATCCTCATGAAAGTTTAACAAAACAAATTAATTTCACTCATATTGTGTAAACGTAAAACAAGAAGGCACAAGTAATTGATAACATATATTTCACAAATTTAAGACACATTGTCCGGCCCTGTCCAATGACCTAATAATAATAATTATAATACATGATATAATTAATTATTTGTAGCATTCCTCTCACTGTGCAGCACACTGGATACCAAATGTCAGTTATTTTTTCTTAGGTGGTGACCTTTGAGGAGTAGCTGGCCTTCCACTGTTTATACCATTGTACTGGTATTTTGCTTTTTTTTCAGATGGTTTAAGAATCTGTAAGGGATATGATAATTTACTACTTCATCTGCATATGGTAAATCTGAAAGTTCTTGATATGGTAATCATGTTACCTGGAAGGAGCACATTAGAGTTTCATCAACAGACATCATTCCACCAGCATTATCAAATTCTCCACAGTAGTTGGGTGCAGAGAACAAAGTAACCAACATTCGTTTGGCGAAAAATTCATATCCATCTTCCACCACCTGAAACGAAAACATCATTTTAATTAGTCTGAATTGTCTGACTTAGCACCATATTTAAGAGGTTATTGGAGTGGATATCCATCAGTAAGTATCTTCAGTCGGCATCGATGCGCCACTTCGATAAGGCGGCACGACACGAGGAGAACCCTCTCATCGTGGCTGCCGGTAACTACATTCCCGTACCTGCGGACAGAATGGAAAGCAGTCGACGTCGCCCCAAACACGTCATTTCGGATCCTCCCGATCCACTAACGGTGCTTTTAGGTACCTCAAGCACCGGTCATCGTTCTCGTCGAACCCGTCGCTTGCGACGAAGGGCTCGACTAGTAAATTAACCTTCAGACACAGCCCACTGAGTTTCTCGCCGCATCTTCTCAGTGGGTCGCGTTTCCGATCCGGTGGTAGATTCTGCGAAGCACGGCTCTTGCTAGGGTTCGTGTTAGCAACGTCGTCAGGTTTGAGCCCCGTGAGCTCACCTACTAGTTAAGGTTACGCTGAAATAGCCTCTCAAGGCTCTCAGCTTAGGTAGGAAAAAAAAAGAAAAGAAAGGAGTGCATAGACATAATTTGTCATATACATATTTAACTATTAAGCAAGAAATATACCTAAGACAGACAAGTAACAAGGTAGAACTAGCTTAAAGTCTTGTGTCTTCCAATAAATATACTATAATATTTAAGGTCCTCTGATCGCAATCCTAAATATGACAGCTTGGCCTATCAGATTACATTTATGTATTTGAGAAAAAAAATAGATATACTTAGAATAAGCCATTAAGTGAATATTTTTACCTGGTGAGCACGGCAAATCAAATCTAAATCATGCCTGTTGAGGAATTTACTGACGACGTCGGGTCCGAAAGTAAACGAGACGCCGCGATCGTTTTCCCCCCAACCTTGAACATCCTTATCGGGATCTGACCACAGCAAGTCACAAAGCAATCCTGCAGACAAATTTATTTATTTTGAATAGGAATATACTTACTAATTTTATTAACACGAAATGATAATTTACGAGTAGGTACTTTCTATGTTATAGCTTTAACTGCTGAACTTTTGTTTTTAATTTTATGACGAGGTCGGTGTTCTGCACCGTAAAATAATACTAGCAAAACACAGTACGACATTGGTTATTACAAGCCGTTTCAGTTTAGTAGTTTGGAAGAAATCGACTAATAGTCACAGAGATAACGCCTTATATTCTCATTTTATACTTGGATCGGTATCAAGTTCTAGTCATGGAGACGCAATGGCAGTTTCGTACAAGCAGCTTAACACCGCAGGAGTCATTGATGGTCATTTTACCACTGCTAAAGAGCGTGTAAGTAGTTCATGTAGCAATGTTATTTTTTTTAACTAAAGGCTTCTTATAGTCTCCTACCAAATCCATCCATCCCACTCCACCGAGACTGGCTAATGAAAAATTGTGGTTTTCTTAGCAACCAACTTAACATGCATAATCCAGAGGAGGTAAGAAGCACGATCGTGTGCCGGTTAAATACCATGTAATCACGGCATTTCGGATCCGCCCGATCCACTAACGGTGCTTTTAGGTAACTCAAGCACTGGTCATCGTTCTAGTCGAACCCGTCGCTTGCGACGAAGGGCTCGGCGAGTAAATTAACCTGAGGAAAGACGCTGTTTCTCACCAAAAAAAAACTATATAATCTGGCACACTGTGTGCACTGATAGCCAAACTCTAATCGAAAGTCGCGTATGCAGTATACTAAATTAGATAATTTCTGAACAGGCCTTCGTACTCGCTAGCTCCACTCAGGTGGCCTTGTATACATTTCGTGTTTTAGTAAGACTGTTACATTCAGTGACGCTGTTCTTTGCTGGTACAATAATAATCGAGTTGCTGTCAGTTCCTTGTTTTACTTTTGGTATCATAATTTACTTTTTTGTTTGTATTTGCGACCTAATCAATTTTTTTTTTTCACATTGTAAATTGTGAAATTTTGAGTTAAAGTTTTAAAGTCATTGTGACCTAACCAATGTGAAGCCAAAGCATAATCTGAATATTGCTTCAGCATAAAAAAATCTTGAACGCAAAGGATTAATAACCAGGGCTTTCCTTAAATGACGCTTTTTTTACTTGACATAAACTTTACAGACAACATCTGTGAAATCATAATTTTTTTTGTTCTAATTTACCTACCTGTATCTGGAACATCAGTGGGTCGCATTATTCTTCTGATCTGTTCCATTCCCTGTAAATCTGGAGACAAACCACCATGGCAACAGAAAATCTTCTCATCAATTATAGCAGCAATTGGCAAGCAGTTAAAGCAATCCGTGAAAGTCTTCCACAGTTTTATATTGTATCGGCGTTTGCACTCGTCATAAAAACCTGTGTAAATGTTAAGAAAAATTATTAATTAAACTTAAGCAGTTATAAAACCTAATATTGAAGTAAAATTAATTGCAGTATCCATGACCTATCTGATAACAACCTAATGTACTCTTATCAAGTGTTGCAACTATGCCAGCATTCAAATGCATGTACATTTTTACTTAGTAAATATGTAAATAACAAGTGTTCACAAATAACTTCCATGATAAGAGAATAACATAATATAATAAAATAAAAAGCCCACAAAAATGTGTATTTTCAGTAAGTGAATCTGCACCGGTAGTTACTACCATCATATTTTTGCTGCAAAATACTTATACATTCCAGTTTGGATGATGGGACAATATTCTGTAGTTTATAAAGACTTTGACCTCACATCTAAAGGCGAGTGGCAATGCTTACATTGTGATGTCTTAATGACTTAACGCCATGTCAGCCCTGAGCCAATTAGAACATTAAAATAATGTGTTGACTTACCATAAATGCGGTTTATGCTAGCACACTCATGATTGCCTCTGAGTAGGAAGAAATTCTCAGGGTACTTTATTTTGTAAGCCAATAGGAGACAGATAGTCTCCAGTGACTGTTTACCACGATCTACATAGTCACCAAGGAATAAGTAATTGGCTTCTGGCGGAAATCCTCCATATTCAAAGAGACGTAGCAAATCTGTGTACTGACCATGTATATCACCTGAAAATGTGTTGGTGACAGTGTTCACAAGTACAATTTTATGCTTATGTGAAACGGTTAAACACTTAAATAGTAGCCAAATTAGTTTAGTTATTTGATAATCCTGGTTGAAGGTCACAAGATATTGGAAGTTTTATAATTATTGTGTTGTCATCAGTCCTAGATACACGTACAAATTTTCAAATTGATCAGAAAACTTCAGAGGGTAAATATTATGTTGAAAGATTTAGTTACATGAAGAGAGAGTAAGTGAGTGAGTGAGAGAGAGAGAGAGATATATATAGAAATATACCTAGATAGATACAGATAAAGCTAATAAGAACAATACCTTATAGATAACTTGGGTATAAAATCTTAGCAAGAAGTAGGAAGAAGTGAGACACAATTTAATTAATGTTTTTTTTTTATGTGGCACTTAAGCTGCATCATGTATGCATGCTAAGGAAAAAAGTTAGTCTTTCATAATTTCATAATGAGAAAAAGGGAGGAGAAAAAAATCTTTTATTTATATTAAAGACATTTAAAAAAAGGTTTGTTTGTTTGCTGTCTGTGGGTCTAGAGCTGGCTAGATTGTAAAAAGTGTGACAATGAAGAATGACACCAAACACTGACATCTTTTCTGAATCTGATCTGATCTTCATCTGATTTTTGAGGCACTTCCCGAAGACCTAGGAAACTGAAACTTCTATTTTCAATATTTTTTTCTATTCATTCAGGTTGGCATTAATTTTGAGAATATGCATTTATTTTACATATTTTTAATAAATAATAGTGATTTTTTTTGTTCACCAATATTCCAAAAAAATTTCTGCAATACCACGTTTATTCACATTTCATTTACATGCATGATTGCTTTGCAGGAGGTACAGAGAGGATTGTATTAAATGCTAGGGCTAGGTAAGTATGCCCTAATACCACCAACTACAGAATTGTCTTGCAGATAATTTTGGATAATGGTTATTCTATTACAGCTCAGGGAATGATTCCAATACTTATTTTAAATTTTATGCTTTAATACAGGGTGTATTAAATCATAAAAGTTTAAATAAACATAGTATGAATGAAATAACAAACTTTGAAAATAGAATTTTACTTTTGAAAGTAGCTTAGGTTCATGAAATTAAATAAGCTAAATAATTATTTTTAAATCTCATTGTTACTGGTGTAAGATATTTATATTTCATTAAGAATGTTTTTAATTTAGTGAAAAAAAGAACTTTTAAGACTTTACCACAAATTTTGAGTGGTGCCTCCAACTCCAGTAATATGGGCTGCTGCAGGAATATTTCTCTGGACTTTGTGCAGAGCCCACGTACCTCTGCCTCCGACATTTGCACAGTCTTGCCAGGCCTGCATCCTCGAACTAAGGTAAAAGTTTGAAGTCAAAATAATAAGATTTATTAAAAATATAGATTTGTTTAAAACTGTAGTACAACTAAAAGCAATTAAGCACTCTTAGCCTTTTTTTGTTTATAATTTTATTCTTATAAGTAGCTAAGGAAGCATAGTTAGTATAGTTTTCAATTTAATTTTATAAATTTAATTGAATGGGTTTCAGTTTGCCAACTTCTAACTCAAAATAAACAGAATGCTTTTCATAACACAAAAAACATTTATCAAATGCAAGGGTTTTATTAAATGTTATATTTATGACATGTAAGGCATGCAGACATTTTCATGCAAAATACAATTTAACTACCATTCCTAGAATGAAATTTGATAAGAATCTAACAAAACAAAATGTATTCAAGTATTGATAAATTTATAGGCACACAAATCAACAAGCACTCCTAAACACTAGCACTCAGTATCAAAATTGATCACCAATATAATCTCAAAAAGTTATTAATTTAAAAAATTTGCAAGATTAAGATCAAGTTTTTATCTAAATTAACATTATACAGCTGTAAACACAGATTGCAAGACCTTCCTATAAAATGGTTTAGCGATCATAGTTTGTATATACTTGTGGCTATTTTTAGATTCAATTGAAGAATGAGATGTTGATGGGTAACACATGATATAATTATTGGGAATAAACTTTCGGTTAAGACTGATCACTAGGGTAGTAAGAAATAAACGTTCTAGCTGAATACTCTGGCAAGAATTTAGAATGTGGCCATACATTCTCCTGAAAAGATGTCTTTCAATTTGCCTTTCTTCCTTGCAGTTTCTTGTTGCAGTCTGTATACTGTTGTAACCCATCAAAAAGCAGCACAATAAAGTGAAATGTATATGTTTGAATCAAGTAAGCAATGCGTAACACTAATAAAAGAACAATAAGTTTGTGAGTGTTTAAATCTATGGAAGTCTGACATCATTGTTCAGGGCTAAAATCTAACAACTATTGTTTATACGTAAATCTTCCCTTCTAATTGAAAAATAACATATCCAAGGCATTTAAACATTAACAGAAACGCTATTATGCAGCCTGATAAGAAATTGAGGATAATCGATTTATTTATGAGGTTGACGTTTCTATGCCTTCTTATTCAGAAATAATTACGCAACAAGGACCAGCTGAATGAAAACCCAATATTATCAGACTTGCAACTAGACGTCTGGTAGTTAAGAGAGGCTCACAAAATCGTAACAAATTGCATTTTACCTTCCAAAAGTCTGTGAATTAGACTGTCAACATTTAGTTCGTCAGCCATATTTACTACACGAATAAATTTATGTCAAAAAGTCAAATGTTTTTTTCTTCCTGTTTGCTCTTATTGTTTGTGGTTAGAATTACTCTTCATAATACGCAGAACTTGTAAAGAAGTAAATAGGAGAACAATTTTATGTTTAAAATGGTTTTTATCGTCGCTTCTCATTTATTGTGTTTTATGGATAGTTACTTAACTTAAAACATGTCCATTGGTAGACACAAAACGTTAAAATAAAATAGCATTTCAGAGTAAGTTTCAGGTACAATCCAAGTACTGCAAAATGATTCATATTTGGTTTTTAATCGGTTTGGTTGGAAATATACATATCTGCAAGAACGTTTTGGGTTCCTAGGTGAGACGTATAATTTTTTCCTGTGTTTGTTTGCTAATCATTTCCATGCTGTTGATTTATTAAGTATATACCTATAAGTAAATTAATATATAAAAGTATATTGGGACCTATATAAGTGATTAAGGTGATTTCATATTGTGTAAACGGTCTAAGCATATATACTATTTATTGTACTGTGTTTGAAGTCGTCGTGGCCTAAGGGATAAGACGTTCGGTGCATTCGTGTTGAAGCGATGCAACGGTGTTCGAATTCCAGACGGGTACCAGTTTTTCTAATGAAATACGTACTTAACAAATGTTCACGATTGACTTCCACGGTGAAGGAATAACATCGCTGTAATAAAAATCAAACCCGCAAAATTATAATTTGCGTAATTACTGGTGGTAGGACCACTTGTGAGTCTGCACGGATAGGTACCACCGCACTGCCTATTTCTGCCGTAAAGCAGTAATGGGTTGCGGTTTGAAGGGTGGGGCAATGAGCTCGTTCACCTATCTAAGCAATAAAAAAAATGTATTTTTTTCCTTATTAATCTATTCTTAATAGTACACCGCAACATATACAATACTGTATCTTAATATTTTGAGAATTTCTGTAAATAAATAGGTTGTCTGGAACAGATCGCTTTTAGTGATAAGGTCGCCTATTGTACAAATATATCTACTTGTTGATTCTTTTTTAATGTTACTTGTGTTTTGGCGTGCATTAAAGTATATTCGCTCGAGAGATCACTTTCCATGAAATTTAACATTATGGGGGCCCATTCGTAAATCGTGCTCTATTAGCTTCAAATTGAAATAAAGTAAAATCAGCTGAATTATTCAATTAGTACCTTTTTTACTCATCGTTTCTAAAGTTGTTTTATGCATTAAAATGAAGTATTCATCCGATAATATTTTTAAACTACTACTCTAAAAACCATCGAACTTGGAGTCGTTGCGTTTCCAGAGATTGTTTTTTCCACGTACCATTCGGCTCGATACTTAATTTCCTTCTACAGTGTTTCCTGAGTATTTCAAACTGGGCTTGGAAAGAGTTTGTAATGGTACACAGCGCTTGGACTAGCATGTTGAGACAAACTTGAATATTGCTCTGCTTTGGAAGGCTTAATAGATTTATTTAAAGATTACAATTGACAGCCATACCGGTATAAGTTGCAAAAACAGTTATTAGTTCTGTAGTAGAAAGCTCATTCTATATAGTCTGATACAAAGGTGTTATAATTTCATTATTTTTCTCTAAAATTAATCAAAATCAAATTCACAACTACTTTTAGATTAATAAGTGGACAAGTTTATTTTTATTTTTGGTCATTGTATTTTTTTTTGATATTTTGTGTTTTGAGCCATCGACTAAATTTGACTTTTAGGCAAAGACAACACTTGTTTTATTTTTAAATTCCATTCTGCGGCCAAAATGTCGCTGATCTTGATTGTCAAGCTATTTTCTCATTGCAATGTTCCGTTCTGGCGTATAGTATGTGTGAAACACCGAAGTTTGGCGTGTGCGTTCTATTTTATTTTAGACAAGACTTGACGGCTATTTAAAAAAACTTCATGGCTCTCTACTCGATTTTGTTTTGCCATAGCTCGGAAATTTCGTAAACAACACTTACAAAACAACGCGATAATACAGTGAATATGATTGAAAATCTACATTTGAGTATGTGAAAAGCCGAGACATCGGATCAAGGTTGGATATAATTTGATCACCCTGGATACGAGATGGATGACAAGATGGAAACTGATCATAGCTATAGTGGAGAGAGCAGTAGCTCTACTGATACTTCCAGCGGGAGTTCTGAGGGCGATGAAGAAGAGATGGAGCCGGTACGGATTCTAGGACATAGTTTGGAGCTACCTCAGGAACTATGCGAAGACTATTCACTATTCAAAGAGTTTTTTTCTACGAAAACTTGGGAATCTTTAGATGAAAAACACAAAGAACATTTAATGAAATTTTTACCAAAATTCACGGAAAATCAAGAAGAGGAAACAACAAAAACTATAGAAATGCTTTTTCATCATGAACCTTTTCATTTCCAATCACCTTTCAGCACTTTCTATAATAATTTAAGGCAGGGAAATTACAGACCTGATATAGCCAAAATGAAGAAATTTCTTAAAAAAGCAAGGGCTAAACAGCAGAGGCATAGGGTAATCGATACTTAAAGTAATATAAAACAAAAATAGACGAATATGTCAATTCATATTAATGTGTTCAATTTCAGATAAAATCTTATTATGCCAAGTTATTACCTGAAGTTTTGCTATCACGAGAGAGGTTATTAGCAGCAGTTAAAGCAGCTCCACCTGGCCCAGCACCTAGAATTCCTTCATTGCCGCCAAAATCATCATCAAAAAATAATTTCAAACCATTGTACTTGAGAGCCAAGCAAAGATATTTTGAAGAGCTTGCAGCTATTAGAAGTGAAGTAGGGGGTGATGAGTCTGATGATGAGAACTACCCTGATGGACCTCCAGAACAGTTTGTAAAGAAAAAGAAAGGAAATAATGTTACAGTAAGTCAAGTCAAGCTTCTATATTAATCAAAATAATATTGTTTATGACAAAATAATTGTTGCTAAATTGAGATAAAAATAGCAGTAAATTTAATGGCTATTTATACATTCAAATTTTTTTTTTAATTGTATAAAGCTCTGCAATATTTAACCTCTCTTGAGAAGGGGAAGATCATGTATTAGATTAATCAAAGCTTTATTTAACTATTGTCTGAAATTTTCTGAGAATTATTAGATTAGTTAAAAAATATATATTAATGACTTGTTTTGCATAATTTTCTCATTTATAGTTAAGAATAGATATTTAAATGTGAATGTTTTATACTTTATATACTTAGAATGCTGATGGGAATATTTCTGGTACTCTTGCTGGTTCTGAACAAACACTTCCAACGTCACTTGAATGTTTGAAAAATGTCCTAATAGCACACAGATCAAGAAGACAGTATAGAGAAGTAAGTCTAAATGTACATTTCCATACTAAAAATAAATTTAATTAACAATTAATGACTGCCTATTAAAGGTTGGTTTTACTTAATTTTTTCTTTTCCTTGTTTGACTGCATTTGTGAATACTTAAATTATTTTTATATAATAATATGATGTACTATTTTTTTATTAACATACTTTTTTTACATTTATTTGTTAAATAATTAGTTCAAGTTGTAGCAAGAAATTCAAATTGATTGGTGGACATTTAAATATTGTTTTAGAACCATCCAGAGTTAAACATAAATGGAATAACATTAGAGGATATAAAACAACGAGTGGCACTTGTAAATGGTGCAAAAAAGCTAATGTTTGGAGGACCAAAGATTGCATCTCCAATCCAAAAAATTAAAAAAGCTCCTAAAAAAGATGCAGTAGTAAAAAAAATGCTGGAGAATAAAATATCAAAGAAATGCAAAGAAGAAACTGAGAATCCTGACATCAAACCTTTGCTTCAAAACATAAAAATCAAAGTTGAAAAAGAAGGTAGTGACTCTGAAAGCTCATTTTTAGAAAATGTGATGAGTCCTAAGCAAATGAAGAAACACATGGAACAAGTTGAAATCAAACAGGAAATAGGAGCAGAGTGAGTCTTAAATTATTTTTTTTATCAAAATTGGTGAAAAGCTTACTAAAGATAAAATAAAACGTTGTTGCATTTTCAGACCAAATTATGATGATCAGTTTGATGCATTAATAAAGCAAGAACCACCAGATTCCATGCCCATTACAAATATTTCTAAAATTGATCAACCAATTCCCATTAAACTTGAGGATTTGGATGGCATAGGTAAGACTAATAAAGTTGTTTAAACTAAAAATAAACAAAAGGCAAACATCTTAAAGTAAGTGAACCAAATAAAACAAATTACATTTAATTAGCATGATACTATCATATTAAATATTTGTTGTATAACATACCCTCTCCTTCTTTTTAATTAAATTACTAAATAAGATATTGAAAAGAGGATTATGAATATACAAAAATAATTATGTTATAAATATATATTACAAACAGATATGATGGCCCTACCAATAGAGTTAGCTGACGACACTGGAGAAGTTATTAAAGCGAAGTGTAAAGATAGGGACGAGCTTCTGGATGTGGATGAATCTTTAACTGAAACAACTCACGCTAACTTCCTGTCGCTTGTTCGAGCTTTGTTTCCGGCGAGGGCGGCTCACCGGGCCTCGAAACAACAGCTACATGCAAGATGCGCTGCTGTTATGCGCTCGCCCATAGCGCCCCTTAACACTTGGTATAACTGTGAGTATGTGTCGAGGTTTGTAAGAACTAAATTATATTTGCTTTAATGTGGACTAGCTGATAAATCTCATAGTTCTTGATTTTGTTGGTTCCTTAACTAGGGATGTCATAATATCTAAGTACATTTCTATGCTTATAGCATGCGACGATTGGTGTGCAGAATTAGATTCGGCTTTGGACTTTTTGGCCGGGGAAAGGGGTCCCCATCCTGATGACTTTGTACCATACTTGCAGTACATGCCAGAAAATCAGGTAAATTATTGAATAGTACATATTTATTGAATGTTGAGCTCAAATTTTCAATGGCAAAATTTTAAGTATCTATAATGTAGAAAGCTACAAAATTCTATTTAATCGCTCAGATGTACCAGTGGATTGGTGCCGGTCGGGATTGTGATGCAATTCTCGGTCGCCTCTGTGAACGGTGGCTTCGAGCTGCTGACGAGCCTTCCTTTATTGCTGAAGCACCGCCCCCAAGGTAATTAATTATTTACTACAAGGTATTTTCTGTGTTTTTTTTTTATTTAGCTTAGTTGGGTGGACGAGCTCACAGCCCACCTGTTGTTAAGTGGTCACTGGAACCCATAGACATCTCCAACGTAAATGCCGCCGCCCACCTTGAGATATGAGTTCTAAACTCTCAGTATATTACAATGGTTACCCCACCCTTCAAACCGAAACGTATTGTTGCTTCACGGCAGAAATAGGCGGGGTGGTGGTCACAAGACGTCCTACCACCAGTAATTACGCAAATTATAATTTTGCAGGCTTGATTTTTATTACACGATGTTATTCCTTCACCGTGGAAGTCAATCGTGAACATTAGTTAAGTACGTATTTCATTAGAAAAATTGGTACCCGCCTGCGAGACTTGAACACCGTTGCATCGCTTCAACACGAATGCACCGGACGTCTTATCCTTTAGACCAAGAATAGAACACATGAATTCTATTCTTATATGCTACAATGAAACAACTTTTGTTTCTATCTATGAATGTCTCCATGTTTGGGTAAATGCGCGTCAACTGCATCATTTGTGTTTTATCTGTCATGTTAGATATCCAACGTCGTGGATGATGCGAACACCGACTAGCTTTGAAGTAGCGGAATTCAGAGCGCAGGAACGACGGAGATTTTCATCGGCAGGAAAACCATTTACGTACATTCAGCATGGGTATGTAGTCATTGTAATATCCTAATTATAGGCCACATTGCAGAAATTGGTCACATTTCTTAGGCTATAATACTAGTTGTATTTTTTAAATTCTATTTAAGAAGCGAACAGTTTGTCATATACTTTATGAATATTATAAAATTATTTTATGACATTTTAAATTTATTTAAATATGTTTTTATTCATGATTGTTTTGCTTAAAACATTAAGTATTATAGTAGGCCAAATATAATTTATAAAATTGACTTTGGTGTTCACACTAGAATATTGTTACACACAAAATTAACAACTACTATTGCTACCTATCCTATTTGAAAGCCTATTTTTCATTTGGAGTCTATCAAAAGTATTTGTTTTTTTTTGTCTAAATGGTACTTATGCGTACATAAACTATATAAATTAGAAACATTATTTTGTTTATGAACAAGGTGGGCAGAATTTCCAATGTTATGAGATCATCAGATCTCAATGTCTCTCTGCCTACAACCACTAATCGCAGGTCCTAATTTTTTTCTTTGACGACTGTCATAACTTTCAATACCTTAAGCAGGATTTTTGCAGGTTTGCAACATTAGCTATATTACTTGAGCTAGGAACTTTGAGATTAGGTATTAGAGAGTTAGGTTAGGTGACAAATGGGGTCAGATTGTTATCACAATAGCAAGAGAAACAAATATATCTATAGACATGTTATGTATATTTGATATTACTAGTGGTCCTCCAGTATTCGAAATTTGACTATAATTAATTCAAATTATAAATTTAAACAATATTATGGTTCTATTATCAAAGACTATTTATATTTCTATAATCACAGATTTCGCCAAGACTACACTTTAGACAAGTAATATTATAGACAATATTTAATCTATTCTCAATTTGACCGCAAACTATAATCAATAAGAAAAGATTGACAATAAACAAATAGTATGCATGCGTGTGTGTGTCAAATACATGGTAGTGTGTAATGTATTTTTTATTGATTTAATGAAATATGTAATAATAAAATAGATATATTAATATTCTGGACTCTGTCTCTATATTTTCTATAATACTTAGTGGGAAATTTCATACTACTCCGTTCCGCGCGATTTACGTAAAAAGGGGTTACAAAGATTTTGCTTTACGTATTCATATATGGATTTATATGGCATTTGCGCCATGTTTTAATTTTAGACTTCTCTTTCTCATACATGATCGAAAAAACACTTAATTGAAGCCTTTCGCTAGAAAATCCGCACATTACCCATCGTGTTTAAGCGGTGTTTTGTGACAGGTGACTATAGTTACCGATAGTAGCGAAAGGGTTAAACATAAACAACACTATAAGATCAGCCAACACTGAATACTAAAACCCTCAGACACAGCCCACTGAGTTTCTCGCCGGATCTTCTCAGTGGGTCGCGTTTCCGATCCGGTAGTAGATTCTGCGAAGCACGGCTCTTGTTAGGATTCGTGTTAGCGACGTCGTCAGGTTTGAGCCCCGTGAGCTCACCTACTAGTTAAGGTTACGCTGAAATAACCTCTCAAGGCTCTCACCTTAGGTAGAAAAAAAAATACTAAGCGGTTACTAGAGCAAATAGATAGATGACGTTTCCTGTCCAGATACCGGTCAGTGGTGGGTCCGTGTGCTCGGTCGTGGTGGATGGGCGCGACGGGCGCGGCGTTGCTCCGCGCGGAACGCCCCCGCCCCGCCGCCTTCCCCGCACTCGTCCGCGACGCACTCGCCCGCCTCCCCAACGGCGAGGGCACCAGACATCACGTCCTCATCTTGCTCAAGTCCGTATCCCGTCACCGCACTATATCTTCTCTTATACTACATACAATGTAAAGCGCATCGAAAATCGTTATTTAATACTAATCATACCAACACTCACTGGTACCTATTTTTACCATAGCGGGTAGATAACGATATACGACAAGTATTACTCAAAATAAACTAACAAATAAAAAATAAAAAATGTATAATAACTGTAGATTAATTGGTAAGCAAAAGTCATGAAGTCAAATCGATGCCTCCAATGAACACTACTCTAACTCCAAATTCGTAGGTTTACAGGAGAGTTTAAACGAAAAAAGTTGATAAATATATCTGCAATAATAAAGATTTTATGGTTTTTTCTTGTGTAACTAGCTGATTTACTCTTGCTTCGAACCCCATTAATAATGAATTTGTAATACTTTTAAAATAGTGAAGCGATTTGCGTGAAAAACAAAAATTTCAAAATTTTCAGTGTAGTGTTCATTGGAGGCATCGAAATCGTCTTTTCGCATTAAAAGTGTACAATTTCCAAAAATATTCGAAATTGACTAAATATGCGGAATCATTTGGTATCACCAGTATTTTTCTAATAAATACTGTCAAAAAAGCGTACTTTAGCATTAATTTTTTTTTAGTTTACCTAAGTTTGACTACTATTAACAAATTAATACATAATTTTATCTTACTTTAAAAGACAGATAATGTAACTGGTAAAAAATAAAAAATAAACGTTGCAAAGATTATAACTATTAAAAATTAAGTTAAGAGATTCGTGCATATATACATAATCACAATTTTTTTCAAAGATTTTAGAGCTTAGCAACGATACCTTTAAGCTAAGTCTTATTTCTTCTTATATTGTGTTATATTAAAAGTGATATGAAGCGAAATGAGCTGAAGTTGATTAATTTGAGATCAATCGAGACGAAATTAAATGAAGTGAGATGAGATGAGATGAAATAAAGTCTAAGTAAAACTATTATAATTTACTAAGTCTTTCAGTGGACTTTTCGAATGAAACCGAAAACCCACGTTCTGAAGCCACGTATTCCCTCATTTGTGCACTTGTGCCAAAAGGCTAATAAACCATCTTTATTAGACATTTAACCCCGAAGAAACACTAAATTAATAAAATAAGAGCTATTCACAGAACATAGATGCTCGCATTCCCGCCAAAAAGTGAATTACAGTTAAAAAAGGGCAAAAGGCACAGTTTTATAATACGCAACTACAGCAAGTGAACGCCTCCGAATAATACGACCTACTTTATTAAATAAGCTACATATAGCCATAAAGAAATAATAACAACCCATTTTTATATTAATAAGATAAAATCAGAGCTTTTGCACTATAATTACAAAAAAATCATATTTGAATGGCATTGAAACTATATATGTCTATTAACTACACGTATGTACAGATTGGTGAAAGTATTAAATTATTTAAGCAAGTGGACAGTTTCTAATCTGAAAAAAGCTCGGGTCGGTGTCTGTCATTCATATTTATTCAAAATTAACTCGTTTTCATGTAAAAAACTATTTCTCATTTCATTAGAAACAGCTGCATATGAGCGTGCGTTAAATTGTTTTAAATTATTTTCTGTAGGATGTCACAGTGGATAGCACCTTGTAGTGATCAAGCTCTGTTAAGTGCAGTTTCGGCAGCGTTAGACAAGTTAAATTCTATAAAAAGGGATCCAATCGTGAAGTACGACCAGCGCACTGCTACCTGGACATATTTGCATAGGAATAGGTGAGTGACAAAAAAAATATAATAATATATTATGTGTACAACCTTAAATAAATTATAAGTTTGTTTATATC
This sequence comes from Bombyx mandarina, assembly GCF_003987935.1. The sequence continues at coordinate 190,969 of NW_021011684.1, read as the reverse complement.
AAAATCAAATAAGTTGATGTGTTTTTAAAATGAAAATTTCGATTGTAATTCGTTAAAGTTAATAATAACAATTAAAAAAATTAAAAATTAAAATTCAATTGAAAAGTTTTAAATAAATTGTATTTTTAATATCATTTAAAAAAATGGTATGATTTAATAAGATTTTAAATAAATATAGTAGAATAATAATAATAATACATAATAATAATTAATACCTAACACATAGTCAAAGATTTAGTTATATATTTTAGCATCAAAAGCATTAAGGTTTGTGATCAATGAACAATACACACACAATAAAATGTAGTACGATTTTGCATTTAATATATTTCAGAACGGAAGAAGACTGGTTGAAATTGAGCGGTCGAGGTAAGAAGTTCGGTGCCACGTCCTTCCCCTCCCTGCCGGCGCCGCTCACCCCGCCCCCCGTCAGACTACAGACGCCGGCCAAGGAACGGCCTCTGTCTCCTCCGCGAGGGGTACGATACTAAAAATTTATCTACTGATTATATAAAAGTGTTGTCACTATACATTATCACAGGTTTTTACAAAAGATTCAATAGAGGCTCTCTAGATTCTGAAACGCCAACAACACCAATATTATCTAATACTTATATGGAGGAAATAAAATTAATTTACTAAGTTAAACATAAATATTTATTATTTAAGTAATTTCATACTTTATGAATCAAGGATAAAAACAAATATGCTGTAGTTGAATGACGGGCTCGACCGAAAATTTAATTAGGACTTATTATAAAAAAGGTGAAGCAAATAGTAAAATTTTAAATTAAATTCATCATGAATTTTTCGTTGTAATAATAGTGATACTAATTGTGTCAAGGATCGTCAGTATTACCGAATTGTCTTATTTGTAACAAAAATCTAATTAAATTGGCAGGACTTTAACTAAAATATTATTTTAAGAGAACAGTTAAGGATAATCTTATACCTTTAAACGAGTAATTCTTGTATATAGGTATATATATAATCTGAATCTCGGAAACGGCTCCATCGATTTTCATAAAATTAAAGTATACAGGGGATTTCGGGGGCGATAAATCGATCTAACTACGATTTATTTTCAGAAAATGTTGTTTTATTCGTGTTTTCAATAATCAACTGTTCCCGACATCTATTGGCGAATAATAATACTATTTTTCTTAATTGAGGGCAACTAACCGCTTTAAAGACACAACAAGATGGCGTTATCAAAAATAAAAAAACTTCATCATCTTCTAGTCATCATCTAGTAACAATTTATTTCAGGTCGAATTAGAAGTGGCGAACGTGGAGGAAGTAATCGAAGCGTCTGACAGCGACGTGGACGTTGACGACACCAGCACGTCGGTGCCGCACCTCTCCTCGGCCCAGCTCCTCATGCAGGCGACGCAACTCCACAAGCCGACACTCGCGCTCTCCAACAAACCCAAAGGGAAACTGATCGCCGCAGCGTCTCCTAAATCCAAACCTCAAATAACGAAGCTTCCGTCCAATAAGCAGACCAATAAACAGGCCACCCTGATGACGCAATCCGTGAAACAAGCCAGCTTGATGGCGGCGACCATGAAGCAAGTAATGACGCAAGCGAAAGTCGCACAAGTGAAGTCCCAACAGACTCCTAAAGTCAGCGTTAGTCCTCCGACGCCAAAACAAACTAACCCTCAGACGAAAACAGTCATTAACTCGGTGGCCAAACAGAATGCGACACAGGTCAAAACTGTTTGTCTGCCGAAAACAGATTTGAAATCTACGCCGAAACAGACGAAGGTCGCGCTCGTGAAGACCTCTGCCAGTCAAGCTGCGACCCCCGCAACCTCCTTAGGTCTGGCTTCCAGTCAGATATCGAAGTCCTTGCCCTCGCTTATTGTGACGCCTCAGAAGTCACCACTCATGAAGCAGAGACTGTTGCAGAGGACCGACACTTCACCGGCCATTGTAAGTGTTTTTTTTTGTTTACTCTTAACATATAAGTATGTATAAAAATGTTTCATCAAGCAAAAATATTTGCCTGTAGTACACAGGAACTAAAGTGAGATCTAACTTAATAACAATGCATAATAAAAACAGTGTTTTACAACAAACAATAAGCTTATAAAATATTCGTTCCCTAGGTGACTATGGCTAGCCAAAAAACGCCTCCAACGACTGTGACTTTGATACATCCCACCACTGAAACAACGGGCCCTCAAAGCGTAACAAAGGTTTGTTTCAATTACATTAATACATTAAAATAAAAAATAATTATTTCTATAGAAAGTATTTTATTTGCAGGTTGGTCAAGGGACTCGTTCATTGTTAATAAAACCGTCGGCTGTACAAACTACTGTAACGGCGTCGACTACCATACCTTCGACACAGGTTAGTTTAAATAATTGGCTTTGAATATAAAGGTAATTTTTAAATTTATTTTTATATATTTTTAATCTCGCTAAATCGTTTTTCTTGAAGGTGACACCTATACAACGACGTGGCATCGTAAGAGTGCTCAGTCCTGCAACACCTTCCTCGGGGAAGTCACTGATATCGCCAAGAGCTCTCATGCAAACTGGTGCGTATATATGTATATATTTTTTTAAATATTGTACAGGTGCTTAGAAGTAATTTTTATAGAGTTTATTATTTTTTATAGGCACTACAACTGCAAAGAAACGCACAATTATATCCACAACCGCTTCTGTCACGACTGTTGCTCAGGTACTTATTCTTTGCTAATGCATATAATAAACGAATTGGGTCCCGCAGATTGATGAGATTAAAAAATAAGAATTATAAATTTAAGAAGAATTATATTTTAGAAGTCTATTTATTAGAAACGCCTATGCTTTATTATGTGGAATAAAAAAAATGTTTCGAAAATACAAGCTTCTAAACTGCATGTGCCTTTATTTTAAGACAAGCGACTTGTATGTAAAGAAAAACATAAAAAATATAAAATTTGTGATAAAATCATATAACTTATGCATTGTAATAATACTTATAATGGTTATGTAAAATTATAAGCATAAGAATCGATTGAAATATTTATTTTAAAATTTCATCACTTTGCGCTTGCATCAGCATACGTAGGACCCGTCATGATGCTTGAAATCGGAGCAGCCACAATCTAGAAAGGTCTTGACATTTAATATTTTCAATTAACAGAGCGCAGAAAGCAAAAGCACAGTATCGAGCAGTACTCCCACCGCTGTGACGTCATCTGTGACTACTAGAACCATCCAGCTGGCGGGCGGTCGCACCGTGCAGCTGGCCGCCAACCAGACCGTGCACCTGCCCGGCGGACAGGCCGTGCAGCTCAGCTCCGGGCACACCTTGCAGCTGTCGTCGCTGCAGCTGCCCATGCACAGCGTCCGTCTGCCGAGCGGACAGACGGTCCAGCTGGCCTCGCCGCAGACGATGCAGGCGGTCAGAGTATCGAACGCTGCTGTGAAAACGTCCACTGTTCGATCTCAGCAATCCGCATCCGTTGTCAAGAATCTACAAACGTCGCAGTCTACTGTCCAGATCCCGGTGTCTACCGTGCAACTGGCCGGCCAGACCGTCCAGATCGCGGGACAGACGGTCCAGTTGGCCGGCCAGAGCGTGCAACTCACCGGACACACGGTCAAGCTGCCCAGCGGACAGAGTGTTCAAGTGGCCAGCCAGAGCGTGTTGCCGTCGCAGAGCGTCCAGCTGCCGAGCGGTCAGACCGTCCAGCTGACCGGTGGCAACGTTCAAACTTTACAACTGACCGGTTCCAACGTCCAGAACTCACAAATTTCAAGCGGACAAAGCGTGCAGTTAAGTTCTCAAACAGTGCAGTTAGGCGGACAGACCGTGCAGCTGCCCGGCGGACAAACGTTACAGCTCTCCGCCGGCCAGACGGTGCAGCTATCCAGCGGACAAACCCTGCAGTTGGCCAGTGGACAGACCGTGCATTTAGCAAATCAAGGAACAAAGTCTGTTGCACAAGTCATCCGCAGCCAAGCGGCTACCGACAAAGCAACTTCCGCGCAACCGATAGTGGCGAAATTGCTCACCAACGCTCAGGTAAGCACAGCACGGTAATTTCTCAAGGGGGCTTGGATAACTGAATCTCAGCTATTGAGATTTAAAAATCGTAAATATTCTAATATTGGACATTATCATGCAGACGTAAAATGAATGTTGAGTATCATTTTGAACAATTTTAACCAAAAAGGTTGTTTGTTTATTTATAGTACTTCAATAATATAAACGTGATACCTATCCTCGTGTAACCGCTTAGTATTCAGTGTTAGCTGATCTTATAATGTTTTTTATGTTTAACCCTTTCGCTACTATCGGTGACTATAGTCACCCGCCACAAAACACCGCCTATACACGGACTTCCAGCATGGAGCCTCGTTTCTTGCGAAACACTTTGCAGCATGGCCTGTCCTATCGAAAGGGTCCAAATAAATGTTTTTTCGATCGTGTATGAGAAAGATAAGTCCAAAATTAAAACATTGCGCAAATGCAGTGATGGATTTATGCCTAGCTCGTGAGGCCCGGGTCTAGCTAGGGTGGTATGATTTGAACGGCGGCAAAATTTTTGAAATCCCAAATTTCCAGAGACGAAAAATGTAAAAACAGTTCTTGGAAAATGAGATCAGATTGATTTAAAAAAAAAATAGTAGTTTTAAATTTAAAATAAACATATTAGAGCAAAATAATAAAGCTTATTCTAACATCAAGACTGGCGCGATATACCAAGTGCGCATCAAGCCTAAATACGTCACTGCGCAAATTTCATATAAATATTTTTATAATTTTTTAAGTTCATCAGTGACCGTCCACACTCACGGGGGTCCGTATGTTGGATTTTTCAACACTCAATTCTTAGTAAAAAAATTATTGCTTGGATGGGTGGGTAGACGAGCTAACAGCCCACCTGGTGTTGGTTACTGGAGTCCATAGACTTCTACAACGTAAATGCGCCACCCACCTTGAGATATAAGTTCTAAGGTCTCAAGTATAGTTACAACGGCTGCCCCGCCCTTCAAACCGAAACGCATTACTGCTTCACGGCAGAAATAGGCGGGGTGGTGGTACCTACCCGTGCGGACTCAAGAGGTCCTACCACCAGTAATAAATAGAAAGTGTAGTAATGTAGTGCATATTAAACATTTTGATTATGGTAAAGTGAAGGTAAGTGTTATTGGTGTATTCCAGGGTCAAATGGTGTCGGTGGAGGGTGGCGTCCGCGGCGGCGTGCGCGTGTTGGCGCCGGCCGCGCGCCTCGCCCGCCCGCTGCTGCTCACGGCCGCCAAACCGCTGCACAACATCATCTTGCAGGTCGGTTTTTTTCCCCCTACCTAGGCTGATTAAACTATTCCAGATGGTCTGTATCATAATTACGGCACAATCGTATCTATATATATAAAAACGAATTGCTGTTCGTTAGTCTCGCGATCCTCAGTAGTGAGGGAACGATATAGAAGAGAAGTCTCGCTAAAACTCGAGAACAGCTGGACCGATTGGCTAATTTTGGTCTCGAATTATTTGTGGAAGTCCAGAGAAGTTTTAAAAGGTAGATAAATATGAAAATGCTTGGAATTAAATAAAAATAACAATTTTGTTTTCCTTTGAAGTGTCCCCGTCGGACGGATTCCTTTTGTTTGTTTTATTTTTATTTTATATAAAAGTTTAGGTCTTTTATTTATCGATTGAGGCACTACGAAGTCTGCCGGGCCAGCTAGTTTATAGTAAAAATTAAAACTAGTCAATAATAATTTTGCGCAGGAGTTGCCGCCCCTTTCAACATGTCCTCCGTCTGAAGAACAATAGATTAAAGCGTGTCCATCTTGTCTCTACCACTTCGACAAATAAGATGCGCCGGCGACATGTTGCGGAGGGCGTGGTTTAACTGGCTTTGCACGCGACACTTGGATCACGTGATGTGATGCAAAACCGTATGATTTTAGTGCTGTGTTGAGATGTGCGAGTTGACTTGCTCACTCGCCACACTGATAGCCTTGCCTTGAGAGGCTATTTCAGCTTCACCCTAGCGTGTAGGTGAGCTCACGGAGCTCAAACCGGAGTGTTGCTAGCACTGGCCCTAGCAAGAGCCGTGCTTCGTAGAATCTACAATCGGATCGAAACGCGACCCACTGATAAGATCCGGCGAGAAACTCAGTGGGCTGTGTCTGTTGGTTAATTTACTCGTCGAGCCCTTCGTCGCAAGCGAAGGGTTCGACGAGTAGTTCGACGGGGATATTTAAGTTTTGAACATGTGAATAATAGCAACCATCTTACCGATAAAGACTCCTCCTCTATGCTGTTTAAAAAATTGAAAATGTATTAAAATAGTTTGCTAATTTTAAAGAGAATCCGATTCGTTTGTTTTTCTTAAAACATCGTGTATTCTTTGATTGTATTGTGATGGCAAAAGTTGCGTCATCGTCCTCAAAACGCAAGAACGTTTGTATTGTATAATGTAACCATTATGTCTGAGAGATTATTATGGTGATTCTCCTCTGTTATTATGAATACACTAGCGACTCGCCCTCGCTTCGCTTCGGAAACATTAAAACACAAATGAAACAAAAAAAAAAAAAAAATTTTAAAAAGTAGCCTATGTTCATCAGGGACAATGTCGGCTTCTAATGGAAAAATAATTTTTCAAATCGGTCCAGTAGTTTCGGAGCCTATTCGAAACAAACAAACAAACAAATCTTTCCTCTTTATAATATTAGTATAGATGAATTGTAGAGTTGGATGAAATGATTAGCAAATAGTGTAAACAATATAGCTTGAGTCTAATAAATTTATTATTATAATTCGGGTGATTTATTGATGGCATTACGGTTTGGTGAGTTCACTCGTCTAGGATCCATCACCCTGTCTGTTTCTGCCGGAAGCAGTACTGCATTTCCGTTTGGAGGGTGGGGTAGTTGTACTGTAAAACTGTGGCGACATTTATGCTATTAATTAGCTCCGGTAACCACTAAATACCAGGTGGGCTGTGACCGTTTCCACCCTATAAGCAATAAATAAAACTTGGGGGATTTTGAGCCCGCACCTATTACTGCCGCGAAGGGATAAAGCTTTCCTTCTTTTGCCGCTAGGGGCACTGTTCCAACTCCATACAAATTTGAGTTAACTTTCACGCGATCGAGAAGTTAAAAATTCGCACTAAGCACACTGGACTCGTTTATCCAATAAAAGAAACAAAGTATTTTCAATTCCTTTGCTTAAATTCTTTAAAAATAATATTAATTAAGTAAAGTGAGTAAACTAACTTCCAGCAAAGCGATGGCACTCGCGTGCCCTCAAGCGGAGGCTCTTCGTCGCCGCAGACCTTGGTACTCAGCAACCTTGGTAAGTGATTAGTTTGTTGTCGTCTCTCAAATTGATGTCTGTGTACCTATCCTCTTGTTGTTTATTTTTTGTTTAACGTTATTTTCTATACTTAGGAGCTCAAACAGTCTCAACGTCAACCACCACCGCGCCGGTGTTAAAATTACAGCAGGTAACGGATGTATTACTAAGAAATAAAACGCAAATTTTAGTGTTGCGATCAATCAGTAGGTTATCGGGGGGTATTGTTTTCATTCATGTTTACGATATACATTGCCGATATATGCTCCTGATAGGGCCCTAGAATCTCATTTATTAGCATCTCTCATTAAATCTAACGTATTGTATTACAAGTACATTTCTTGTTTTGGTTCCATTGCTGTGTCACTACATGCTATTTTTTTTTAAATCAACCCTTTTTTACTTTTCGCCATAATTCTATGTTAAAATGTGTAGTTGAAGTTTTCGAGCTGTGAATACGAACTTCGGACGTGACGGTAATCGTTTCGTAATTTTTTAGGTGAATCCATTACAACAAGTTAAACTCGGGCAGGGGATTAAAATTCAACAGGTGATTTTTGAAAGTTTGCATGCCTCCAAGTGTAAGAGAGGACGTTTGTCTAGTTTGCGAAGGTTTAATGCATGCGTTTGTTAACAACTAGAGGTATCATATTACGGTGCACGGTTTGATTTCGGAGACGCGTTCGGCGTGCTTAGCGCGACGTTTTTTACGTTCACGATAGCGTAAAAGTTGGCTCATGTTTGTATGGAATGGGATCGTTTGCGTACGTTTTCCGCTAGGGGCGTTGTTCCAACTGCATACAAAATTGAGTTAACTTTTACGCTATCGAGAACGTTAAGAAACTCGCACTAAGCACACGGTTCTAAGACGAACACGCTTACATCTAACACTGGTAATGCTTACATACAAATGCGTTCATAAATTACACCATGAACTGTGGATCTCGTGTGGTGGACTAATATTTGAAATAAAATAAAAAAATTGGGAAATTAAAATACTGTATAATAAACTAATGATTGATTTTAGGTGTTCATTGACAAAAATAACAGATATGTATATCGTAAATAATTAGTAACTGATCTGGTAACTAAACCTACCTGACGCTGCAGAAGTGTTTGAGAGCATGTGTTATCGTCATATTAACATATTACGTTCTTTTGTATTATTAATAATATAAAATAAAATATAAAAAAACATACAGGAGATGTACACGAGTTCATATTATTATACTTTGTCATAAAATTTTTAGCTAGTAGATTCGTATAATTTTCATACCATTTACATTGTATTAAAACATTCGCACAACACCCTTTACACTGATGAGTTAACGGAAATCAATTTTTATATTATAGTTTCGTAGGCTGAGATACATAACACTAGTTTTGAAAGCGCTTTTATCCCACGTTTGTCTATTAATTTAATAACAGCTCTTTTTTTTTTTGTTCTAATAAAGGACAAAGATGTCGGCTTCGATTGACGTGAATACAAATTCGAAATAAAAAGTGTTTTCGATCGCGTCTTAAAATAACTAGGGAATTCTTGAGAATGCTAAAGCGTAGTTTGGTTTTCCAGGCGGGAACGAACGCGACAGTAGCGACATCTAGCGGCGTCCGCAGCGTCGTGATGGACGGACAACAGCTGAAGCTGGTCGGCGGGCGGCACGTGCTCGCGCGGATCCTACGGCCGGCGCATCAGCCCCCGTAACCGGCTTCACAACCTCTGAAGTCATGCTCTGAAGGTCGAATATTACGCTATGTACAAATTCAGCTTTTACCGATACGTGTGAGTCTGTGTAGAAAGTTATGTCTCACACAAACTGACTAAAGTTGATGCGTTTGTGCGGCCCTTTGGCTCTGACGATGAATGAGTGCATAATAACAAAAAAATCGGATCATTCTTAAAATTTTACATCTGTGAATGTATTGTGATTGTTACAGTTTTATTAAAAAAAAATTGTTGCCCTTGTAGGCAGACGAGCATACGGCCCATCTGATGGTGAGTGGTTACCGTCGCCCATGGACTTCAGCAATGCCAGGGGCAGAGCCAAGCCGCTGCCTACCTGAATTGTCGACAATTGGATGTGCAGTGTTCGCCGCCACTTTGAGACATTAGTGATGCCGATTTTTATAAAGATAAGATTAATTAAAAAATTATAATACACCAAACATAAATTTCATAACAATGTACAGATTACGTAACAAGAACTACTCTCGTACAATTAAGATGTCGTTTTGTGAGACTACGAAACGATTTATTTATATTTATATAATATAGTATAGTTATTCAATCGAACAGTATTTTATAAATTTGTTTGTAAACCGTACAAATAAGTTTTCGAATGTCGTTACATTAAATTGAATAACTTATTTATCGTTCTTTAATTATAATTTCACTTGATTTAATATTTAGGTGTATTAGGTTAGATTTGTACAGATTTACAACGGGCGTACCTGTGTGAATGTTTACACACTGTTGAAAAGCAATAACGTTTTTTATATATTATATTATATTATACACACTATGTAAATATTTTCGATAAGTTTTTACCGACCGTAGTGTAATGATAAAAACCGCTTTTATTTACTGATTACGGTTTATTGTATATTAATGATAAATAAAAAAGGTATAGTAGCGTAATTTTTACAAGTCTTAAAAGGTTTGACATAGGCAATGCTGATATGTTAAGATCTGTAAAATGTATTCGTTTGATTGTTAATAAATATCTTCTTTTGTTTGTTTGTTAAATGTGTACGGATGTTATTTTTCGTTTCGGTGTGTAAATAATGTTCTATAAGTTCTGTTAGTTGGATCCCACTATAATATTTTCGAATATAAGTCAATTGCTTATGTAAAATTCGTTTTATTTGGTTAGAAGAGAAGTCAATAAAGAGCTATTATGGCTCTATTGGAGTTAGTGGATATTACTGGTGGTAGGACCGCTTGTGAGTCTGCGCGGATAGGTACCACCGCCCTGCCTATTTCGGCCGTGAAGCAGTAATGCGTTTCGGTTTGAAGGGTGGGGCAGCCGTTGTAACTATACTGAAACCTTAGAACTTATATCTCAAGGTGGGTGGAGCCTCTACGTTGTAGATGTCTATGGGCTTCAGTAACCACTTAACACCAGGTGGGCTGTGAGCTCGTCCACCCATCCAAGCAATAAAAAAATAAAATTCGGTTAAATCTACGATCATTTTAAAACGAGAGTTATATTTTTTACCGTATTGGGTATTGTGATTTAAAAACTTTTTAAATTACGCGCTTGATGAAGGCGAATATGCTTCGTTATGTATTAGTCTGTCGTTTAATTGGTAATACGCCCGGCGACTGTATCTAGACATCGACTGTACCGTACCAGTATTCGGGTAAACTTCTGCGAATAATTGTTTGGCTAACTAATACCACGCAAATTTGCTGTTTTCAGCAGAGCACTAAAAACAGAATATATTGTTTCCCTCTAAGAGTTTTCCCGCACATATGTGATACTTCCATATATCGTTGGTATAGTGTTGTCGTGCAGCTGTTAAGTGTTTTCTATTAAGCTAAGCGGCGCGATGTTTCTTAGTAGAGAAATAGTCCTTTAAGTGTGTCTTTGATCAGTAATGCAGTCGATGTGACGATGAAAGTCTCAAAATAAATTCATAGTAAATGCTTGTAGGGTCGGTAGGAATGAGTACCTTTATTACAAAAAGTTTTTTTCTGTTTTTTTATTGCTTAGATGGGTGGACGAGCTCACAGCCCACCTGGTGTTTAGTGGTTACTGGAGCCCATAGACATCTATAACGTAAATGCGCTACCCACCTTGAGATAAGAGTTCTAAGGTCTCAGTATAGTTACAACGGCTGCCCCATCTTTCAAAGCGAAACGCATTACTGCTTCACGGCAGAAATAGGCAGGGCGGTGGTACCTACCTGCGCGGACTTACAAGACGTCCTACCACCAGTAATTATGCAAATTATAATTTTGCGGGTTTTGTTTTTTATTACACGATGTTATTCCTTCACCTTGGAAGTCAATCATGAACATTTGTTAAGTATGTATTTCATTAGAAAAATTGGTACCCGCCTGTGGGGTTCGAACACCGTTATTTATTAAATTGTTATTATCGTTAAAATCTTGGAAAACGCTGAGTTTTTGTTGAAACGTCTCGTACGCCACCTCGACAATGTTGTTATGCATTTACTGTAACACCATAAAATATGTCCGGACGTCTTATCCTTTAGGTCACGACGACCTCAAACTTCTGCTGGTAGGGCGTATTGTAGGCCCCACGAGAATGTGCAACCATACTGCCCATTTCTGTCGAGAAGCAATCATTCCTTTCGGTTTCAAGGATTGAAATTCGTTATACTATAATAATTGCCACTCTTCTTTACGTGCTGAGATTATTTGGCTCCGTCTACTATTTGCTGTTTCCCACCCGTGCGGGCTTACAATATACAGAACCACCGGTAATACATAACAGTTTTGTGGGATATTATTTTTTAGTTTTTTTAATGGCTTTTATTATGAGTATCTTGAATATTGTTAAAAAATAGGGTGACATAGCTATTGTTGGATATTAAAAACAATTTTATTGTATAAACGGACGGAGCTCAATGTATCATGGGCTTACATGGTTGGATAACACGTATTAACGAGTAATATCTCCGAGACGAACCGTCGTGATGAGAAAAATATATTCTAGCTTTTAAGTCTAAACGTCTGAATATATAAAAATAATGATTATAGGAACAGCTGATGTTTTCGATCGATGCTCGTAATGATAATTAATTTTTATTTGGAGCGCACGTCGATATTTTAACCTTCTTATGAAGATCCGCTTTTTTTTCCTATCTAATCTGATAGCCTTGAGAGGCTATTTCAGCGTAACCTTAAGTAGTAGGTGAGCTCACGGGGCTCAAACCGGAGTGATGCTAACACTGACCCTAGCAAGAGCAGTGCTTCGCAGAATCTACCACCGGATCGGAAACGCTACCCACTGAGAAGATACGGCGAGAAACTCAGTGGGCTAAGATGCGCAATACAGAAACATCCTCTAAGAAATTTTCAATTTTATTAATTTATATAGGTTGGTAAAATGAAATTGTAAAAAAATGAAACTGGTTTTTGGGTGTGAAAACATAATTTATTCAATGCTTATGTACATAGTGACTTTATAGCAGATCTAATGTAATCGCTTTGCTCGAGGCATTCACAAAATTACTATTCTAACACAAAAGCTAAGTTGAACATAAGGGTGCGCGTCGGGTGCTGCGTGTTGCTAGTATTGCATTCTGGTCATTGTTTCATCTGAACTACGTCATCATAAGTTTCTCACTCATATTAATTTTGCAACCGTCTAATCAAAGGGAAGTTTGATGAATTGTTTGATATAGATCCGTCGTCTTCTTTCTATTCACTGCGTTCATCCACAATGAGCTTCTAGTACCATCTACGTTTTTTTTTCTAGATAGTTTTATCGCTTTTTAAAGTTTCAAACGTGACGATTCACCTGAAGATTGGTCGCGTACTCCTTATGTCTTTGAAGACAATAAAAAAATGAAAATTTACCATTATTAGTCTTTAATCTTTTTTTTATTAAAACACTTAATAGTCGCTGTTAAACACCGAGTTACAGCATTGTGATCTAATGAAGCAGCAGTTTGTTCAATAATTTAGATTGACTTGTACTTTAAGTGTTTTTATCGAAGCGGAGACGACAGTATACCGAAATTAAAAATAAAACTATATTCAACCGCTAAACATTTGATTTAATACGTTAAATATTTATGAGACCGCAATTTATCACGCAGGTAGCAGGCATATCCCCTTGCTTTCGATCTAAAACGTTATCGCGTATTAACGTAGGTATCGCGCGTTATGTGAATTTGAATCATTGCGTTCAATACAAAAAAAAACATATCCTAAATTTCAGCGCTCAAATACGACTAGAATGCATTACTAGTGTTCTTTCCATTACTATTATGTGGCATGAATGATAAAATTTAATTATTAATTCATATTACTTTTAAAATTCATTGAAACATTAAACATTGCTAAAATTCCTTTTCATGTAAATCCAATATATAACCATACAAATCCTTCTATAGTCGGATTTTTAATTAGACGAAGCCAGCCAGCCAGTCACTTTGTGAAATAATGTTGCTATATTTAAAGTAATAGTGTTGCGTTCAGTTCTTGTTCAATCACATGAATGAACAATGAGTGTGAAGAGTTAATCATTAATTTCAAATTATAAAAGAATATAATTTAAATTTTACAATAAAATTGTATTAAAGTGCTCCAATATATGTTACTAGTAGTATGTAACTACAATCAGTTTTTTTTATTTTCATTACCTACGTATAATTGTTATATTTTATACATCTATAGTTTCAACTACATGATGTATTGGAAATAGGACAGTCTTACAAGCTTCCTCGCAATGTTTTTCTTAATGTTTAAAACACTCGAGATTCGGTACAGGTAGATACTATAGGAACATAATATTTCGTCGAAAAGTCGTTGGTATGTACAAAGCCCGCCTAAAATTCGAACCCCGTACCCGATATCGGCAATTCGGCACACCGACTATTCACTAGACAATCGAGGCAATTTCATTAATTCAGGAGTTTTTTCAATCGTTCACTTTGTCACAACACTATTTTTATTTCATCAAAAACTGACAACACAGCAAACGTCAGTTGACTTCGTCTAATAAAAAATCCGACTATAAAAGGGAACCTCCGGCTACGAGTTTAAGAGACACGATTAGAAAGAATGTGATCAGAACGTTATTGTTTACCATATTTTCAAATAAGAACAATGATGCTACTTTTTTCAACAGTTTGGTGTATTTTATAGTCAGTGTCTAGATTAAATTAAAAAAAAAATGTTACACCCTGTATTCTTCAAATGATGTCAAATGTCAGATAGAATTTGAAAATTGAAAGAAAGGTCGATTATCGATTCAATTTGAAGTCTTTTCTTGGCCGTAGTTATTATTTTCCAATAATTAATCGGTAGGAATCTTTTTGTGGATTAATACAGAGTGTGATTTTTATCTCCAAACCAGTGGAATCGATTTTGAGAATTTATTACTATTGCTCGTAGTTTAAGATGGCGTTAGAAGCGGATTCGAGAATTCACCATCATGGTTCGAATCAATATTAACATTCATTTCACCGTGTCGCCTCACTATCACAATTTATTTCTAGCTATTCTTTCCGAGACCCTTCATACATATCATACACTCGTTAGACTAACATTTATATAAAACACGCCCATTATAATCGTAAGCATATGAAACATACTCAGCACTCACGGGTACATGTAAGGATTACAGTACAGTAGTGCCGTTCCAAACGAAAGCGAACCATTCTCGAAACTAAGAAAAAAAAAACCTACCAACAAACACTAAAACGCGTTACTAGATCAGTCTTAACTATGTTATAAAGTTATGAAATGTATGAATATGTTTTACCGATGATAAAAGGTATATATTTATTTTTTAATAATAATTCAGATACATGTAGTACTTAACCTATCGATACATACACAAAAATAAAATATATTTACGTTGTTAATTTGAAATACCACAGGTATTTTTAATACTGACGAGTCGTGCTATAAATTATTTATCTTCAGAGATATGATATATACTTTAATTATTATTTAATTTGCATTTCAAGCTAATAAATGCACGAAGTATTACTACGAAGCTCGTATGTGCACAAAAAATACACGTTAGAAATAGTAACGAATTATTTTTAGTAAAATACATAGACTACAATTATGTATTATTATTATTATTGTACCAAAAATAAAATTTTAGCAACATTGGCATTTGACACGTGTAATAATACAGTCGATTATCTAATACGCTTTAAAAATACGTTTTAACTATAACATTATATCGTATCTCTGAATATGGGATAATTATAATTTACGGTCTTGCATCGACCGACCTTGTTGTATTTACAAATGATAGGCACTGAAAGTTTAATATGTGTGTGACCAGTTAGAAATAACGCAGACAACTTTTTGGATTCCGTTTTTAATTCGCAAACTATGGCTGCTAAATCAAAACTAAGTGCGTTTGTATAGTTGTGTACAATTTGACTGGATAGTGATAGGTAATAAGTGGTTAACGAAGCCCTTAATTATAACAACGGGGTTGTCAACCCTCTTCAGAGGTGAGGTCGAAATTGCCATTGTACCTATAACTGTTGTACCACATTTATAACTGGAACTCACGGCTCCATTACGGCAGAAATTGACTGTCTGGTGGTACGTGCTCAAATGGGCTTACATTACGCCCCACCCATAAAAGTATTCGTTGCGATTTAACTCTTAAGAACAGAACAGTTGTCAAAACTGTTAGGCTACTATTGCTTTCTTAACTTTAATCTGCAAAAAAACGTATCGAAAACTGTTGTCAAAATGTACACAATTTATTTTTCGTCCTGTTAAGCCAAAGGCATAGGTGAGGTTTGGGATCTATTCCTCAGCGTCCTCTACTACTTCGGCTGTCAGAAGATTAGTGTTTACATCCTGAAGGTCTGCAGTTAACTTCTGGAACAAAATATGCATTGAGATACTTAAAATAAGGCATCAATACATCATTATTAGCCAAAAATGGATTAGTGGTTTACTGTAATATAACTTTTTTTTTTTAAATATAATATACAGTTAGAAATTAATACTTTTTATCCGAGGGGTATAATAATATGTTCCGTAAATATTTCGGTAGGCACCGGCTTGGCTCTGCCCCTGGCATTGCTGAAGTCCAAGGGCGACGGTAACCACTTACCACCAGGTGGGCCGTATGCTCATCTACCTACATGGAAAAGCGCGTTTACAAAGGATATCAGTTGGATACCTACATATTGGAATCCTTTTATGAATCTTTATGTACCGATGTACCTACCGATTACATCTGCGTATAAAAAAATATTTAGCCGCAACATAGGATTTGGGTCGCATTTTTTAAATTTACCAATAGTGAAAACGCGAATGAAAGAAGTGCGAATAAGGAGATTGTACTGCAATAGAATGTTGACTTGCAGTGTTATCGGGCGAACACTAGCGACAATAAGTTATTTATTGATAAGTGGCTTATTTCATAATCCATTTGAATTGTTTTACATTACCGGTTTTAGTGTAACGCGTTGGCATAACATTATAGGTAATTTGGAACCTCATTATAATATTTCAATATTCAATTTGTAAGTTGCAACACATAATATAGGAAATTAAAGAAAATTTTGTTCGTAACACATAGGCGATTTCATCACATGCAGCAATAAATGTAACACAGATATAATTAAGCCATTATTGGGTAATTATCATTTCCGAATCAAATCTGCAGCTATTTCGCATCGTGTGAAACATTACTAAAATAATTTGTTTCGATTTTAATAAATGTTTTTTATTTTTATTGTTTATTGCTTAGATGGGTGGACGAGCTCACCCGGTGTTAAATGGTTACCGGAGCCATAGACATCTACAATGTAAAAGCCGCCACCCACCTTGAGATAAGAGTTCTAAGGTCTCAGTATAATTACAACGGCAGCCCAACCCTTCAAGCCGAAACGTATTACTGCTTTAAGGCAGAAATCATAAGAGGTCCTACCACCAATAATTAGGCAAATTATAATTTTGCGTGTTTGGTTTATATTACACGATGTTATTCCTTCACCGTGGAAGTCACTTGTGAATATTTGTTAAGTAGGACATCTTATTCTTTAGGCCACAACGACTTCCGGAATGACTGATTTGGGAATGATTATCGCAACGATTAGTCAAATTTAATTCAAAATGGAATTCAATTGGTGAAATGTAACTAGTGTCACTTAAAAGACCATTAAAATATAATAAACCGGAAAATTTATTTACAGTGTGTATCGAAAACTGGAAACTGTTTAATTAAGATAGCTATTTAATAGCCCTGCTGATTCTTTACATCTGATTAGTAAGTCACGATCGTAAATTATATACGCAATATAAAGTAAATAGAAACTTAACTTTATTAATTATTATATAATACAATTTAATATAAATATTTGATTTGAATTAATCAACGAAATATGCCCTTTACAAAACTTTATATAGGTACCTATATATTTATAATTGGCTTAGCAATTTTTTTAATTATAATACATTACGTGTTCGGGTGATGGTGCATCACAGTTTATTCATATCGAGTTTATATTAATTTAAGTGCATAACGTTCGCTGTCTTAACTATTTTTAGTTAACGTAATTTTTTTGTAGTTTTTAGAACTAAACAAAAAGTAAAAAGATCACTTACCCCAATCTGCGACGATGCCACGTTAGTGCGTTTGCGTCGCTTTGCTGCCAACGCGAGCAGCATAACCAACGTGAGGGAAGTAAGTGCCGCCATCAGCAGCGGCAACAGCAGGTTGTCTCCGGGAGAGTAGCTCTATAGAAAAAAAAAGCTGTTCAATCCAATGAGTCGAAGTGAATCCTTCAGAGGCACCTAGCCCACTGAGCTTCTCGTCAGATCTTCTCGGTAGATCGCGATCCCGACCGGTGGTAGATTTTGCGAAGTGCTACTCTTGCTAGGGCTAGTGTTAGTAAAATTTCTCAGGTTGAGTCCGTGAGCTCAGCTGGAATAGCCTCTTAGTCTATCAGCGAATAGGGACAGAGGCATTCCATCTCATTCTTTTGCAGGCTATATTTTTCCCTTCCTAATCTTTGGTAGTCTACGGAACCATGGTGGATCGCGATTCCGATCCGGTGGTAGATTCTGCGAAGTGCTACTCTTGCTAGGGCTAGTTTTAGCAAATTTTCTCAGGTTGAGTCCGTGAGTGTAAGTGAGCTCAGCCGGAATAGCCTCTTAGTCTATCAGCGAATAGGGATAAAAAAAATCAGAGGCATTCCATCTCATTCTTTTGCAGGCTATATTTTTTCCGTTTCTAATCGTTGGTAGTCTACAGAAGCATCCTAACCACGTGCAGAAGGGACTAAATCTTATAGATGTACATATGAGTTTTTAGTGTCGCCTTTAAATTTGATCGAGTTCCAAACAAGAACAGCTATAATACTAAAGAAATTTTCTCTTCAAAAACGAGATAAGCTCGTTTTTTCTGTGTTTTTTTCCCTAATGACTATTTGATATTACGAGGAAAGTGACAGGAATAACAATTGAATAGTTGAAGTATACCTATGAATCATGTTAGTGTGAATTCGTACTTTTCGTCGTAGAAACTCTATATCAGGGGTGGCCAACCGGTCGATCGTGGCTAAAGTTCAGTCGATCGTGGCAAGAAAAAAAAAACATAGAACAGACTTGCAACGTAATCATCATTTGCTGCACGCATCTTCTTCATCTTGTATCATTTGTTAATGAGCATTACGTCACATTATTTATCCTCTCTTCCACACAATAGTTTTCTTTTATTATATAATTTCAGGTTTATTTTAATCCTTTTAATAAAAGAAATTATAGTACCTACTTATTTGTATACTGAACTACATTGTTTCATTAAATTTCAAGAAATGGCATTTGTAGATCGCAGAGTGTTTCGTCAGTAGATCTTGGTACTAATCAAGTCGGCCACCCATGCTCTATATATCTACGAAGTATCTGTGGAGTCTGACCTATATTCAGCAAAATAGTTTCCGACAACAATCAGTACCAGAAAAGTATTCGTTGGCAAATTCACTTTTCCTTATGAGTTGATAACGTAAACATTACATGTTTAAGCAAGCCCGTAACTAAGTGTGAACGCGACATTTTCGTGATAATTAAATATTTATTACATTTCGTAGTTTTACGCTGTAAGTATAGACAGACACCAATGCCTTTCACTTTTCAATTTGTAATGATGGTATCATTACAAATTTTTTCTAGATGTTTGTTGAGTCTTAATGACAACTCGTCTTTTCGCATTAAAAGTGTATAATTTCCTAAAATATTCGAAATTGAGTTAATATGCGGAATCATTTGGTATATCACCAGTATTTTTCTCAAATACTGTCTAAAGAGCGTAGTTTATTTTTATTGTTTTAATTTACCTATGTTTTGACTACTATTAACAAAATTAATACATAATTTTATTTTACTTTAATAAACAGATATTGTAATTGGTAAAAAAAAATGTTGCAAAGATGATTAATATTAAAAATATCACAGGTTAAACCTTTAAAACTCTCTTGTAAAATTAGTAAGTTTTGAGATTATACAGTTTTAATGCGAGAAGACGAACTGTGTCTATTTAATATGAATCGCGTATATGTTATATTAGTTAAACGGATAAATGTAAAATTATTTTTATTTTATGTTTGTTTATACGTTTAATGATAGGCTACCGAAAATAAAAGCCGGCGTACTGGTGCCATGTTTTTCGGAGTTAAAACTCTGCAGGAAGATATCAACTTATATAAGTACCTAAATACGTACTACTTTCAGAATGAAGTATAGAAAGATAAACTATATTATTATATACCACCAATCTTCCGATTTCTTGCAGCGATGTAGTCATACGATATGGTTGGAAGGTTTGGATAGTCTCTTATTAATAAAATTGAGACTTCGACCCGTGATTTTAAAGCACATATCTATAAACTCCGGTAACCACTTAACACTAGGTTAGTTCTGAGCTTATATGACCATCTAGAGGAATAACATACCTACGAAAGAAACGCCTACCTAAGAAAAATGTAAGTAGGTACGTACTATAAAGCGTTGCATAAGAATGAAACTACACTTTATTCTCAATCATTCCAGTTTACAAGTTGCATAATATTTTTTTATGGAAACATAAACGTAATCCATATTCTACAAATGTAGAAACCATTGGCGTTTATGCTAGCAAAAGTCTAAGACGTATTCCTACAATAATACTTACCGTCCATTGGAAGTACGAAGAAGGGTCCACGAAAGGCCACCTGGCTCCATACCAATTGTCTTCGTTAGCTTTAGATACGGTGATTTCATCAGAATTTGACGCTGCAGGATCGGCACCAGGCTTTAGGGGTGGTAACGAAAAAACTTCGTCAACTTCTAAAGATTCTTTAAATTCCTCGTCATCATCTACAGATAACATCGTGTCCTTTAAATCATCCAAACTCGATATTTCAGTAGTTGCAGGAAACTCTGAAGTTACCGGTGATCGCATTAAAGTTGTTTTGGTTGAAATAAGAACATCATCAAACATTTTAACACTCTGTGTGGATTGCTTTTCGGTTGGCTTAAATGTTTGCGTGTAGTCCCTAACTAAGTTACTAAGTGTAAATGGTTCAGCTGTGATAGTTGGTCGTATTATTATATCCTTCTCCCAAGTTTTCATTGAAATTGTATTAGGTAACATACTGATATCACTGGAAGTTGTTGCAGCCGGCTGCGTCGGGTCATGTTTCGCAGAGGCTACTGGCAGAACGGTTGATGAAGACGTTGAACTCTTCCAAGACCTTAAAGCAGGCATTGTCCAAGGCGGAGTGGTAGCTCTTTCACCGGCTCCAGTAGAGGAAGTAGTGGAGACGATTGTTGACGTGTCTAATTCTGGTTTTGCCATTAGAGTAGAGATCACTTGCGGTAGCACTTTAAGATCTTTCTTTCGCGATTTTGCCATTTCTCTGCCGGCCGGTGCATTTGGAGATATAGTGACCATATCACGATGCTCTTGTTGTGTTCTTCGAGCGTACAGCGCACCGTTCAATATGTAAAGCGGAACTGCTGCCAGCCCTAACGCTATTATCACACCGAAAATTACCAAGAAGACATATTTCACTGTAGATTTCCTACGCGATCTTCGAATGTGGATGGATGGGCTATAGTCCCGACCTTTCCCTTTTAAGCCGCTGTTATTTAACACTTCTTCCGTTTGAGGGAGAATGGTATATTGTAAACTGTTTTCGCCATGTCTAACCGTTTTGTACATTTTGGTGCAGAGAATATACACAAAAATAACACTACTTTAAGATTATGTATTATTGCGATACCGAAATTCAATCACATGCTCAGCTCAAAAAATAATATCAAAGGAAGCTTTGTAAGATTTTAACTCGGTTCCGCAAGACATCAACGTCCAGAAATGTCGGCACGAGACATCACAGCTAGTCGCGCTTTGTGCTGTGTTGTAACCTGCTCTTTTCGAGGGGAACACAGCGCAGGCGCGATAACATCGAGCGGCGCGATTCTCCCTATCGCTGAACGACTCGTTGGCCCCAAATCTTTGAGGTTATAACAATTAAAAGCCGGCTTCTTTATCGTGATGCTCTATAATAACAACAACATTGTGAACTCATTAAATAGTGTCACCCTTGTTATTGCCAGAGCTATGATGCGTTATACACCTTTTTTTAATAACAAAAACCTGTTTGCCTTTTCTGTTGAATAAGTCGCAAAAAGGGCTATCGAAATAATCGAAAACCGATAAGGGTCAGTTGTGTAATGTAGCGTGTCAGAATTTGAGTGGAGCCGATTGCGTGCAGGCTTTTTTGTACATTTGTTGAGACTACTCAAGCTGTAGTACATATTTTAAGATTTCCTTAACGTAGGTACTGAAGACAATATATAACTTCGATTTTAGTACGCACATTTGAGTTCCATTGATATATTTGACCCATAGACACAACTCACTTCACGTCCTTACGGATCCATCAGATCCAATAACCTTTGCACTAGACGCCTTCAGCTCTAGGAGCAGGCTTAGGGACCGCGGTAACCGTACTCGTCGAACTCGACAAAGAGTTCGCCGTGCAACCTAACCCATGAATCAGCTCGCTGAGTTTCTCGCCGGATCTTCTCAGCGGGTCGCGATTCCGATCCGGTAGTAGATTCATTCGCGAAGCAGCTACTCTTGAGTTGTTAGGTCTCCTTCGGAGGCGCTCGGGCAGCTGTTAGCAAATCCCACCCCTCCTGGCTGAGCCTTTGCTCGCCCACCTGTCCTGGTGAAACTGGAAAGGCCTCCGGGCCACCAGTAANAAAAAAAAAAAAACTACTCACTGAGCTTCTCGCTGGATCTTCTCAGTGGGTTGCGTTTCCGATCCGGTGGTAGATTCTGCGAAGCACTGCTCTTGTTAGGACCAGTGTTAGCAACACTCCGGTTTGAGCTCTGTGAGCTCACCTACACGTCAAGGAGAAACTGAAATAGCCTTTCGAGGCTATCAGAATGGGTAGAAAAAAAAATATATTTAATGATAAATTCCTGGTATCATTTGCAAATAAACATTCAGATCTGGTTTCTCTTATAACATTTCCCAATTTCGTCTTTAAGAGAAAGAAACCCTAGTAATAAATCAGATCTAGAAATATATTGCTTGTTAGATTTGAAAATAATTTGTCTATATTTTAAAAACTACAAACACGCTAACAATGTTGAGCTTTGTTTCACAATTCTTCCTTCTGCGGAGAACTTGTGGAACTAGTTTAAATTGGTGCGTAGCTAATGGTCTAGGGCAGTGATTCTCAACCTTTTTTTTGTTGTGGCACATATTTAACGATTTCAAAATTTGGCGGCACACAAAAAAAAAAGATAAAAATTATTTACTTACTACAACACACTGCATAAATAGTTTATTAAAATATTTTAATATACGAAATAAACTAAAATATATTTTTTTTTTTGTGGATTTATATATATATTTATGTTTAAAATATTTTTCTTTTAAAATGATATAATTTAATAATATTAACATTATTATATATTCGCAAAATTTGGCGGCATACAAAAGTGCCGCGGAACAGTGGTTGAGAATCACTGGTCTAGGGCTTTTTCAAGTTACGTACCAATCGAAGCAATCGCTCTATTTAGACGAATTGACGAAATTATGCAGCAGTTCAAATTCTATGTTGAGATATTATTCCACAAAAAATGGTATGTTAAAACTAGTTTTGATTACTATTACTATTAAATTCGAAGTATTAAATGCTTTAATTAATGCAATGGCCAATTTTTATTCCCACAATCAGTTATATAACTCAAGCATTCAAATACATAATAGACCGGCCACGAATAAATTCTAATCAAGTTTAGAAAAAAGTCTACAAGCTGTTCGCATTAACATGTTTTTGCGGTCGGTCAAACATCGAACACACCATACGAATACTAATTCACTCGACCTTGAACAGAATCACGTTTCATTTCGAAATTGGTTTGTGAATGCGATATTTTTAGAATAAAAGTAAAAAGACAACGAATGAGCGAAATAAAAGGGTTGGTCGGCCGGTTGGACATTTTTTCTACTTATAGCTTCGAGAGAATTTTTAGTAAAATCTTAACCTTGCTTGGATCTTCTGATCAGAGTGTAAAACCTGAATTTTATATACATACTTCAAATATTACTTTTTAACAGTTTTTGTTAAAGTGGTATATCAATTGAAATTTATTGATCGAAAGACGTCTGAATAAATAGATTTACTAGATTCTAGATATACGTATGTTCGGGCTAGGTCTCGTAACGTTTTTAGATGTACAATAATTGACCGGGTGGTCTATGTATACCTTAGCTTATGAAGTAAAGTTTAATTAAAGTATCGTGTCTGACTGAACAAAAAGTTATGCAATAAGAAAATTTTCGCGGACGATTTAGTACGAGTTTAGTAATTGTCAAATAAAACGAGATCTTTATGGAATTCGTTAAAGTTCGTGAGAATGCCATTAAAATATTTCCATAAAAAAGGGCTCATTGAAATTTAATATTTTTATGTAGCTTTTTGAGGATCCACAAAGAAGTGGACGTCTTTTGACAGAAAACGTTAAGAAATAAATTTTAATTATTGAGAGAATAGGGTACGTGGGGTACGTGGATTAAGAAGGTTGCAGGAATGGATTTATACAAATCGCAGAATCTCACGGAGAAACTGAAGAAGTTTTATGTGAAATGTAGCAGTGACGTAATAGCAAAGTTTCGGGCTCAGCTCTTTAAGCAGCTCTCTGCAAAATATCATTAATGATGATGATTCTTAGATGAATCGTCTTGATACAGAAATAAAGCACCAGTCGAGTGTTTGGCTATTTAAAAAATTGATAAATTCCTTCGAATAGCGAATTACAATTATTTTGGGATACGATGGGATTTGAGAGCTGATTAAAAGAGTATGAGATATATATGAACAGTTTGTGTTGTATATGATGAAGAGTTTGTGACGAAATCCTTGCGAGAAGTTTTTAAAGCTGTAGGCAAGAGGTTACTGGACTATGGGGAAGTCTATTGCAGTCTTGCAATACAACAGCCTGCTTGCGCATTCACCGATCAAAGCAAATTCAATATCATCGTTTTGATCGCCAAAAGATGCATCGGCTGCATTTGAAAAAACAGTCGAGGATGTGTCTGGTGCAAATTCGAAAAAGCTTTTCGAAGTAATTTCGATATGTGAAACTAACTTTTTACAGAGGCTAATGCAACTCTTTGAAAATATTAATTGATAATAAGTGTTGTAAGTAATTCTGTTTTAGTAATTTCGCAAATCTTTCTGAGCGCCCTATGATATTAAATAAAGATGAAAAGTATAAGAGAAGAAAAGATAAATCATTTTATGGGCCTGGATAAATCATAAAAATAATAAAATAAAAATGTATGTTTATTTATCAGCTTTCCTTAAATGCCAATACCTAATAAATATTTGTCTTTGAGAACTTATGATAAGACCATATGAATTTTCAATTCGAGAGTAAACCGCATCACACAATAATTAATTTTTTGGGTTCTATAGTAAAATTACTGAACTAATCATGAAAACGACACATTCAAGTGATAACTTTGATTATAAAATGTAACATATTTTGGAAATAATATTTTTTATCGTATCGTTACAAGGAAAAGCACGTAGCCCACCTAGACCGTTGTGTAGGGCGTCATTAACTCTAGTACAATGACATCTACGAAGCTGCTATTTTCGTTTGCTTCTGGAACATGGCCAGCTCTGCGGGGCATCGCGTAAATAAACGTGCATGACAAGCGCATGCTGCGCTCTCCTCGGAACGTTTTCGACAAATTTAGTAACGGCCTACAGATCCTTGAAGCGAGGTACGGAGATAATTTACTGCACGAGTAACACTTGCTCTGCAGACAGCAGTGGAAAACGAGGGCAACGTTCAATGAGACTGCTGCCGAGATATATAAATTTATTTGAAATTAAACAAATGCGTATTACATTTTTATATGTCGACCTATTAAATCTTAACACAAGCTCATTGCTAACCATCATTGTAAACTAAGTTCAGTGTTTACAAACCAAACGCATATAAACGAATAATTTAAAAGTTCTAAACCACTCGATTTTTTTTTATTCCTACCTAAGCTGATAGCCTTGAGAGGCTATTTCAGCGTAACCTTAGCTAGTAGGTGAGCTCACGGGGCTGAAACCAAAGTGATGCTAACACTGACCTTAGCAAGAGCAGTGCTTCCCAGAATCTACCATCGGATCGGAAACGCGACCCACTGAGAAGATCCGGCGAGAAACTCAGTGGGCACCCACTCGATATATAAAGACGTAAACTAAATACTCCTCTAGTAATAAATTTTGGTACCAACCCACGATGAGAGTGCAACATTTAGCAACAATCGACATAGCTATTTTAAAATAACCTACCCAACCTTGAGGGTTCAAAGCACATCCTGTCAGCGAGTTTTACGAGGTTCGCCTAAATAAACATTATCATGAACACGTGTTCAAGCGCTACATTGGACGATGCCCGGCGCACTGCACTCCACAAAAACTTTTGTAATTTACAAAAACATTATTTATTGCCAAACGAATATTTCTCTTTCTACCACTTTAAACAATCAGGGTTTTCGAAAAATCGTTTTTAAACAGCTTACTACCTGCTGCGAGGGACAAGAATCGTTCTTGCCACGGAGAACTTTTTCTACGTATGCTTTCTAAATATTATTTCGTCTTGTTTTCCACAATCTCCGGGGACTTGAGATAAGTATCACGCTTATCTTATTTGTGAAGTATACACACTCAAGAATCTTAAGATAAGTCTATGTTTAAGTTTGATTTTAATAAAGCTGTCACCTCAATTAAGTAGGCCTAAAGATTTACTTAGAAGTAAAATTTTTATGATAACAATTACAGAAATAGTTTAGAAAAAAATAAAATAGTATCTTTAAAGAAACGTATAATAGAAAAATTTACGGTAGTTAGCATAAACTCAAATGTATCTACATATAATACCTTATTCGTCCACGATAGAATTAGATATTTTTTAATTTTTTTTATTGCCTTTGTAGGCAGACGAGCATACGGCCCACCTGATGGTGAGTGGTTACCGTCGCCCATGGACTTCAGCAATGCCAAGGGCAGAGCCAAGCCGCTGCCTACCGCAAAGATTACAACTTTGCAAATTATGATCGCAACCACGGTAGTTATAAAGTAGTAGTACAATAGTTGTAAAGTATTCAAAATGTCGTAAATAATATAATAACAATAAAAAATGCAACATTAATTCGGAAATCATAAAATAGTACATTTCATTTTTGTGTATTTTTATGGTGATACGTTGTCTTCGTCATTCTTAATTCTAAGCTTTGATGGGTGAATCAATCTAGACCGTCGACGCGAACGCGTTCTGTTCGTCATCTTAGGTTGTTATGAGTAGCGCGTGGTGGTGGGTGCATCGGCCGCTCCTGACCCTGGCTGGCCCAATGCCACGGGGTATTCGCACTGCCATCAAGCTGGCACCGCGCCATTAGATAGCCCTTCCGCATGACTTGTTAATCAACATTACCCGTACTTAAGGTTCGTATCAGTGGTACAGTCAAATGGCCGACGAAATTGAAAAAATAGCACTTCTTTCTTTCTTCTCTCTTTCCTTCTTTTAAAATCGCAGTAAGATTTCAAAACTCTTCAAAGAGAATATAACGTTCTTAACTAGAACTATTTTTCTGTGCTTTCATTATAGCACACGAGAAACATTATTTAAAACTTCTATGATTTAAAAGGATATGTTTAAAATTGGATGATAGTCTTGAACACTCGCAACCCAACCAACGGATGTTACTCTCAACTCTTCACTTACACATAAGATTATTTATGAATGAAGTTTTGTCTAAATATTGGTATGTTGTGCCAACCAATGTCTGTGATATTGCGATACATGTTGGAGCGGAAAGAGTTTTGAAAATAAGATTAAAGCCGTAAGCTAACGAAACAAATATTACTTTAAGATTCTTTTAGTATATATAAGGAATTATTCGTCACATAATTTTTAACACATACCCAAATGGATTTTACGGTTGACTTCTCTGTGTTTTCTGTTTCCTCTGCAAGCCAAATACCACAAGATGGACCGCATAATCATCATCTGCTCATCTTGGCAATAAAAATCTAACAACCGCGGAGTTATTTTGATATATATAGCTACGGTCTGTGGAAAACGTTCTAAAAGACTCGTAAATATTTAAATGTATTTGCGTCATGTAAACGATATTATAAGTAGGTGTATTCGCAGACAAATTACCGGACGTTATTGGCAGCCAATGTTGGCATTGGCATAGGTTCAGGACGTTGAACCACATGCATGTATATATTTGCATAAGACTTATGCGTTGTAGATCGGACGAAAGTGCAAGTCCGAGATTCTAACACATAGAAAAATATGTACACGGTGACTTTTGTATATCAGCGAACACTGTAGCTAAACTTAAATAATTTTACAATCTCTTGCACTTTGGGTCATATATTTTGTTATTAAAATTGGCTTTTCAAACTATATTTCAGAGATATACCTTATCGTAAATATACAAACGTGATATCCGGTATGTTGTAATGAGGTAAATAAAGAAGATTAATACGTAAATCATGGAATTTAGAATTTTTCAAATTTGGTTTCGGCAAATGATAATACGTAAGTAACTCTTTGTCTATAACGTTTTCAGGCCAAAACATTCCATTGATTTTTACGGAATTTAGACTTGAAACAGTTTGAACTCTTGGACAGAATATAGACCACCTTTCATCTCACTGCTATGCACGGGTCTTCGCCCACGCTACGTAAGTGTAAGCCGTAAAATTAGTTTTAATTATTACTCGATGTACCCATAAAAGATAGTGGTTTTTCACTAATAATACAATGTACATTGACACATCTGTTATTTTTCATTTGTTTAACATTTTGGATCCAAGTTTGTTTACTTGTTTTAAAGGTGTTGATTTTTTTTAAAATCTGATAATTGCAAAATCTGTTAGTAATTATTTGTTAAATGTCTATAATTGTGTAATTTAAGGTCAGAAACACTGTCCGCATTTGGTTATTTTACATTTTTATCAGTTTTAATGTTTGCGGCCATTTTGATATTGATACTTCCGATCGTAACTTTAGCGCCATTTATATTTGTGCTTTCCACGGGCACAGGTAATTCAAACCATTTGGACTGGAAAATTGTATACGCAAAAATGAAAACGGATTAAATAAATAAAAAATAATTCATAAAACACAGTTTATGGTATACGTACCGTCAATATAAATACGATGCTTACGTTCTTAGACTGCACAAAATTAAAAAGCTGCTAAAAAATATATATATATTTCTTTATGGATTTTGGACGTCCACCAGCTTTTTGGTAACACCAGTAATTGGCGAATTTAGCGAGGATTTACCTAATCAGTCATTTGCTGTCACAGTACGACATATATTATATAAATGACAGTACATATTTAATTACTGATAAACCTGTTGATTCAAATTCAGATTACATAACGCCCAAACCTAAGTCTGTTATGATTAATCTCCTTGTTCCTTTTTTCATCAAGAATAATATTTTTCCGCAAAATTTACAAACGGGTCATAAATACCGATCCACACTAACGGATCTAACTACTAACACTCTTTCTTCTTCAAAGCCGTCATTGAATACCGATAATTATTCGCTTGATTGTGCCTTATGTTTTCTTTTAGGTAGGTTTTACATGTAAGCACCATGATAATTTGAAGTCATTAAATAATGCTATAAAATTGGCAGTCATATTCGATCCTGTGGATCGAATGGTAAACAGTCGACGTCGCCTTAAACACGTCATTATGGATCCTCCCGATCCATTAACGGTGCTTTTAGGTACCTCAAAAACCGGTCACCGTCCCCGTCGACGAGCGAATTAACCCACAGACACAGCCCACTGAGTTTCTCGCTGGATCTTCTCAGTGGGTTGCGTTTCCAATCCGGTGATAAATTCTGCGAAGCACTGCTCTTGCTAGGGCCAGTATTAGCAACGCTCCGGTTTGAGCTCTGTGAGCTCACCTACACGTCAAGGAGAAGCTGAAATAGCCTCTCAAGGCTATCGCAACCGTAGGGAAAAAACATTGGCAGTGTTTAGTTTTCTTAAAGCGCTTTTAAGATTTTTCTTAAGGTGAAAGTGTTTGTTTCAATCGATAGTTGATTACGTTCAGGCGATTGTATGTAAAGGCAGATTGAGAGAATATTGAATAAGCTTTTAATTTGATTTATTTGATTTTATTAATGTACACCCTGAATTGGTTTTGGTGTGATAAAAAAAACCGATGAAAAACGTAAATTAATTCCTAGCATAAATAGCAATGTGCAAAAGCGTCTTGTTACATATTAGAATTTAATATATTAACTATATTAAATAAATATTAGTTATTTCAGTGCTGCTCGTTATCAATTCTGATATATGATTATGATTTCTAGTACTTACGAACATCCAACAGGCCACAGGATCGATGTCGATCGTTTGTCGTGATGAGAATTTTAAAAAACATAAGGTCAACAAATAAATCATGCGCGTCACAAAATATGTTCTTAAAATAAATATAAACATTTAAAATAATATAGACGCGTGATGTTGAGTTTTAAAACAAAACGTAAATATGCAATTTCGGTCATTATAAAGTCAGTGCAGTGTTAACAGAACGTTTTATTATTATACACAAGTATATTGAGATAAAGCTGCGGTCCACATGTGCGACTGAATCGTTCCCACGCTTCGCCCCTACTCACCATGTGGCACCGACCGGTCTGTATGATCCGCCTCGGATTAATTCCAATAAGTGCTTCGAAGATTTATTTAAGAAGCCGAAGGTCACGATATGCTGGTAGATTTTTACCTCCCGGGTTTTCGTTGCATGTTCATAGGGTTTCAGAAGTGACGGACAGACGGTAATTGATCGACGAGCAATTGATTAATGAAATAATAAACTTATTGGGCTGGATAATGCGCAGTGTCCGGGGGGCTCTTTATGTAAATAGCTAAAGAATGTAATCTTTGTACTCTAATGCTGCCAATGTACTCGTAAAGTGCATCTCACGAGATCACGAGGGTTGCCATGATAGGTCGATGATGGATTACATTTGTGGGGGAGTGATGATAATGAGAAGATGATAAGTCGATGTTTAGTTCAAACTTAGTGTGACATGTCTGATGAAATGTGTTTCTCTGTCGATGGTTGAGTGGTTCTGTTAATGAATAATCTACTTTGAATAGATTTGAATGATTTTTCGTTTTTTTTTAATATTTTTATTAAGCTTCTTTTGTGAAGATTTTGTACTCAATGTTTATATCACATTATTTTAAATACTTAAAAGAACATTATCGTTTGCAAGAATAAATAATTGTATTTTAGTTTAGTTATTGTATTTACATATACGAGTATATTACACATGTGAAAGAAATAGTGAGACTGTACATTGTTTTGTTTGCTAATTTGTTAACTGCAAACTTTATCGAAAGATTTAAAACATGGTGCTACCTAGCAATAGTGAGGCACACCTTGTTTGGTACGAACCGGTTAAAGCATTTATATAAAAAAGATATAAATTATGTCAGGAATTCTTTAAAGTTTATGTGTATGTTAGATCAACTAAAAAAAATATTAACTTATTCTGAATATTTTGTCATTACTAGAATGTGCTATTAAAAACTCCAATACAATCTGATAAAATTTACATGCACTAGCGTTTTAAACTTTTATTGGTATAGTACCTATATCTTTATAAATCCCAAATTTAATTATTTTTTTTCTAAATCAGTAGGTAGGTATATAAAATATCCCTTTCGAATGACAACATTTAATATTCTCAAGATAATATTTCCCTTGTGTTATTTGAAGTCAAATTGCAAACACGAGAAACAAGTACACGGGAACAGACTTCTTGGTATAGTAGTAAGGATCTTTAACTACTGGATCAACTCTTATCCGACCCCGATGGGGCAACGCAAAGCCGCCATCGCCCGAAATATGTCTTGTCGGATCCCCTGGATTTGCTGGATCCCCCCTTTTAGTGGTTTTAGGCCTCCCAACCACCGATCACCGTCCTCGTCGAACTCGTCGATTACGACGAAGAGTTCGATGAGCTAACTTACCCTAAGATACAGCCCACTGAGTTTCTCGCCGGATCTTCAAAGTGTGTCGCGCTTGGTAGATTCCGTGAAGCACTGCTCTTGCTAGGGCTGGTGTTAGCAAATTCTCTGAGGTTGGGCTCGTGAGCTCACCTACCCGTCCTGGCGCAGCTCCCAGCTACCAGGGCTATAATAGGGCTAATAGGCTACCAGCGAATAGGTGGGAGAAAAATGGACCCACTGGAGATGATACAATCTCGAGTTATCTACCCAAATTTAATACCAGTGTAAAGAACTTGTGTACAAATATTTATATAACCATTGAACCGATCTGACGAAACTCGGTGCGACTTAAAATCCTAGAGCATAGACTAACCTTTAGTTCACAGCTATGTACCGATATTCAACCGTACTAAATACTAAAATCAGTCCACGCGTATGAATCTGCGGCTCAAAAGGTAGTCACTATATTTATAAAATGAAATGTAGGTAATGAATTAACTGTTTTCGTTTCATAGTTTCAATTTGTCCGAAAATATTGTCTTTCCCATAAGACGGTAGCCAAAATTGCCTTGAGTCACCAAACTAAAACCTTACGATTAATCAATCAAATTGTTATCATTACGTTTGATAGTTCAATTTATTCATGATCTCTAGCAATACGTTACGTACAATTACGTCGTAAGCGATGGTGAATATTTATATATTTTAAATTTTCAAATACATCATTTTACGTCTTCTGACCCGTATCTCATCAGAATAGACTATTATCATATTATATTATAATATCGTCTGGCCTCTGAATACTTTACAAGATTTAAAAAAGAGTGTTTTACACCAAACAAAAATAAACTCAGAAGTGTTATATTTTGGTTTTCATATTTTTTTCCGTCTGGCAAATACCCAAATGCGTTGAAATATTTGAACGATAACCTTACCGTATATCGTCCGAGCATCCTAATAAATAAATAAATACTTTAGTCATGCCCATCACGGTGTCTTTAAAGACATACAATCTATTTTTTCATTTAGTTGTATTATCCTAATATGACGACACTAGTTAGCTTCTTTTACAATTTTATTAGGTATTTAAATCAAGCGTCAGACAAAACTATCTTTTATTGTATTCCAGAAAGAAAATACAGTTACTATTTTCTATAGAACAGCAAAAAATGTTGACTACACAGGTCAGGTCGTATTGTTATTGAGTCGACGGTGTGTGGTTCATTCTTGCTCGTCAAATACATGTGCAGTGGAGTGTGTCACCTGACCTAACCCAACTGCACTTGTGACTCCCGCAGGCCCCAAGGATAGTGTTGTTACCGGATATCATACTAGTTTATCGATGCAGTATCGATACAGTAAACTTACTTCGTAAAAAATGCAATTGTAAGTACAATTAAAAAAAAAAACCTAAACATTAGTAATGGGTCTAAATTACAAAAATAATAATATGACTTGCAAAACCTGTGTTTCACAATGCGACTTCCTCTTATTTTACGGTATTGACGTTAATCGAAGCAGGTAGGATTAAAATTAGATTTATTGATTATTTATTCATGAAATGTAGTTTTACTCGTAACAAATAAAATAACATACTTATTTTAAACGAATTCGAAAATATAATAGTGAACAGAATATCGACAATATTTTTGTCATTTCCTGAATACAATTTACATTACTGTCAGAAGTGTCAAATACCCGTAGATTCAGACTCAGATTATCGATATAACTTGTACAACACTAATGGTTTTTTTTTATCTCAGAGTGAGTGGGGTTGACGGGTCCTACAAAAAATGGAGCTTCGTTCGGTGACAAGGGAGCAATTTCTACGTCTTTTCTTATGAGCGACCTTTTGAGAAGTTTGTTATTGAATTTCTCACTCCAGTGTAAGATTGAGGGTTCCTAATGGCTCATAAATATGGCTGCGTGGTTCATAATAAATTTAGACCGCTTGAGAACGTTAATTGCTTTTGCTACAATATTTTTTGTACGCTTTAACGAATGCATTATTAGCATCCTGCCCTTATGATAGAAAATAATCTTAAGGCCTACCTAGACCACTGAACCTTATAATCACAGTATAGTTCCATTGCGCCATAGATTATAACACATAAATAAGGACAGTCTCGATTGTAGTATATCTTTTAACGTGCGATTGCTTAACAGCAGAAATAGCCATTAGATGATGTATTGATTCGCGGTCTCATAAAAAGCCCTAGCGTCAATCTCAATCTATCTAATTTATAGTTTTAATGTACTACAATAAAATTTAAAATGAATAAAATTATCGTATTCATGGTTTTGTTATTTGCATTAACAGTATTAGGCAAGTTTCGTCGTACTATTTAAATTTCATTTCAGCTGATACTTTTGTTAGAAGCCGCGCCCTTAATTTGTTCGAAGCTCTTCGATTACGGTCATAATTACGGATCGTTTGGTTTTGAAATCAAATGAGGCATTTTAAACGTCGGGAAATGTTTGGAAATACTGCTTTATAGCGTGTTTGTGGCCACAATTTCACATCGATTCTAATCAACATTTAAGAAATTTACTCGTATATAATTTACATAAGAAAATATTTTCAGTTTTTTATACCTACTCAAATGTAAGCGGTTGTGAATTTTATTCATTTTTATAAATGCAGTAGTTGATATTTAAGTTACATTTATAATTTTAAGAAGTACCTATTTTTGTGTTTATATTTTACGCTGTCAATCGTCAACTACTTAACACCAGGTGGGTTATGAGTTTGTCCACCCATCTAAGCAATAAAGTGAAAAAGACGGGGAAATATGTAACTTGCAAAATTCATTATAACATTAAAACCAATAAGGAACCAAAAATGTTACGCGATTCAATTTCAGACCGTCCGTCAAGAGAATTTGTCACGAAGTTTGTAACATAGAATTATGCATATTATTATGTTAGCAAATAAACTCGAAGAATGCTTTAAAATATATGTTAATTACGTTTTGAAATAGTCAACTCTGAAGGTTGCTCGTAAGTTCAAAGTTATGTCGCCATTTAAGTTACCTTTGCGTTGCGAGCTTGATTATATCTAATGGGTGTCGCAATATTTTGACCATAGTAGGAACGGTTTAGGTCATCACAGTTGTACGAAGTAATAAAAACAGACATTATGCCTGTATGTTGAATACGATTAGCGGGAATTTAAATTTATATTTCTTTACGTGAAATTCAGGAAAACGTGAATTTAAATTTTCATAGACAAGTTCTTTGTTTTAGGAATGAATAAAAACATTCGGCATAATATATATTTGGAGTTGGTTGGTTACAATCGTACTGGTTCTTAATTCCGTAAGATTTTCACGTACACGTGTCTGTATATTGAATACTTTAGCTCGTTTTGTTTCAAAGTGTACGTACAACCAGCTTTTTTTTTTTTCCCTACCTATGCTGATAGCCTTGAGAGGCTATTTCAGCTTCACCCTAACGTTTGTAGGTGAGCTCGCGGGGCTCAACCGGAGAGTTGCTAACACTGACCCTAGCAAGAGCAGTGCTTCGCAGAATCTACCACCGGATCGGAAACGCGACCCACTGAGAAGATCCGGCGAGAAACTCAGTGGGCTGTGTCTATGGGTTAGTTCGCTCGTCGAGCCCTTCGTCGCAAGCGACGGGTTCGACGAGGACGGTGACCGGTGCTTGTGGTGCCTAAAAGCACCGTTAATGGATCAGGAGGATCCGTAATGACGTGCTTTGGGCGACGTCGACGGTTTACCATTCGGTCTACTGGGTCGGGTATGTAATTTCCAGCGGCTACGATGAGAGGGTTCTCATGTCGTGCCGCCTTCTCAAAATGGCGCAGCGATGCCGACTGTAGATACTTACTGACAGAGTCAAGCTCCAGGTCATCGTGGAGATCCACGTTCCTCAGGAACCATGGTGCTCCGACGGCTATCCTGCAGAATCGGGATTGGTACAACCAGCAAGAGAAAGAAATGAAAATTTAAATTTAATTACACTTTTTTGTTTTCTTATAATACTATATTAAATATTTTGAAATTATGGAGGAGAATAGCCTAATTACGAAGGATGCCGAAGATTGGGCAAAGTGGAGGATGTACGTACAACCAGCAAGAGAAAGAAATGAAAATTTAAATTTAATTACACTTTTTTGTTTTCTTATAATACTATATTAAATATTTTGAAATTATGGAGGAGAATAGCCTAATTACGAAGGATGCCGAAGATTGGGCAAAGTGGAGGATTTACGTAGGAAGGCGGACCCTCGCATTAGACCCTCTGTATTTTGTACCGCATGTTCCATGGGGATTGCTGTGAGGAATTGTTCGAGATGATACCAACGTCTCGTTTTAACCATCGCACCGCCCGCCACCGGAGTAGAGTTCATCCATACTACCTGGAGCCACTGCGGTCATCCACAGTGCGTTTCCAGAGGTCTTTTTTGCCACGTACCATCCGGCTATGGAATGAGCTCCCCTCCACGGTGTTTCCCGAGCGCTATATGTCCTTCTTCAAACGAGGCTTGTAGAGAGTATTAAGCAGTAGGCAGCGGCTTGGGTCTGCTCCTGGCATTGCTGAAGTCCATGAGCGACGGTTACCACTTACCATCAGGTGGGCCGTACGCTCGTCTGCCTACAAAGACAATAAAAAAAAAAACAGAAATTCGGTCACCGTCTTCGTCGGACTCGTCCTCTCTGACGAAGAGTTCGAGTTTCTCGCCGATTCTTCTCAGTGGATCACGATTCCGATCCGGCAGTAGATTCAGCGGAGTACTGCTCTTGCTAGGGCTAGTGTTAGCATTTCACTCAGGTTGAGCCCGTGACCTCACCTACCAGTCCGCGCGTAGTTGGAATAGCCCCTTAGGCTACCAATGATTAAGTAGTGAAAAAAAACTCAGGGGAAATGCTGGGAAGAAGAAGAAGAAGATTTATATAGAATTCGAAGTCTGAGTGTAGTTGTTGACGTATCCGTATCTTTTTTTTTGGTTCTTTGATAGTCTTAAGAGGCTATTTCAGCTTCACCCTAACATGTAGGTGTATCGGTTTTTTTCCCATACACAGGAGAATTTTGATAATAAATCTTAGCTTGGGATCGTTTTGAAGCTATAATTTTATAATTTAATCGCTTTCTGGAGACGTATAGGGCTTATTTGGCAAATTTCAAAAAAAAAAAAAACCGTGAATACATTACCGCGTACGTTCTTCACGTATTCAAGCTTTGTTTTGTTTCGAAGAACCAAACGCGGAGGATAGCTCTTGAATGTAAAGCGAGCGATCTCGCATGAGCACCGTAGCGCGGTGCCGGACGAATACTTCGTGCTGGATATAAATCGTATCTCATCGATTGTTTAACAAAACACATAAATTAAAGACAAGTTCGTATATATCCTGCTGATATTTTAAAGCGGTATTCGAATTCTAGCCATCTCTTATTATTGATACTTCTTAATTTTTTCCTCTTAAGCAGTAATAAGCAGGCATTTTAAATAAATTACAAGTTATTTTCAGTATACAAGAAGGATTCTAGATGCTAAAAAGGCACCAGACATCTCTATTAAGATATTTTTTTTCAATAGGATTACGCACCATACCAAATTCTTAACGTACAAATGAAACTCAACTCAAGCAAACTGCCAGATCTCAAGAGACTGTTAGTTCATGCTGTGTGAAATAAAACGTAAAAGTTTAAAAAAAAAATAAGTAAATAAATTACAAGTTTTTTTTCAGTATACAAGAAGGATTCTAGGTGCTAAAAAGGCACCAGACATCTCTATTAAGAAAGTTTTTTTTTTCAAAAGGATTACGCATCATACTACATTCTTAACGTGCAAATGAAACTTAACTCAAGCAAACTGCCAGATCTCAAGAGACTGTTAGTTCATGCTGTGTGAAATAAAACGTAAAAGTTTAGAAAAAAAAAAGTAAATAAATTACAAGTTTTTTTTCAGTATACAAGAAGGATTCTAGGTGCTAAAAAGGCACCAGACATCTCTATTAAGATAGGTTTTTTTTTTCAATAGGATTACGCACCATACCTCTTGGGAGTCCGCACGGGTAGGTACCACCACCCCGCCTATTTCGGCCGTGAAGCAGTAATGCGTTTCGACTTGAAGGGTGGGGCAGCCGTTGCAACTATACTGAGATCTTAGAACTTATATCTCGAGGTGGGTGGCGCATTTACGCTGTAGATGTCTATGGGCTCCAGTAACCACNAAAAAAAAAAGTAAATAAATTACAAGTTTTTTTTCAGTATACAAGAAGGATTCTAGGTGCTAAAAAGGCACCAGACATCTCTATTAAGATAGGTTTTTTTTTTCAATAGGATTACGCACCATACCTCTTGGGAGTCCGCACGGGTAGGTACCACCACCCCGCCTATTTCGGCCGTGAAGCAGTAATGCGTTTCGACTTGAAGGGTGGGGCAGCCGTTGCAACTATACTGAGATCTTAGAACTTATATCTCGAGGTGGGTGGCGCATTTACGCTGTAGATGTCTATGGGCTCCAGTAACCACTTAACATCAGGTGGGCCGTGAGCTCGTCCATCCATCTAAGCAATAAAAAAAAAAAAATCTTAACGTGCAAATGAAACTCAATTCAAGCAAACTGCCAGATCTCAAGAGACTGTTAGTTCGTGCTGTGTGAAATGAAACGTAAAAGTCTAGAAAAAAAATCCACAGATATATAAATGCACAATATTGAAATGTCATTGAATAACACCTTAGTCGTCCGTCACCACGAAAACTGTGAAGTATTTGAAACGTCGGAAATATGTAATGCAACAACAATAAAAACGAAAATAAAGTGTAAAAGTATTTTTAATTATGTCTGCAACTCATGAAAGCCAAAAAATATACTAAATAGCATTTTATGTTCAAAGAAAGGCCTCCAAGAGGAGATTCTGAACCTATTCTAAAATGTTGCATAACTATGCCTATCCATTGTTAGTAACAGTAAGTGTCAATAACACGCTTACATGCCGCATAGCTCATGAGTCATAAGTGACAGTGTGCATATAATGAACAAACAAAATATATTTTGTGCGCCATGCGCTTCTGAGACCAGCGTGATTAGAAATTTAAACTAGCTAACGTAAATATCTACTAAACATTAAACTGTTTTAACATTTATTACTTAATTTAAATCACCTCAATACATTTATTATAATCCTTTCTTGTTTAGACATTTGCCAGAATTCATTTAAATTTATCTACAGAATTCATATTTAGCGGTTTTATTTGTGTTGCCAAACGACATTAGTATTCCAATATGATATTAATATGTATATTGCAATAATCAATCATCGACAAAATATGTAATACAAAAGCTATAAATCCAATAATCGTTTTATTCATTAGTGCGGATTAACACTGATAACGACAATGCTAATGCAATATAAAGGAATTGAATTACTAATTTAATGTACATATTTATATATTGTACAGATGACGTCGAATGATTTCCAAGAGGTGTACAATGCACTTTTACAGTATGCTAACCGCGTGAAGCTGACCACAAAAGTGTTGTGTTATAGTCGATAGCATCTTTATCGAGTTTATGTAATTTTTTTTTCTCGATGTCACGTGGTATACAAATTTCAGGTAATGAATACATAGATTAGACACATGCATTGGCACAGATGCCGAAGTTATTTATATGAATAAGTACCATATTTTAGGGAATCTCCACACCAAAAGGGCTAAAAAATTATATAGAAATTCACGAGGATCATTGCTTATTATGTATAAACGTTATTTAAATAAATAAAAAAATTGTGGGTACAAAAAAATTTGTAATCAATTTTAAATTCATAATGTGAAATATGTATATGTTATAGCTGTATGTTGGTTTTTTTAAAGCTATATATCAATTATCTGGTAGGTTATAAACCTGATTGTGAGACAAGAAGCTCTATAACCCGAAAATTGCACCGTTTTTATTTATCCTTACTGGATTATAAATTTAACGCAGTTGAAATTGCGATGGTCTATTTAAAAGTAATTATTTACAGTAAGATTTTTATAGAGCACAATTTCGTATACTTAATTACAGATTAAGATATTATAATTCAATATCGATAATAGTTTTCGCTACACTATACAACTATCGCCGACCGCAGGTTGCAAGTCTGGTCACGCACTTCCCTAAACGTCTCGACGCATTGTCCTTCAGACAACAACGAACATACGAACCGTGTTAAAAACGTAAAACGAAATAAATTTTTATTATAAGTGAGAACCTAATTAGAATGCGAGGAGTGAGACCGATCTTTTAGGTAGCGCCCTACCGCAAAACGCCAATTGCTTTAATTAGGTCCGCCCTTTATTTGGACTATGGAAACATAATTTACAAGCTTGGAAGTATTTTGAAAGTTTTTGTACAAGTTTGAATCATTTATGAGAGGTATAAGACTTGTGTTCAAGTTTACTACTAATGAGGGTTAGTTTACTACTATTGTTTACTGGTGGTAGGACCTCTTCTGAGTCCGCGCGGGTAGGTACCACCACCCTGCCGGTTTCGGTTTGAAGAGTAGGGCAGCCGTTGTAACTATACCTTAGACCTTAGAACTTATATTTCAAGGTGGGTGACGCATTTACGTTGTAGATGTCTATGGGCTCCAGTAACCACTTAACATCAGGTGGGTTGTGAGCGCGTCCACCTTTCTAAGCAATAAAAAAAAATATCTGCTTGGAAATTGACCTGGACAGGA
Organism: Bombyx mandarina; assembly: GCF_003987935.1. The sequence goes on along the minus strand of NW_021011684.1, from coordinate 150,702 downwards.
CGGGTGCACTATTTTATAGTACTTGTATAGGGTGCAAAAGGCCCATGTTTGAAAAGACAAGCGGTGAAGGTTAGTTATTTGTGCAACAATCGTTTTAAACATTATTATCGTAATGCTTAGTCGTGGCCCAAATCATAATATGACCGGTATACTTGTATAGAGCGATGTGACTATGTCGGTGTTCGAATCATGCACGCATCAATTTTTATAGCGAAATACGTGCTTAATAATGACTTCTACGGCTCTACGGAATCACATCGTATAATAACAATTATTAAACTCGCAAAAATTATAATTTGCATAATTACAAATGCGATTTTAGAATCTTAGAATGTTAGGTAGGCAGCGGCTTGGCTGTGCTTCTGGCATTGCTGAAGTCCATGGGCGACGGTAACCACTCACCATCAGGTGGGCCGTATGCTCATCTGCCAACAAGGGGAATAAAAAGCAAAAAGGTTCACTAACATTAAAATTTGAATTTATAAGAATTAAAAAAGATTTTGGAAAAAGTCTAATAAATCGAAGAGAGCGTGCTAATATGACTTCTTAACAATAATGTTAAAGTCTGTTACGAGTTATACGATTTTTTATTATTAAGAAACGCATTCATCTGCAATTTGTACAAAACAAAACCGCGTTCAAATTTATTAAGCCTCAGATACGTCCCACATCTTCTTAAGCCACAAATAGCTATGATTCACATTAACATTTCGATATTCAAACATAATATTTAACATGTTTAGAGTTCAAATTAATGTGTAATGTATTCAGACGACAAATAGGAAGTAATTCAAGATTATAATTCAGGAAGATTAGACGGCCTCGTTCGTTCGTTGATCCGGACGAGGAAGACTTTAATTTGTTTTAGTTCCTACTGTTTAAATATTCTTTGTTGTGCTGAGGGCTGACGTCAATGAAAACAATAATTTGGGACATTGACATTTTTGTTTTGACACGAGAACGGTGTCAGAATAGGACCAGCCCAACCCATCAGCCCACCGAGTTTCTCGCCGGATCTTCTCACTGGGTCGTGTTTCCGAACCGGTGGTAGATTCTGCGAAGCACTGCTCTTGCTAGGGTCAGTGTTAGCAACACTCCGGTTTGAGCTCTGTGAACTCACCTACACACGTTAGGGTGAAGCTGAAATAGTCTCTATAGGCTATCAGCATAGGTAGAAAAAAAAGAAACCATACCAGTCTGGTGTTCAAATATGAAGGGTCTTGGTTTAATGGGTGATATTACTTGTGCATTCGCAGTGTATTCGCAGTGATGCTGCTATATCAGGACTCAAGCCCTCTGGCAGGTACTAATTTTTCCACTTAAATACATTGCCATCACTCACGAACAACTTCCACGACGAAGGAATAATCTCGTGTATTTAAATGAAGCCCTCAAAAGACGATTGCCAGTTAACAAAGAGTGCTGAATATGAACAACGGCCAGTAATAGGGCATTATGTTTTATTACCGTAGAGCGTTTTATTTTTACTAGAGGTCCCGCAGTAGTCGAAATTCGACTATAATTATTTGGAATTGTAAGCTTGTACACTATTATGATTGTATTTTATACTTCTTTATTCACAAATTTCGCCAAGACTACACTATAAAAAATATTAACAAAGACAAACAATATTGAATCTAATCTCAATTTGACAACAGACGTCAAGAACAAAAGTTTGAAAATAAATAGTATGCATGCGTGTGTGCGTCAAATACATGGTATGTAGTGTGTGTAATGTTTTCTTTATTGATATACTGTATCTTTTATGCATTATTTAAAAAAAATATTAGCATTGTGCACTTCTTCTCTATAATCTCTTATAAGTGTGGAAAATTGCATACTCCTCCGTCCGCGCAATTTTCGTAAAAAGGGATACAAAGTTTTTGCTTCACGTATTAATATATAGATATTAATGAAGCCCCGCTAGTCGTCGCTGTTTGTAATCAATAATAAATTATAAAATACACATACTGTTTCTTGAAATAATTCGGGCACTGTCTGTCATTTGATTATATAGCTTCGTTTCGTGAGACTCACAACGAACACAAATAAAAAAATTGTAAAAACATTTTTTAAAGGAATATTCAGATTAGACCTCTTATGAGTCCGCACTGATAGGTACCACTACCCTGCCTATTTTTGCCGTGAAGCAGTAATGCGTTTTGGTTTGAAGGGTGGGGCAGCCGTTGTAACTATACCTTAGAACTTATATCTCAAAGTGGGTGGTGGCATTTACGTTTTAGATGTCCATGGGCTCCGGTAACCACTTAACACCAGCTGGGTTGTGACCTCGTCCAATCATACAAGCAAAAAAAAAATTACAATTTTTTTGTGAGCACTGATGCGCTGCTACTAGGTACATATGGAATAATCAACTCTACTAATGAACGCAATGAGACTGTTTTGTCAATTCGAAACATTTCTTTTGTCGTCTTTGGGGCTTAATAATGAATGAATTTTGTCTTGTTTTTCTGTTCCGTTAAAATGTTAGAGCATCGTTTCCTTGGCGCTGACCGAATGATGCCGCAAAAACCTTATTACATATATAAAAAAATCACATAGAGCAACCATTATTCGAACGATATAACTAAATATTATGCTCGTTAAGACGTCTAAACGACAATAGACCAATTAAACGTGTCTGTTTCACCCCAGGACTGATGCACAAATTAGATTTCTAGCTAAACGGGGTTTTTTACACGCTACAGCCTCCGGCAGTGGGTATTCAAACGATCGAGGGTCTAAAAACTGGTCGGGCGGCTTGCGGCGTTCTTTGATGCCTCTCTGTATGCGAGCACGTTCGAAAACTGCGACTCACATTCAGTTAATCAGTTGGCCTGGGCTTGAGACGCACTGACAGACACGTCTGGATAATTTAACTTTACGTAATTTGATAGTGTATCCAAGGCCAATTTTCTCATCAAATGCAAAATTCTAGGAAACTTTGAAAAAAAAGATGTGCGGTGTCGTGGGACACCGAATTATTATAAAAATATTAATTTTAAGTTCTATTCGAGGTATAAAGAAAATAATTATTCAGGTATACATTTTTTATTATGATTTTTTTGTTGATAAAAAAAAAACTACTTTACAAAGTTATCAACTTTATTTTGTTCACAATGATTTATAAAAAATATATATAATAAAAATATGTTCTTTTTTGTACGTTATTACAAAGTTAAGTCATACACTGTGTGCATTACTAATAAAAATCTTACGTTACGGACGTTTTTTCCCGGTTAGGGTACCCCTCCGCATAGTCCCATTCTTCGGAACTTCGTTCCAAAAAAAACAACAAAATACGTTTGAATTCGTTGCCGTGTATTTTCTGAACAGTAGGATGATAATATTAAAAAGCTAAACTAAAATATTCACGTCACTCGGTTCCGAAGTGGTAATTTTTAAAAGGCCCCTTAAATTATATCACAAGAACTGAAATAGCGAAAACGTGCCAAGCTTCCGCGATGAACAATGAACCGAGATCCCTTCTGAGTAATAAAATGGAAGGCGCGACTTCGACGCTAGGAAACAACTCAAATTTGAATATTAAACAAGTAATCCGTGACCAGAGGTACTGCGAGAGCTTAATTTTTTTGTTTTTTTGTTTATTGCTTAGATGGATGGACGAGCTCGCAGCCCACCTGGTGTTAAGCGGTTACTGGAGCCCATAGACATCTACAACGTAAATACGTCATCCACCTTGAGATATAAGTTCTAAGGTCTCAGTATAGTTACAACGGCTGCCCCACCCTTCAAACCGAAACGCATTACTAATTCACGGCAGAAATAGGCAGGGTGGTGGTACCTACCCGTGCGGACTCACAAGAGGTCCTACCACCAGTAAAATATCATCTGGTTTAGTAATGAGACCAAATTACTTATATTTTCCCATTCTTCAGTCCTATAGAGAAGCTATTTTCATTCTTTCGTTCATTTATGTAATATCCCGCTCCGTAAAACAATTTTTTTTATGAATGAGGGATTACTGGTGGCCCAGAGTCCTTTTACCAGGACAGGTGGGCGAGCAAAGGCTCAACCAGGAGGGGAAAACATTCTATTATCGTAAATTCGTAGTGGGGTTCACGCTTCACCTAGTGTTACTGGAGTCCGTGGATCTTACCGACTGAATGCACCGCACACTTTAATGTATATGGTCCGAGTTCCGATAATGTCTGTGTCTCATCTATGCATGTTAAAATGAAGATTTTGTTCATGAATCTGAAAACAATTTCCACTCTCGGTGTTTTCTGGGAGCTCTAAAATATATTTACGAGGTTATAGCATCTCACGATAGACAGTAGCTCGACATTGTCTGTATTCATATGCGGTAACAATCAATTCTCATTGGGTCGTTCGTAAGCTTTACCTCTGCGAGCACATGTATTTCATCATGTCATTGTGTAACATTGGCTAGGTATACATACACACATACACAGACAAAGGTTGATGATCGTCGTTCACAGAAAAAAAATTAAAAATGGCTGTTTAACAAATTTAAGCGAATTATTGTAAATTTATTCCTTTCATCTGCACGTTGTAATTAATGTCTATGGGTTGCGGTAATTACAATTTAACACCAAATAAATCGTTAGTTCGTCTAAAAAAAGTATTTAATTATAAGAAGACGAGCAATTCCACAGTTTTGAAGTTTTGATTGCACAGCGGGACAAAGAGTCATTTGTGCGGCTTCCAAGATTTGAACATTATTCATGCCAATTCCGCCATTATGTTGTCATGTAGAAGTGAATATGTGCTCGTTTCTCGGTGGTGCTGATACAAAGGGGCCTTGTTCATGAACCGACGAAGGTCGACTGGCTCCGCGACAACGAGTTCATACAAACGTGTACCTACTAGTGATGTTCTCGCACTTGCATTTCGAGAAGTTCAAGGCTACTTTTATTCTTAAATGTACTCGGATGTGAAGGTCAAGGACTATGTTTTTGGCAAACACCACGCAGCGTTCTTGGCGGTGACCTGCTTCCGAATTTTAATTTTATTCATTCCTCTCTTTCTTTGTTTTAGGTACGAAATGTAAATTGTACATTTATCACTTATCACTGTCCAGATTTTCAAAAGATTCGACCCGGGATTACTTTTGAAAAGTATACAAAAAAAACCTTATCGCAGTTTTAATAATGGTGTTATCATGCATCTATATAAGCAATGCTATCTTATTAGGTGCTTGAAGTACTTCAAAATTCATTTAATGTCAAACTTTGTCAAAATAAGTACTGCAGTTCTGAGAAACAAACAAGACAGAGTTAGAATAATTGAAGTTAGTACTTCAATTATTCTAACAAAAACAAAAAACAAAAACCCAAAAAACAAACAACAACAACTTTGACAAAAATGATCCCTATGATTAAAATATCGAGCAATTATCTATAAAGATAAGATAAAAATAATGATTTTAGTCAGATATAAACGTCGGACCATGCCGGCAAAATTTTTCACTATTTAGCACTGATTTGCAAAATATCCGTTGGTAACTATTACCTACTATATACAGTTGACTATAATTAGTTAACATCCAAATTTGCTAAGTAATTCACACCTAATTTGTGGTCAAACAACGCGGATATTGGGACATTTTGTCTATACATGTCAATCAACGATGCCGTATATATCTTCAGCATTTCCATACGGCAGTCGAGTATGTAGGCATGGCATTTTTTTTTAAAGACCGCATAAGGTATTCACCGTCGTCAACGAATTAGCATTTCGTTCGCGATCCGCCGCCAGTAACTACACTGTCCTTGGAATAAGGATGTGGCAAATAGGTGTCTTATCTCTCCATTTGAGCTGTCAATAGGCCTGAATTGAAATAGTAAAGCTGTTCGCTTATGTCACAAGTAATTTGTATCAACATCGTAATTTGTATCAACATCCAGCTGTCGTTAGCTCCAGCATCGTTGTTCAAGGTATTGTTTTATTTAGTTTTAGTTTAGAAAATGTGATCTGAATGTAATGTTTACATAGGATCTCGGTAAGTATAATACATTTTAGTGGTCTTTTCATTACTCATATTAAAAAAAATTACGTCATATCCCGAAATAGTTCATTATAGATTAAAACAATTAATTTAGTCAAGATAAACAAATTGATGGAAGATATTTATTGTTATTGTTTTCTTTATATCATTAGATCGCTGTTACAAATAAAGATAAGTTTTATCGTAAGAATTAACTTGAACTGGATTCTTTCTTATTCATGTTTGTCGTAGATGTTTGAGCTGACCTTATGGCACGCCTGGTATTAAAAGATTACTCAACTTGAATTTCACTATCCACTTTGAGACATGAGACCAAAGACTCAATTGTATTTTTATAACGACCATCTCATCCTTCAAACCAGATTACTGGTTTAGTACCGACGCGCATGGGCACAATACGCCCTACCATTACTATTCCATAAATAATCTGGTATAGTGAAAAACATTTTTTTTTTCAAATTGTGAGTGCATCGACCCGTTCGAGATTGCATCGAGTTGCCAATTCAACAGAAAAACATAAGATAAATATTTATACAATTCACGGACGGCATGTTTCGACTAAAAACAAAATATGACGCGTCCTCACAATGAAGCACGTTAAATATTTTTTGCGACTAAAACACGGCCCAGCGTACTATTTCCACATGTGTTTGTAATTAAACCACTTGGTCTCCGACATAGCAAACGTCGTGGGTATTGTTTAATTAATATAATTTGAAAATTCTGACATTTATAATACATACGTAGTTTGGTATTATTAACATAATGTTTTTGAATACAGAAATTCAATACAGATATGACATGAAATTACGGAGAATAATTTGTTTAATAATTCGATATTGATAATATTGATATACAGTTTTATCGAAAAACGTCATTTTTTCGTTGTTTTCTTGAAGTTGTCTAAAATTCATTTGTATTTTATGAACGACAAAATTATTATTCACCGTTTTTGTTATGAATCTTTGTGGGATGAGGATCTCACGTGTAATAATAGCTTGTTCAGTAATAATTGATTAGTATATCAGTATAGCATAACACGGCTGTTCCAGATTTTTCTATAATAGTTACTAACATTTACTTCTTCCTTACCTCCCCCTTAAGCAGTCCAGAGCAATAGGTTCTTCATCATTATAATTTCTACTTTAACACTAACCTTCAGTCGGAATTTTGGAATATAGCTTGATGCTCAGAATACAGAAAAAACTGTTTTTAGGTTAAAACGGTAGGCTTGATGATAATTTGTAACTCTAAACTTTATTTCGGGAAGGAGCTTACTTCGTGATGCCTACCGTTAAACAATATCAAGAGACTATGCCGAAAAACACAGATTAAAGAAAAACACCGTGTTTCTATGATCTGTGCCGAGAAACATATTGTGTTCGTCATCACTCATTTTATTGTTTACCAAAATACTAGGTATTCGGAATTGTGCGTAACAGACTATATTCTAAATCTATTTGCCATGAAAACTTTAAATTTTTTTAGCTAGTTCTCGATGATTCAGTTCAATTTTGTGTGAATAACGTTTGTGATTCAGACTAACGTGTTTTATTATTCATACTTTTGAACCCGGAAGATAAAAATAATCAGTAATCGTGGGCGCCGTCTATAGAAATATATCAAGAGATTTGACAAGAGTCAAAGGATATTAAAATTCCTTGAATTGAATAGATAGCAGACAATTAATTAAATATATGTACGCCGTCAACTTCAGCTTCATATTCTTTAATAAGAGCAATATATAATGTAGTATGTTACACAACAATTACAATATACAAATGTAAATATAATTATCAAATTTAAGTTAATTTTGAAAATTTATATTCAAAACACAACGTCAGCATCATGAACCATCTGTATATCTTATAAAGAAGGTAACAAAATTAACATAACACCTTTACTTACCTACTTATTTTCTTCAAGATTTTAAAACAAATTATCATCGATCGTCATCGATGGCTATAAAAAACGACAACTAACATTGAGGGAGAAGCAGGCTGTAAACCCCTAATTTCAGCTAATCAATTTAAACACTTAACATATGAAATTGGTTCTAATGTATTGAAGATACGACTTTTTATGATAAGATTTCTTTAAAAAAATTAATCAAAAACTATACTCTAGGTGTCGATCGATAAAAAAAATTATACAAATTTACTTTTACAAAAAAATATTTTGTGAGATAGACAGAAATTGAACCATTTATTTCTTATTAGCTGACCCGGCCCTTTCGTAGTGCCTCAATCGATAAATAAAAGATCTAAACTTTTGTATAAAATAAACTTAAAACAAATAAAAATAATACGTTGACGAGGGACACATCAAAGGGAAAACAAAATTGTTATTTTTATTTAATTCCGAGCATTTTCATATTTATGTATTTAACTTCTAAAACTTCTCTGGACTTCCACAAATAATTCAAGACTAAAATTAGCCAAATCAGTCCAGCCGTTCTCGAGTTTTAGCGAGACTAACGAACAGCAATTCATTTTTATATAGATTTGAAATTTCCGAGTCATACTATAGGCAATATATTGCAATAAATGCGTCATGACACTATTATGCTGTAATTCAATTCTGGGACACGTCCCAAATGTTCATGAATATAAAATAAACTTATACAGCATGTGTTCTTGAACAACTTCATGATGACGGAACAACGTCATAAAATGAAACTCGCATACATATATTTACATAATTATTGGTGGAATTAAAAAAAAATAGTTTAGAAAAACTAACAAAATACGCTTTTATAGAAAATCCAACTAAAAAATAGAAAATAAATTTGAAATAAAAATAGTGTAAGAAAAAATGATATTATTATAAAAAAAAGCGTGGGTTGCTTTTCAGGATATTATCAAAATAACCCTTCTACTCATATCTGTTCATAAAATATTTATAACTACTGATACCATGCACCCCACGCTTTTTTTACAATAAAATCATGTTTTCTTACACTATTTTTAATTCAAATTTATTAAAATTAATTTTCTATTTTTTAGTTGGATTTTCTATAAAAGCGTATTTGTTAGTTTTTTAAACTATCATCATTTATTTTTCATTTTTTAGTTGAATTTCAATTTTTTTTTATATTGTTTTGTCATCGGTCCTAAGTATACCAAATTTCGAGTTAATCCGATGTTTTGAAGGGGTCAAAATCATGTTCAAAGATTCCGTTACAAACATACATACGTGTGAAGCTAATAAAAGCGTATTAAAAAAAACCTTTTGTGTAGTAGAGTTTTGGCGTAGTGAAATCCGTTAAATGTAGCGTGTTTCTAGAAATTTTTTTCGATTCTCTACTAATGAGATCTAGAATGAGATCCTTCTCAAGGTCTTTAATGAAAAATAATCTTTAATTCCAAATATGTTTCATCAAATACGTGTGACCTTATTTGAAATCACATGACGTCATCATTAGCTTTATTCAAACAGATACTGGTGGTAGGACCTCTTGTGAGTCCGCACGGGTAGGTACCACCATCCCGCCTATTTCCGCCGTGAAGCAGTAATGCGTTTCGGTTCGAAGGGTGGGGTAGCCGTTGTAACTATACTGAGACCTTAGAACTTATATCTCGAGGTGGGTGGCGCATTTACGTTGTAGTTGTCTATGGGCTCCAGTAACCACTTAACACCAGGTGGGCTGTGAGCTCGTCCATCAATCTAAGCAATAAAAAAAATATATTCAGATATCCAACTTTGAATAATTAACGGCGTTTTTAATACGATATACACATATAAAATGAAAGTGACACAAAACCTTACTAAAGCTATTAAATTACGTACTTGTAACTCCAATTTCGATTCCGCCACATAATGTTACACAATGTCCCCATTAAACAAACCATCACAAATTTATTCGTTATTTAACCAAATTTCGATTTGTAATTAATGTAAAAGATTTTGTAAACATGTATACATAATTAGTTTACGATAAAACTGATCTAACGTACAAAAAGTTTTCCATTAAATAGTTTCGAAAGACGCAAAAACCTTTTATCGAAGAAAAAAGTCTTGGTATCGTCTCGTTTTGTTTATGTTAGTTTTATTATTATTTTATCGCTTTTCCAACATAGTTTATGTATAAGTTGCGTTTGGTAACAATCTACATCTATGTATGGTTCATACGATTTCACATGCACGAATATTTTGTTTATCTAATCTTCATAACAACATTAGTATTATGCAAATACTAAATTAGATTACACACAGAAAGGTAATTAAACATACCTTATAAACACAAAATGAATTTAACACCGGCAATATAAGCGTTTTATGAACTCATATTGTATTGCTGAGTCAACTCGGTTCGTGCCTTCTAGAATATCGTCATAAGAGGATAAAAGTATAAAAGTAACAATAATTATGAATAATTACTATGGAAAAACACGGAAAACGATCTTAACAATTTGTATTGCAAACAATGTAACAGAGAGCCCTGTGTCGTAACTAAGCTTTGTGTTGGAGTTAAATGATTATTAACCCAGGCATCCAGGAACAAACGTTAAGTATTTTAATGAGTAGTAAAGCGGAAGATCTAGTTCGGCCTCGTCGGGAGCGGAGTCAGGAAGCTGACACTTCCGAGCGGAAGTCTGTGCAGACGGAAGGCGTCACTTCCGATAAGCCTCAGCGCGCCTTATGTGAGCCCACAAGCCCGGGATGCCAAATAATAACTATCTATACTAATATTATAAAGAGGAAAGATTTGTTTGTTTGTATTGATTAGGCTCCGAAACTACTGAACCGATTTGAAAAATTCTTTAACTGTTTGGAAGCTACACTATTCCCGAGTGACATAGGCTATAACATATTTATCTTTTTTGAAATAAAAATAGGGATCCTTACTAAAACTCCAATAATGTAACCCAAGGTATAAAAAAATTACCTAAAATATTCTTTATATCGCGTGCCCTGCGAAAACTATTGATGATAGAATAAAATAATGTACTACCACTTTGTAGAACACATTGTTATTTACAAAAAGTGTCGCGAAAGCATTTATGTCTAACTATTGTAGTTATGCCGCAATAAGTGTTATTTTATTTTAAAAAATAAAACAACGTCAAATATCGTTGAAATTTTTGTTAAAGACCCGAGCGAAGCCGGAGCGAACCGCTTGTGTGAAAATAAGCGTCACGAAGATTTTAAGAGCTAAGATCGAATTCTATTATTGTTTGAGAATTTTTTTAAAAATAATTACGTAATTGAAAATTTTTAGTCGTCTCTCCGTTAAAATACGAAATGATGAATCCAAGATAATTAGATTGATAGTGAGCTTCAGAATATCTTTCGTGAGTTTATTTGTTAGATCGTAGTATTTTTTATTGCCTTTGTAGGCATACGAGCACACGACCTAACTGATAGTAAGTGATACCGTCACTCATGGACGTCAGTAATGCCAGGGTCACAGCCAAGCTGCTGCCTATCAAATGCTGTATGAAAGCGAAATAGCCCAATGTTTTAAGTCGTCGTGGCCTAAAGGATAAGACGTCCGGTGCATTCGTATCGAGCGATGCACCGGTGTTCGAATCCCGCAGGCGGGTACCAATTTTTCTAATGAAATACGTACTTAACAAATGTTCACGATTGACTTCCACGGTGAAGGAATAACATCGTGTAATAAAAATCAAACCCACAAAATTATAATTTGCGTAATTACTGGTGGTAGGACCTCTTGTGAGTCCGCACGGGTAGGTACCACCGCCCCGCCTATTTCTGCCGTGAAGCAGTAATGCGTTTCGGTTTGAAGGCTGGGGCAGCCGTTGTGACAATACTGAGACCTTAGAACTATATCTCAAGGTGTGTGGCGCATTTACGTTGTAGATGTCTATGGGCTCCAGTAACCACTTAACACCAGGTGGGCTGTGAGCTCGTCCAAACACCTAAACAATAAAAAAAAAAATCTGCATTGTGTAAATGTTTTGTAGTAGATACTCTGAAGCACGTGCTCCGTAAGCATAATTGAATAATTAGTTTGTTAAACTTAGAAGATCTATTCTGAATCCTTAATGAAATTATTTAAGCTGTACCATTATCTTTTGTGTTGAGTTAAATATGGTAAATACGATAAAATCTAAGTTTTCAAGGAAAATTACCCCCGAGACATATATATACATAACTTACTTGCAGTTATTAGCGACTACAAAAGGGTTCGCGCTTTAATCAAACCCGTTTCGACTTGCTCTCAGGTATTTCCATTAGCACGTTCAACCATCGACGGCTTTCTTACCGTTGAGCTTATAACTTTCAATGTATAGCCGTCAATGGATCGCGTTTACCAAACAGTTGTGATTACCTGGTAGACGCTAATTAGGAAGTGGTGGAGAGCGAAGTGACGTCGTATCAAGCATTGCGTGGGCCTGCAGAACGAGTGAGACCGGTCCCCAGATGTCAGGCCTGCAAACAGGGCAGTATTCTGATTTAATTTATTGTATGATACTGAATTTATAATCAAATTACCGCGTAGTTAGTTCCTTAATAGATTTTATCAGGTTTACATATGTTATGTACGTACGTCTTTATTTACGACCAGGAAATGTATCTGTTGATGTAAGTAGATATTTAATAATAGTTTTTTAGCCCGAACCCTGAATGTTCGTTTAATAGAGAAATATACACTTGTGTTAAATGCCTTAAACGTTTGACAATAAATACTATTATATTAGAAGAAAGAAAATACATACGTATATATATATAAAAATGAATTGCTGTTCGTTAGTCTCGCTAAAACTCGAGAATGGCTGGACCGATTTGGCTAATTTTAGTCTAGAATTATTTGTGGAAGTCCAGAGAAAGTTTAAAAAGTAGATATGAAAATGAAAATGCTCGGAATTAAATAAAAATAACAATTTTGTTTTCCTTTGATTAGTTCCCCGTCGGACGAATCCCTTTTGTTTGTATTAAGTTTATTTTATACAAAAAAAGTTTAGGTCTTTTATTTATCGATTAAGGCACTACAAAGTCTTCCGGGTCAGCTAGTAAATTAATGAAACCTTCAAACAGTGTTTTTACTATTAAATATTTATGTTATGTAAGAGTAATGTTTGTCAAAATGTCACTTTCTGAATGCATCATCAATTACACATAAGAAAGTAGAAATTTTGCTTAACGAATGCAATAAAAACCATAATAGGGACGGTTAAATCTGAATCTTACATATCGATGAATTTGAACAGCCTTTTGTTCTTACTTAGGCGGGTAAACAAGACGATAGTCCACCTGGTTTTAAATGGTTACAGCGGCCCAGATATGTCAATACGTGAATACCACCACCTTCAGACTTGAGGTCTTTGTCTCAATTGTACAGAACGAGGCAATTATGTTTTTTGCGTGTTGATTTTATTACGGAATTACATTGTGGAAATAATTTGTCAAGTCATTGCATAGCAAACTTGCACAAATTATAATTTGCGTCATTATAACTAGGGAGTATTTTAAGATCGCACGTGTAAGTAAGTACCAGCACTCGGCCTTCTTCCGCCGCGCAACAGTGTTGTTAGCAGCAGCTACTAAGAAGTTGGTTAGCCGTTAGACTGTACTAAGAGTTAGATCTCTTATTTCAAGATCGGATTGTCGATAATCCCATTCTCTCGGATCGTTTGGAGCCTCTGGGTTTGCGGAGGAACTTCGGTTCCCTCTGTATTTTGTACCGTATGTTCCATGGGGAGTGCTCTGAGGAATTGTTCGAGATGATACCAGCATCTTGTTTTTACCATCGCACCGCCCGCCACCGGAGTAGAGTTCATCCATACTACCTGGAGCCACTGCGGTCATCCACAGTGCGTTTCCAGAGATCTTTTTTGCCACGTACCATCCGGCTATGGAATGAGCTCCCCTTCACGGTGTTTGCCGAGCGCTATGACATGTCCTTCTTCAAACGAGGCTTGTGGAGAGTATTAAGCGGTAGGCAGCGGCTTGGCTCCGCCCCTGGCATTGCTGAAGTCCATGGGCGACGGTAACCACTCACCATCAGGTGGGCCGTATGCCCGTCTGCCTAGAAAGGCAATAAAAAAAAAAGTTGGATAGCGGCATTCACTTTGTCTATGGTCTCCAGTAACTATCAGTATGCTGTGAGCTCGTTCCTTGGTCTATGCAATAAATAAAAACAATAAGACAACAGGAACATTAATATAAGTACGATTCTTCATGCCTACATAGCAAGGAATACAAAATTATAATTAAAATTAAAAGAGACCGCAGCATTTTTACGATTAAAAACAAAAGTAGGTTACGTCACTAAAACCTTTTCTGTGTCAATAGACCGCATTCGATTTTAATCAATATTATCATTATTTACAACTACAGATGTTGCGTGTTTTAATTGATTGTCCAAAATCGAGTTCATTTAAATTAATTCAAAATACGTATCTGTGCTAGTTCTACAATCTAAGCGAAGTCGCTAAGCCCGCAAGTAAATACTGTTGTTTGCGTAAACAATCCCTGCATCACCTGGCTACTTTGATGCCTCGTCCGTAATGTTACTAACAAGAACAGTCCACTGTACAAGTGCTTATTACGTATTTTCACACTCGAGTCTGGAATAAGATAAATTTGGATACTTACTGGGTACTTCGCATAGACAGATCGATTTGACGAGCGAACGTACGTATCCGATAAATTCGACGATTTAATGCTGTTAGTATACCTATATCTCCTAGATATATATAGGAGGTGTATGGAAACGGTAGTGCAAGGTAGACGGGGAAGAGGTCGACCAAAGAAGACATGGATGGAGTGTGTGAATGACGCTATGAGAGAGAGAGAGAGAGAGAGGAGTGAGTGTTGACGGCTGATAGAAGAGAATGCAAGAGAAAATTTTGCTTTGCCGACCCCACCTAGTGGGATAAGGTGGAGAAAAAGAAGAAGAAGTATACCTATATCTGTCTATTGTATATATCTAGTACATTTATATAGATATTAGTAGATATTATACTAGTAGTATATATCTAGTATCTTTAAATAACACATAAATATATTACATAGATTTAATAGACAGACATAGATATACTAACAGCTATCTGACACTAAATTATCAGAATTACGATTAAGATATTTCAATTATGAAAATTAGAACTCTTTATTACTAACGAACGAAATAAGCTAGGTTGTGGATAAATAGAATATTTGGTCGATGAGGCAATTAAACTTGCGAGCCTGTGGTGTAGGTACCTGTTCTATAGTGTAAGTGAATAGTTGTGTCTCGTAGTATTAATTACTAATTGTACAATGCTCCATGCACAGTTCTGTTCTTAAGTAATTACACAGCTATTTACTTTCCTTTTCTGCAATTGTAGTCCGTAGGAAAATTACTCTCACTGCTATTTATTTTTTAAGTAAATTTTTAATGTTTGTACGATTAAAATTACATGTTTTTATCAGCCGTAAGTTTATTGTTGCTGTAGTTTTTTTGTAGGCAGCGGCTTGGCTCTGCCCCTGGCATTGCTGAAGTCCATGGGCGACGGTAACCACTCACCATCAGGTGGGCCGTATGCTCGTCTGCCTACACGGGCAATAAAAAAAAAGTTCAGTTAACACCACACTCGGTGTTAGTGACGCTGAGTCCGTAGACATCACAAAAATATCGCTTCCAACATAAGACAGAAGGATTAAAATAAAATTGCTATCGTGCTCTTACGCGAGTGCTTCGTGGCTGATATGAGTAGGGTATGATGTTTACCTGCGCTAGCTAACGGTATTGACCAAATACTTAAATAACCGTCCGTCTGAGTTAAAGTAAAATTGGTATTTAAATGTATACCAATGCATATGCTTTGATGAATAACTGAACAAGCTATTATTATTGTAGAATCCTCTGAATGTAAACTGTTATTGAATAAATTATATGCCGATATAATTCTTCTTTCTACATATTTTTTATTTATTTCTTAGATGAATGGACGTGCTCACAGCCCACCTGGTGTTAAGTAGTTACTGGTGCCCATAGACATCTACAACGTAAATGCGCTACTCACCTTGAGATATAAGTTCTAAGGTCTTAGTTACAACGGGTGCCCCACCCTTCAAACCGAAACGCATCACTGCTTCACGGCAGAAATTGGCGAGGTGGTGGTACCTACCCGTGCGAACTCACAAAAGGTCCTGCCACCAGCACGTATATCGGCATTATTAAGAATGCTACGACGTCAGTGCTTTCGTATCATCTTTGAGACTGCTCACTGCAGTCCTAACCGACCCAGGCGACGGAGCAATGCAAAGCTGCCGTCACTCGAAACATGTATTCTCGGATCTACTATCAGTGTTTTTAGGTTCCTCAAGTACCGGTTACCGGTACTGGTTGCGATTCCGTTCCGGTGGTAGATTCTGCGAAGCACTGCCTTTGCTAAGTCCAGTGTTAGCAAATTCTCTCAAGTTGAGCCCGTGAGCCCGTCCGATCATAGCTAGAATAGCCCTCTAGGCTACCAGCGAATGGGTAGTAAAAAAATTTGGCGACAGAAGTCGAGACCACACAAGGCCACACGCTCCCACCAGAGAATCATACTCAAGTGTTCTATGTGACTTTTACTCACCCGCCCAATTTTAATTAGGGTGCTGTGGAAAGACAGAGACCGGAGCTATTTGTCACGAAATATTCATTCCATTGTCGCTCGATTCATTGAATATCTCGCTAAGTCCATAAGCTCGTAGGAGACGGGTTGAGTTATACCAAAAGCGGAATCTAAAACTACAAAACAGAAGTGCAGAATTTTGAATATCTTTAATTAATTAAATCTTTATGGTAGAAGCATATCGTACGTTAAGACATTCTTTAGTGTAGTTAAACATAGATTGTAATTTTCTCACACCTCTCTCGCTAACCTGTTATGTATATTAATTAATATTTACATAATTTGTTATAAAAGGTATTAAAAGAAAAAAAATTAAAACTAGTTTTACTAAATGTTTTGCACGAAAAAATTCCCACCGAATACGCAATTAATTTTGTTAATTTCAATCTCAATTTTCGAATATGAGTCGACTATTATCAAAGTCGGCAATCTGACTTTTGGACAATTATTGGTAAATCAGAAAAACGAATTATTGACTTAGTATTCCATTGGCAGTCACAAAACTCTTCGGAACGACATCTTAGATAAATAACAGGTTAACTATTAACCTTTATTTAATGCAGGTTTTGAACGGTATTCTTTGAAGGAGACGATTATATTGAAATTAATCTGTATTGACATATCAATAACATTTTTTTGTCCAAATGCACAGATTGCCACCTTTGATAATAGACGACTCAAATATAGTACAGCAATAAATTTATTTAAGCGAAATGTAGTTCAATATTAAATGTGTGTTTAAACATTAAACTTATCAACGTTCAATGAAACGTTTTAATGTCGTTCTTATTATTATTATTATTAAAATGTGGCGCAACGTTTAATAATAAATATCTGTTACTGAGTAATCTTTTCCGTTAACGATAACGAATGAGGTGAGCGAAACAGTTTTAAAATACGATTATACTGGGGATACGACTAGCCAATAAATATCAATTTAAAAAAAAGTTCAATAATATAATTATTACACTTAAATTATTAATTAGCTGTGGAGGATCACTAAGCAGACACCAATGGAGAAGGAGATCCTTACGCGGAAGTGGCATTGGATTGGTCACACTT
Source organism: Bombyx mandarina (assembly GCF_003987935.1). The sequence continues at coordinate 133,080 of NW_021011684.1, read as the reverse complement.
TGAGAAAGCCCGATACCCACCTATCAAAGGGAGCACTGACCTGGAAAGTGTCTGGTAAAAGGAAGAGAGGCCGCCCCAGAACAACTTGGCGTCGCTCGGTGGAGCAGGAGCTAGGAGTCTTGGGCATGACGTGGGAGGAGCTAGAACAGACTGCCCAAGACCGATATAAATGGAAAAATTTCATTCGAGCCCCACACCCCAGCAGAGGGTAATAGGAAAGCATGATGATGATAATGACACTTAAAGGTGGATTTTAGTATTCGAACCTTTTAGTTATAGTTTTAGAATCAAAAATACTGAGAACAACGAAAATTTTATCAACCGCTAGCTGACCCGGTAGACTTGGTAGTGCCTCAATCGATAAAATATAAAAGACCTAAACTTTTGTATAAAATAAACATCAAAGGAAAAACAAAATTGTTATTTTTATTTAATTCCGAGCATTTTCATATTTTTGTTCACCTTTTAAACCTTCTCTGGACTTCCACGAATAATTCAAGACCAAAATTAGCCAAATCGGTCTAGCCGTTCTCGAGTTTTAGCGAGACTAACGAACAGCAATTCATTTTTATATATAGAGATAATCAGCCAATCCCGTATACGCGGTCTATAAATTGTTATTTGAACTCCCTATTTTACTTGTTTCCATACAACACGACTAGCGAACTCCAGTGCACTAAAATCACTTATGAATTCAATAACATGTCAAATGTTGGCAACACGCGGCACTTGCTCATTTATTTACATTCCGAGCACGTTTTCGACATGTCGCTGGTCTAGTGCAGGTAAACCCGTGATTTTGTAAGGCGTTGCTACGTGTCCGCCCGGCTAGTGTTGTGATGTAACTTTGTAAACAGAGACAATGTCAAGGTCCGAATTTTCACTTTGTATTTTACTATGTATACAACGAGACTGCCCATACGGTCGTAGGTAATTGAGAGTCACGTACAACGTTTATTCGAAATTAGAACGCCTCGTTTATAGAATGGGGTATATTTTACATTTTATAAAAAAAACAGTTGTTAGTAAACTTTTACTGGTGGTAGGACCTCTTGTGAGTCCGCACGGGTAGGTACCACCGCCCTGCCAATTTCTGCCGTGAAGCAGTAATACGTTTCGGTTTGAAGGGTGAGACAGCCGTTGTAACTATACTGAGACCTTAGAACTCTTATCTCAAGGTAGGTGGCGGCATTTACGTTATAGATGTCTATGGGCTCTGGTAACCATCTAACACCAGGTGGGCCGTGAGCTTGTCCACCCATATCAGCAATAAAAAAAATAAAAAAAAAAGTGATGTCATTTTTACCGTACCGAAAAGCATTATTAGTGCTATGCAGTTTTAAAGCCGCCGATTGTTTATCTGTTTATCTTAATGAATAAGATAGTCGTTAAAGCAATACGTTTTGTAACTTTGACCTTATCATCTACCCACATTTGTCTCCTCACAAACTTGGAGGACGTTTGTGTATTATAGCTCCACCTGACCCGTCTTTTGAGCCTATATATTCTTAACTTTGGATGTTAATACTGGATGGATGGATGTTGAAGCCATTTACTGTAAAAAAAAAACGTTATATACCTAATACAATTTGTAGAAATCAAACAAAAACTCTACCGAGTTTTCGTATTTGCGATATCCTTTTTTAGCTAACGTCAGGATACCCCTAAGCGGTTGTAATGTTATAAACTGAAAAAAAGACTGGACGTTATAATTAAAGTTGAAAGTGACGTGACAAAGAGAAAGGCGATAATTATACAATACTCGTAATTGCCACATATATGCAATATGGAACAATTACAAAAAAATCTTCCCATACATGTACATATGTAAAGATGTAAATACTGGCTCTATTAGGGAGTAGTGGTTTGGTACTATAATTTGTTCTGTATACGTTCTTACTTTTATAGATGTGTTAATTAAGGTGTTAATAAGGTAATTGTCGCTCAGCCATGCCTCTATAATATTAAGTTGTGGTATCCTTAGAGAACTAAATTATTATTTTTTCTAAACTTTCTAATTTGTTAGCAAGCATATTGGTTTAAATGGTAGGGCGGCGGCTACAGTACTAGACTAATTGAGACTAAGTTCTCATGTATCACTGAAGGTAGAAGCGTTGAAATAGGCACGGTCTTCGGAAACCGCTTAACACGAGGTGGTGGTGACTTCCTTTGTCGCCATAAAATGTCTCCTCGAATGCATTCGGAAGTCCAAAGTCGTAACCAACTGAGTTGCTCGCCGGATCTTTTCATTGAATCGCGATTACGATCCGGTGGTAGATTCAGCTAAGAACTGCTCTTACTAGGGCTATTATCAGCAAGTTCTCTCATGTTGAGCCCTGTGCGCGCACCTACCAAGTCGATGAAGCTAGAATAGCCCTGCGAAGCTACCAGTGATTAGGTAGTAAAAAAAAGTTATAAAACGAAGGAAATAAATTAGCAGTCACAAACAAGGCGGTAATTAATTATTGCTCGACTTAATATTTAACGAAAAACAAACTATACAGTGTAAACTCTTACCATATAGTTATTATGGGAACAAAGGCACCGCTTTGACCTCTGATAGCGAATACGGTTTGTTTCTGAGAATTCTAGCCACGTGAACGCATATAAAATACTGAATATAATATATTATATAAAACTGGCTTTTATCAAATTCTTCACATTTAAAGTTCGTGTTATTTGATATATTTAGCAAATAGTTTCGAGATTATTCTAATCAGCTGTTAGGAGAATAGTGTTGCGATGTGTACTCAATTTATTAGTGACTAGCGACCCACTCCGGCTCCGCTCGGGTCTTTAACAAAAATTTCAACGATATTTGACGTTGTTTTATTTTTTTAAATAAAAGAACAGTTATTGCGGCATAACTATAATAGTTAGACATAATATGCTGTCGCGACACTTTTTGTAAATAATAATGTGTTCTACAAAGTCGTAGTACATTTTTTTATTCTATCATCAATAGTTTTCGCAGGACACGCGATGTAAAGAATATTGGTGGGTAATTTTTTACACCTTGGGTTAAAATATTGAAGTTTTAGTAAGGACCCCAATTAAAAAAAAATAGCCTGTCACTCGGGAATAGTGTAGCTTCCAAATAATGAAATAATTTTTCAAATCGGTTCAGTAGTTTCAGAGCCTATTCAATACAAACAAACAAATTTTTCCTCTTTATAATATTAGTATAGAACTATAGATTGGCTCGTCTATTTTATTTATTAAGTATTTAGGGTCCTACACTAACAGAAGTAGCAACATAATAATATATTATACATATTATACAGTGCATATTTTTTTATGTAATGATGTAAGTGAACGAAACCTATTCAATATCGATTTTGTTTTTGTTCGTATCTCGTTTTTGCGGACCATTGATATACATATTCGCGGCATGTTTTTTGTTCGAACTTTGTTTGGGTGCGGCAGACTCGCGGGCGTTACGGTCGCGGAACCAGCTCTCGTCGACTATCTGGTAGGTCTCCGGTTCGCGAGAATCTTTCCGTCATCTAGACCTTGGACGTTACTTGATTCCTTAGATTAGTATATGCTGTGTATATTTAAACAGGTACAACGCGTGTAATGCTTGATCGAATAAACATCAACAGCATCACGGAATAAAATACGCAATTTGAAAATCGATAACGGTAAAGGTCCTTTCAGGGCATTAACATAATCAATCGTGTCAATAACTTGAGCCTTTGATTACAATGAAGAGAGATGGTATCCAAAACTTCGGGTAAATACCAATAATAATACCAGCTTAATACCAGGCTGACCAGGGCCTATTTGCCCATCTAAGCAATTAAAAATGTTACTTGCTTAATTTTATGGTCAATATGAGCATAAACTCTAATTAGAGATACGCATCAATCAGTAAAATATGTTAAGCGTCAATAGACAATTATTAATTTATTAAGAAGTTAATACCGAGCAAACTACAAGGAAAAAAATCGCAAATAAAAAATACGGCTGCTTGACAATCTGTGATTGAGCACGTTCTCTCAAGTGCTGTTTTTGTTAAGACGTTCAATCTTAGTAATTCTTTCATCAGATTCATTACGTTTTAATTGATAGGAACGGTAATTTCCCTTTCAATCGTGCTCTCCAACAACCGACACTCGCTGAACAATAATTCAAATAATTACCCTATTATATGTAGGGGGGTATTATGTTAGCGACGACAAGCAGTCTGGATTGAATCGATTGAAACATTAAACGTTTATCAGGTATTTTCAGGTATCGAGAAAAGACGGTATATCATGGAAAACATAATATAGTATTTGTGTTTAAGCGTTGTAAGCTGTCTTGGTATAATACCATAATTTATACCATACCACCATACCATAGTATACCATCATTTCTACTCAACAAGGATTGACAGAACTATGTTGAACAGTTTGATTTCGTGTTGTGTATTAATTGGCTACTACGTCTATTTTTTTCTTAAAAAAGCTAGACACATTTAGGAATGTGGTCAGTCTCTTAGATCAGATGAATATAATAGAAGAATATTAAGAATCTACTAAAGACCTAACTAGATCTAACTCTCCCCCTAATATCCTATTCGGTTGGTAAGATGCGTTATAAGCTTGCTCCAGTTTGTACCACATTTATTTTTCTGCTGTGAAGCAACTTGCTGTAAGAATAGAAGCGTGCTTATTACTCTACGCCGGCATCTACCTACTATGTATAAATTGGCTCCGGTATCTGACCAACAACATTGGGGCGTGGGTTCGTCTGCCTATCAACGCTTATAAATACGAAATGGATATCTCTTAAACAGCATTGTACTGTAAGAAGTTATTAAATTAAAGAAATCCTCTCGTAAACACTGCAAGTAATGGTTATTACATAGGAAGTGTGGATGCGTGTCGAAGTTGTACGCCCTGTGAACTGTGTTGTGGCCCTGTGGGATCGTATTGCACGGGCGATTTATGGCATTACCATCGGGTTCATAGGTGATTGATCCAACGTTCGTTCGGAGTTGCGTTGGGTAACGTGCAACGTCCGGGCGGTTTTTACGAGTATGACAGTACTGTATCCGAATTTACGTGAAAGCATTTATTTAAAGTTTATAACATTATGAAATCTAAAGACACTTATAGTATTATTTTTTTGTATGGCTTAGATGGGTGGAGGAGCTCACAGCCCACCTAGTGTTACGTGGTAACTGGAGCCCATAGACATCTACGACGTAAATGCGTCACCCTTCAAACCGAAACGCATGACTACTTCACGGCAGAAATAGGCAGGGTGATAGTACCTACCGGCGCAGATTCACAAGAGAGAGATTCACAAGATTCCTACCACCAGTACCTATACGTATATTGTGAATAAAGGTGAATGCAGGAAAGTAGTTCCTTAGGTCTAACTTACAATTAATTATCTACACCCTATTATCCTGAACACCCAGCATATGAAAGATAATATGGTGGTAGCTATCATACAACACAAGATATTTGATAGATGCCTGAATCTTGCATACAACATTTTCAAGATAAGTATTTGCATTACATACATACATGTTGAGAATAATAACATTTGGACCGTCTCGGTCTACCGAGCAATATCACCCAATCGGTAAAATATCTTTTTTTTATTGCTCAGATGGGTGGACGAGCTCACGGCCCACCTGATGTTAAGTGGTTATCGGAGCCCATAGACATCTAAATTATCTTCCTTTATCTTTATATATTCCTTTTGCCGTTACTCAAAAATTTGATCCTCTGATATTGACAGTTGAGTTCACGAGCAACTTAGTGTTGAGTGGAACAGTTTGAGGCATGACATCGCAGTCCTAATTGGAATGGGAATAACAATTGCCTTCCGTTAAACCTGAAGAGCATGATTGTTGTAGAGACAGAACGATGGTGGTCGGATCCTTGCGAGCTTACAATACTTCTTAACAGAAATACAGTAGGATTGTTGTACCCCTAATTAAAACTACTGTTACGGTCTAATCTCACGCCTCTTAGTGGCATTATAATCAACGTTTTGTATACGTTACAGTTTTCGTGGTCACGGCAAATGACAACAAAAAAAAGCAAAATTAAACCGTAAATATATTTATAATTTTATATGTAAGACTTGCTAAAACAGAAGAAAACACATAATGGCTAATTTCCAGAAAGCATTAAGTTGGTGTCCGGACTTCAATTATGGTAATATGTACATATTTTTGTATTTAGATATTTATATTTATTTATTTTAATATATAATATTATATTTAACTTATTCTTTAATTTATTCACGATTTTAAAATATGTATTATCGATACCCGGATACAGATAGTATTGATACAAATCGAATGAATATAATATTATAATATGATCCATTACAATAACACAAGTAAGCGATGTTAATGAAGTACCCATTCGATTGAATATGCAAAAAAATAAGGAAGCGAGCAATGTAGCAAAATTTTTTTTATCGTTCTACGAGGATTCGCAGTATTACTAGTTGGCATTTTTTTTACGCAGTAAAGCTGTATTACAAAGTTAGTTCCATGCAAATTTTAGTAGGACGTAAAATATAAAAGACAACTTTAAAAAAAATCTCTTCTGCTTTTTTAAAACCATACCGTTTTTAAGATTTGTGCATTTTGTATTATATTAGCGTTTAGTTTGTGTCTAGGCCACGTGATTATGAAATAAAACTTACTTCTTATATCATCGAATAGTTCGTCTTCTCAAATCGATGCCTCCAATGAACACTACTCTAACTCCAAATTCGTAGGTTTACAGGAGTAGAGTTTAAACGAAAAAAGTTGACAAATATATCTGAAATAATAAAGATTTTATGGTTTTTTCTTGTGTAACTAGCTGATTTACTCTTGCTTCGAACCCCATTAATAATGAATTCGTAATACTTTTAAAATAGTGAAGCGATTTGCGTGAAAAACGAAAATTTCAAAATTTTGAGTTAGAGTAGTGTTCATTGGAGGCATCGAAATAAAAAAATAATGGGTATAAGTACAAGAAATTGTTGTAAAAATATTCATAATAATCTTAGGACAACTTGATCTACGCTTAAATTGAAACACACACTTGTAGATGCTTTGAGGTTAAGCAAAAATAAATAGGTACTTTCACTAGTATCTTCGGTAGTGTCAACGATAGCTATTATTAGACAAAAGTGTATCTCAGAAATTGATATTAACTAATTAAATTAGACACACTAAAAAACAGACTTTGATATTTAATAGTTAGATTCTTAAAAATACACTATCGACCAGTTAATTGGAGCAGTTGCGTTTTTCGAATTACACAACGCTTAATCAGAATAAGCGACCGTCCCATTGTAATCAAACGATTATCTCGTCATAGATACAATCGCGACCATTGTGTTACATTATTAGATTAATTGCGGCGGAATCTTGTGCAAAGACCATGCGAAGCAACTAAATACTCGATAAAATTAACATAAAATTGCGTCTCACCTTGAATATAGTTTGAAAAGGCTGCTTGCGCCCAAATTATTGAATAAAAAAAGTAAAGCAATTGTAATTATGTCAGTCCAAATGTACGTTTCAAAATATCTTGCAGTTCGAAATTATACATTCTTTGCAATCACTATTAGATTAATATGTTAATTTTATTTCGTTTCCAACTGACTTACGGTAATATGATCAGGGTTTCACTAATAAACGATCGGAATTAACCAAAAATATTTTTGCTATTCTGCCGAAACTTACGTAAAGGCTATAGTTTTCCTTTTTCTTTCTTAGAAAATTATTTTCATTCACGCAAGTGTCAGTTTACTGAAAGTTTTAACGACGTAATATGAAGTGTGTTTCAGAGTGTGGACATTTAAGTTTTCTTCATTGTGCTTTGTTTTTTATAGTAATGTTTGATACGTTAGTAATGACGTCATCGCCCATGATTATATTTTATATTTAAGAAGTTATTCGGGGAGTTCGTAATTAGGCCCGCGGCCTCAAAACAGGACAAGAGGCTGTGGAGGAGGGAGCGAAAACTGTAGAGTGGGAGTCGCGGTGGAGGATCAACCGTCTCCTATCCTCCTCTTTTTACACACACCTACACCATCCACATAATCAACAAATTCATTATTATCATCATCAGCACCTATCATCCAAGTTTCGTCTCAAAGGCCATACCAGCAAAAATATCTCCCTTGTCAAGAAGGCAGGCAGTTCAAACCCGGTCAGAGGGGATCTCCACCAGGCCCGATCTGTGCCCCCTAAGGGGTCACGAAGACCCGACAAGCAAGGTACGCATTTATGTTTACATTACAAATGATTCGTATCATTAACTTGCTCATCTATTGGCGTGAATCCATCAAATAAAATAATGACGTTTTAAAGTTATATGTGTAAGTCAACTATTGCTAAGGAAAATATGTTAAGTTCACATTGAGTAAATCAACGCGGCTCGTATTTACGCCACAGCGTGTGTATTGCGTATCAAACCACTTTGTTTACTAACACAGTATGAATGCGAAACTATATATTTTTTACTTAACATTTTAATCCTGCTATAAATGGTAAAAACAGCTATACCGGTTGTGTCACCTGTCACATTTCATAAAGATAAACGAGTTGAATGGAATGCCATGGAACGTTCTTAATTTAATGTTGCAGTGCAATTATTGTGATCGGGTAGTTTCATGATGTGCAATAAATTAAGGTGATCAAGAAAGCGAATCGTGCTTCTATCTAGATAACCCTTCCGCGTACAAGTAAACTAGTATTTTTTTTATTGCTTATATGAGTGGACGAGCTCACACCCCACTTGGTGTTAAGTGGTTACTGGAGCCCATAGACATCTACAACGTAAATACGCCCCCCACCTTGAGATATAAGTTCTAAAGTCTCAGTATGGTTACGACGGCTACCCCACCCTTCAGACCGAAACGCATTACTGCTTCACGGCAGAAATAGGCGGAATGGTGGTACCTGCCAGTGAGGACTCACAAGAGGTCCTACTACCAGTAATTACGCAAATTATAATTTTGCGGGTTTGATTTTTATTACACATTTGCCTGTAATTAGCGATATGTTAATTGCTATCTTATTCGAACGTGATGGGGCAACGCAAAGCCGCAGTCTCTCCAAACATGTCTTGTTGGATCCCCCGGATTCACTCTCGGTGCTTTTAGGCCTCTCAAGCACCAGTCACTGTCCTCGTCGAACTGGTCGATTACGACGAAGAGTTCGATGAGTGAACTTACCCAAAGACACAGCCGATTCTGATCCGTTAGTAGATTCTGCGAAGCACTGCTCTTTCTAGGTCTAGTGTTAGCAAATTCTCTCAGGTTGAGCCCGTCAGCTCATCTTCCCGTCCAGGCTTAGCTGGAATAGCCTCTTAGGCTACCGGCGAATAAATAGGGAAAAAAAAAGTTATAGTACTATGAACCGACGACGGGGTGTATGCGAGTGGTTTTAAAAAAGAACCTTTTTTCTTCAAACTGTTCGCGCTAATCAGAACAACTGGGTTTTATTAGTTAGATAATAAAATGTCGTAGCGCATGTAGTTATTGGTTGATGATTAGAGAATGCGTCATTGAATTTAATTTGCCGTAGTTTTTCGTTAGTATGCTGCTCAGATATTTTTGATTGTTCTTTAATATTCTTGTCAAATTTAGGTTTGAGTGACCTGTATGACCCACGATGTCATCATTTAAATTTATCATTAGCTATATTGAAATGTAAAGTTGAGGGAAAACAATAGAGATTGGGGGGGTTTTATTGCGAGTTAGTATGGACCTGTACAACACCCGCCACTGCTGTCTATTTGTACCAAAGAAACTATCCATTCCTTTTGAAAAGATTGGAGTACCGTTATTCTCTAATTCAATCTTGGGCTTAATATTATCAAGGTGTCCAGTAATCTTCTCTGATCTGATCGCTTGAAAAAAGCCACCAATCAGCCAAATTCAAACAATCGGTTGCAAGCAGTTTTATTGTCTTTGGGCAGGCAGATCAATTTTGGCTCAGTTTGGTGCTAAGTGGTTGTTCCTTTCTCTCGAAAAAAACCACCAATCAGCCAAATTCAGACAATCGATTGCAAGCAGTTTTGTCTTTGGGCAGGCAGATCACTTTCTGTTCAGTTGGTGCTAAATAGTTGTTCTTTCCTATAGAAAACATGAAACAAATGATCCCACACTTGGTTTAAAGCCGTCCGCTGCACTGGTGTCAAGCGACGCGTAAGTCATCCTCATCTGCGTTCTCTATTGGCCATGCCTCAACAAAGCTTTGCCCTAATGGCTAATCCTCCCCGCAGTACTGGTAACATTATATAGTTAGTTCGAAGCTATGGACAACTTTTATAAAATTCAGCTCCGACTTCGTCTTCATGTGTCAAGGTATTTGGCAGATTTCACATTGTTTTACTGGTGGTAGGACCTCTTATGAGTCCGCATGGGTAGGTATCATCACCTTACCTATTTCTGCCGTGATGCGTTTCGGCTTGAAGGGTGGGGCAGCCGTTGTAACTGTAATATATTGAGACCTTAGAACTTATATCTCAAGGTGAATGGCGCGCTTACGTTGTAGATGTCTATGGGCTCCAGTAACCACTTAACACCAGGTGGGCTGTGAGCTCGTCCACCCATGTAAGCAATAAAAATGCCTCCTCATGTCTCTAGGCAAACTGTAGGAGCATTTGCTCTACAAACGCCTCAGAGACTTCGTCTCATCCAGGGGCATACTCATTGATAAGCAATCCGCATTCCGCGCAAATCACTCATGCGTAAAACAGGTGCACCGACTCCCGGAGTACATTCTCGTAGGGCTAACCGACCAAAACCCTGGACCAGGAAGGTCAAGTACCTAGGAGTCCCCTGGATTTATCGATGACATCCCTACAATCCCGCTTTTGCAGGTTAGCCGTCGGAGCTCCGTAGTTCGTGAGGAACGTTGACCTACACGACGATCTGGGCGTCGAATCAATCCGGAAATACTTGAAGTCAGCGTCGCGCGCGTCGGAACGGTACTTCGATAAGGCTATGAGTCATGATAATCGCCTTATCGTTGCCGCCTCTGACTACTCCCCGAAACCTGATCACGCAGAAGCCAGTCACCAACGCCCTAGATACGTCCTTACGGATTCATCAGATCTAATAACCCTTGCATTAGACGCCTTTAGCTCTAACACTAGAAGCAGGCTTAGGGACCCCGGTAACCCTACTCGTCGAACTTGGCGAAGAGTTCGATGTGCAACCTAACCTAAACATTAGCCCGCTGGGTTTCTCTTCGGATCTTCTCAGCGGGTCGCGATTTAGATCCGGCAGTAGATTCATTCGCGAAGCAACTACTCTTGAGTTGTTAGGTCTCCTTTGGAGGCGCTTGGGTAGCTGTTACCAAATCACCCCTCCTGGCTAAGCCCTTGCTCGCCCACCTGACCTGGTGAAAGTGAAAAGGCCTCCGGACCACCAGTAATGCCCCCAACATAAAAAAGGATATTAAAATTACCACTGCCTAGACAAAGCCGCAAAGATATCATGAGTACATATTTTGATTTATAAAAATAAAAAAAATATTTGTAAAGAAAAGACTAACTTTCTATAAACTAAACAGCAACTTCAAAGACCTAATATTATAAATATAAAACAATCACCTGAGCTATAAGCTCATTGTTTTATTAAATACACATTTTCATTAATTCACTTTTGTTCAAGAATCTATTTACAATTACCCCGCAATTTAAACCAATGTACCAAAAGCATCGATCACTGTGTGATGATTATGATAGTAGTTGTACGGCAATGTAATGAAACCCAGTTAAAAAATATTAATAGTCCAAATTATTCGTCTTATAAAAGCTTGCGTTATGAATCTTCATGATTCCGATTGAATCCCTTTTTTTCTCGAGATTGTTTTTAAAAAAAAAAGTTGTTTGCCCGAATATCTTAGATATTTTAAGAATTCATTATTTACGAAATGTCAAACGAACTCGTGTAGTTAAAATGTAATATAAACAGAGATGAATAACTTTTATCTTGTACAATATAAGTATTTCTTTTTCACATTAAAAATTGTTGACAATTTTATCATCACGGCCTGTTTTAGTCAGTTAATTCATTGTCTTTCAGCATTTAAATTCAACCTACTTCTGAAATTGTTCCCGCTCGGAAACAAAGACATTTATTTTTGGGACAACGTCCAAAAATTTATTCCGCTCACAGTTCATTTCGTACAGCATCCGGAACAGCGCACCTTATTTTGTTAATAATATCTGCATATATTTATGTTTTTGGTAAACGCACACAAAACATCTTCCGCTGAAATATGTTGGCCAGAAAACCGTACGAAACCAGAGACTCTGTGTTTTGTTAAGCATACGTATACTCAAACAACTCTGCTTTATTAAATTGATATAAAATAAATTGTCGATTCACCTTGTATTTATCGCTTATGCTTATGGAAATGTTTAGTTTTCCACGTTCCCATAGGATTATAATTCAAACTGCAAGCGTGCATACTGTGCTTCGTATTACGCAGTTTAGAATTGCCGATAACGAAACGACGCGTAATGCAAAATTTGATGCCGTGTTGCTCCAGTTCCTAGATTATCGAGTAATGAACAACCCGACACCGGGTGGCGGGCAGCCTTGGATTTCATTGCTGTGCTGATAAATGAGCTCGAATCGACCTGCTATGTTTATGTTAATTTGTTTTATTACAGGATTAACATATTCGGCCTGCGTCGTATTTTGTTCTACGTTTAATGCAATTCAACGTCTGTTATTTGTTTTCGAGTCGCTGGGTAGGTTCATCAAGTTGCATGTTCTACATGCTGCTTGATGGGGCTGCCAGGGACGGAGTTGATTGATTTATTTAAATACTAACATAGTTCTTAAGTTATTTGTAATACTAACACAATATGAGACTGATGTCTTGAAATAAAAGTTTTTTATTTTTATTTATTATTTATTTACAATTCTAGAACGTGATATTTTTGACTAAGGCCATTTTAACCATACAGGTTAAGCCTTTTGTTTTATTCGTTAAATGTTCAGAGAATAGGCGATTGAATTGAACCGACCAACGATTATTCATTCGTTTATGGACGCCATTACGGTTCGTTGTCTGAAAATAAAATACTAAGTTGAAATTGGATATAAAATCAGTGTTGATTTTTAAGAGCTCACGAATTTAAATAGATTTGATACGACATTCTTTTATAAAATTAAGCTTGTTACACAAGTTTATTCAAATTATTTTCTGAATGATTTATTCATAAAGTTTGAGTCTAATGTCAGGCCTGATTATCGCAAAATTTATAATTAATTAATAATTTGTTGTATATTTTTGGTGAAGAGTTCGACGATTTTGGTTAATGGAACCATTTGAAACAATACCATATCGTTTCTTTCGTTACAGTCATGTCTTCATTGTAAAAAAGTATACGTCAATGTGTTTGTGTAATCAATTTGCTGTACAGATGGCGGTTGAAGATCTTTTCCGGGTTAGTACATTAATTTTAAAAGCTTATTTATACCTCTATGTAAACGTAATAAATAATACGCATAAAAACTGCATGATATTTAAACCGCATCTAAATATTCGTTAATCTGCATTCTCGTAAATGTCAAATTATATAATCTATTCGTAAAAACTAAAAATCACATGGCATTTACGTTTGGTAGCGTAGTTAGATTTATTATTCCTCGTACTTATAGACAAAAAATAAAAGTAAAAGTTTTTCATCGGACTATTCATGAAGTACATATTTTATGTTTTTCTATTGGTCCCAGACGATGATAAGTAGTAGAGCTCACAGCCACAGTCCACTTTGTGTTGTGGTTATTTATTTGTACAAGATTACAAAAAAACATTGTTGTATTTTTGCATTCATTAGCTAAAGGATTGGTGACCTCCCTAATGCTAATGTCTAAGCGATTATCGGAGTCCATAGACACCACAATGTGAATACCGATGCCACCTTTGAGACAATATCGATGGACGGATATAAATTTTCGATAAGGTTACTCGAAGCGGACCGTTAGATTGCCTGCAAAAATATCCCTAAGGATTATCGTAATCAAACCCGCGGTATGAGGTTAGAGTTCCAATTTTCTATACAGTAATTATGTACTACAGCAAATAAACATATATCTGTGCACGTTTATAGAGTTTTACATTGTTTCCAATTTATATTGACGAAATTTGATATTTGTGAGTCCGCGCGGGTGGGTACCACCACCCTGCCTATTTCTGCCGTGAAGCCGTAATGCGTTTCGGTTTGAAGGGCGGGGCAGCCGTTGTAACCATAATGAGACATTAGAACTGATATCTTAAGGTGGGTGGCGCATTTACGTCGTAGATGTTTATGGGCTCCAGTAACCACTTAACACCAGGTGGGCTGTGAGCTCGTCCACCAATCTAAGCAATAAAAAAAATGCATATATAATATATATTTACAAATTACTTATTTAACAAATTAAAACACGCGCAGCCACTCTAACGTTTAAAAATATAATATTAATATGGTGATTCAAAAATATAATATTAATATCGTTATACAGTGTCAGTATTCTCGTAAGTATAATTAAGTTGATTCCTCTATAAACAACTCAGCATAGCATTGCGCAATAAGGAAACTTCACATTTTATTAAAATACTCATGTAATTAAATATTAATAAAGAGTTGCTTATTAATGACAAAGCGGCAATTTATCAAGCGTTTCATGTTATTCTGACCTATTTTGTTGTTAAATACCGATGGTAAATATTGATTTTCCATCAGTATTTAACAACAAAATTTAACACGATATTAATAACAGCTAATAGCATAACATTTATTCTTTCAAATTCTATAAGTTAATAGTCTAATGAGTAATGAACTCACATTAAACCTGCTTTGCTTTACAAGTCTTATTGTGTTCTGTAATGGATTTTAAGGCTTAATTTTTATTAGACCTACTCACTGTACCATAACACATGGTCCCATACTCCGGTAAGAGTTGATTAACACCTTTGTGTCGCATGTCCAAGAGCATTTACCACATCAACCAAAAATATATCGTTAATAAAATGCAGGAGGTACATTTCATGTTTGTTCCTTCTATGTTTTAATTTGTAACCTATAGACAACATAACTTGTATGCAGTCACCTATTTCGAGACATGAGGACATTAGTCTCAATAGTAAAGTTTAACAGCCTCATTCACCCTTCAAACCGGCACGCATAACAATTTTGCGACAAAAACATGCATAGGTTTTAGTTTCAATGTTTTTTTTTTTTAAATCAGTCAAACCGTTTTAGTTACAAAATTAAATTAAGAAACATGAAAATGAAAGTATCTTCTACGAGTCCCAAATTATTTCTAAAGCAGTGAGTGTGTGAGATTTTTTTTTTAGCACACTAACGTTATTACCAAGCGTAAACGTATCATACATACATAGTATAAAACAAAGTCGCTTTCTCTGTGCCCTATATCTGTCCCTATGTATGCTTAAATATTTAAAACTGTGCAACGGATTTTGATGCGGTTTTTTTTTAATAGATAGAGTGATTGAAGAGGAAGGTTTATATGTATAATAACGTCCATTAAATAGTTTTTTATTTATTTATTGCTTAGATGGGTGGACGAGCTCACAGCCCCCCTGGTGTTATGTGGTTACTGGAGCCCATAGACATCCACAACGTAAATGCGCCAACCACCTTGTGATACAAGTTCTAAGGTCTCAAGTATAGTTACAACGGCTGCCCCACCCTTCAAACCGAAACGCATTACTGCTTCACGGAAGGAATAGGCAGGGTGGTGGTACCTACCCGCGCGGACTCGCAAGAGGTCCTACCACCAGTAGCAAGTAGTAAATAGTGTAGAAATCAATAATAAATTACAGTTTCCGAAGCGAAGCGAGGGCGGGTCGCTAGTATACTCGTATAATAACAATTGTAATTGTAATTATATAAAAAAGTACGCAAGTCCTCAGGCGCTATGTCAATTCAAGTAGTTATAGCATGTTGTAAGAGGGAGCCTAATTCTAGTGAGAGGTAGTTGCCCAAGTCGACTCGGTTGCCAACGAGGAAGTGATGGTTTTGTGCGTGGAGCGAATGACCTTGACGCCGCAGTGGTACCGACGCGCGACGGATCACTAATATTCGTCGCTTGCCCTGTCGTTTCGATTCATGCGCCATTCCTGAATAATACGCCGATAAAATCGTTAATTGGTAACAACTTGTAGTGTTCCTCAATAGAATTCGAATGGTGCTTCTCAAAGCAACGACTATTACGAATTCGTAGAAACACTGTTGAATCTGATGATTCTATTGTATTTGTATGTATGTATTCCCCTTTTAAAAAATCCAGATATTATTTTGTTTAATATATTCACTAAGCTATTCGGTTTTAGTTAGTGTTCTGTTTCATACTTTAAGCACCGCATAAGTTGTTCGAAGCCATTCATCGTTAAAGTTCTATGTAGCAAGGTGAACCGATATTGTTTTATTTTGGAAACAAATATTACGTAATACTGTACCGGGAGTTTATGATATTAATACGATATTCTAAATATATTGCTATGGATATGTTGTTTGATTCTTATATTACACTAGCGACCCGCCCTCGCTTCACTTCGGAAATATTAAATTTTGTTATGGATAGGCGAGTCCCGCCATGTTGCGCGCGGTACGACAATAACTGCGGGTGACGCCGCGGGGCGAAGCTCGTCTTAAAAAAGTAGCCTAAGTTACTCCTTATATCATCAGCTACCTATTAGTGAAAGGCTCATCAAAATCGATCCAGCCGTTCCAGAGATTAGCCGGAACAAACAGACAGACACAGACAGACAGACAAAAATTGTAAAAAATGTTATTTTGGTGTAGGTACCGTATATATATTCATATGCATGTAGTAAAAAGCGGTTATTTCAATATTACAAACAGACAGTTTAATTTTATTTATATGTATGATAGATAATGATATTGTAGGTATATAGAAGGAAAAAATTTAAAACTTGACTACGACAATTGTGAACATATTTTTCGTTTAACTGTTTTTCGATATGGCAAAATATTAATTAGCTCACTAAAAATATAGGAAAGTTTTGTCTTAGTAATGTAGTTTGCCACAAAATTTCGTAAAACTATCCAAATACGGTAATTCGTTGCTGAAACATTTTGAGATTCTTCACCGCGGCCCGAAGTAATTTGAAATTCAGAACAGGGAAACTTAGGCGCGCTACTCTTGTTTAAATTTCCGATGGCTATTTGTAAACGTCGTGACATTTTCATATAATTATGTAGATCGTGTTTGTCAACTTACATTTTCATTCCATTTTATGCTGAAGGATTTCTCTTCATATTCAACGATTTCATATGTGCATTAATATATAAATGTTAAGAAACAAACAAGTTTCCACGGTTTCATAACTACCACTGTTTTTCGGACTTCAATAATTTTAAAGGTTTTATTGTTTTTTTTTTATTGCTTAGATGGGTGGACGAGCTCACAGCCCACCTGGTGTTAAGTTAAGGTTACTGGAGCCCGTAAACATCCACAACATAAATGCGCCATCCACCTTGAGATATAAGTTCTAAGATCTCAGTATAGTTACAGCGGCTGCCCCACCCTTCAAACCGAAACGCATTACTGCTTCACGGCAGAAATAGACAGGGTGGTGGTACCCACCCGCGCGGACTCATAAGAGGTCCTACCACCAGTTTTGATCGACTTAAAGATCAATCAATCAGGTTAGGTTATAAAGAAACTCGCATTTAACAAAGTTAGAAGCTATGACGATTTATGTTAATTAGATCATTGTATCGATACAGGAAAAGCGAGAAGTTTTATTGGTATCAAATAAATACTAATTAATGGAGAAGTAAAATTAATTAAAACCTAATCCCACTATGCTTAAAAATGTTTGTAGATGGACCTATCGGAGAATATTTAACAAAAAACAGGAAACACACTCGATATAAGGGTCCTGACCAGAGTCTTGAATCCGGAAATGAGCCGATAAAAATATTAATTTAATAATTAACACAAGTACATGTAATAATTCATATTGTTATAGCCCGCAATGTAATATAGATAAAGCTGGTAGACGATTACCCACGCTAATCTCTGGTGTTTAATTTGAAATTGGCAAAGCAAAAAGTATTATTATAGTATTAATAGACATAATTAATACGCGCGTTCGTTTCTTAAAACATCTTTGGTGGAATGGCCCGGGCGATATATTACTCAAACAAAATTTACGGTCATTTCTATTGTTCAACATACACACGTTAAGGCTCAATAGTAATATCTTATTTTTTATCCTATCGACTGACTGGATGATACAGTAGTTGCGCTCCTAACTTGTGGTTCGAGGGTCGTTAGTTCGATTCCCATATCGGGCAAGTCGGGTGAAGTGTTCCCATAGTACAGAGAATCCTAGTTTGAGGCCAGATGATCATGTGACTTGTCTTCAGTTATTACTGTTATTATTAGTTATTGCAGTGTTTCTCACATGAAACAGAAAAGTTTTGCCCTACCTATTCATAATATAACAATAATTAACAGAGTTACAGCACTCGCTGTTAAGTGATGCTTACTAAATAAAGTAATTGCGCAGTTCCACATGTTTCTACAAAACAATAACCGATACATTGAATTTAATAAATAGCTTTAGTTTATCTTGAATAATATACAAATAAATCGTAATTTGTTTAATATAGACACGGTCCATGTTTGTTTGTGATTATAACATCTATTTTCGTTTAGAGAACGTCCTTTGCTCACATTGTTTGATAAAAGGCAAATGTCACACTGTGACACCTCACTTGGCGTATTTGTACAAACATTCGTGCCGTATGCTCTTAAAAAAATAAGCTTAATGTTTCAAGTACAAGGTTGATTTTATCTTGACCGAATAGCACCTATATTTGTACAAATACGTCAATTGTGGCGATTAAATTGATCATTTTTGATCGCCCCAATCTACTGGTATCAGATTGGCGTTATTAACTAGCATTCTGAAACCCAGAAACACAACATTCCGCGATCCACCTACGGAGACCCTATAATTCAAACCAAAATTTACGATTGCGTATACGGCAGGTAGGGCGTTGGTGCGCGATCCGTGCCACCATAGATCATAAATAATAAGTTATAGGAAATTACTATACCTTGCGATGTTTATGGGTTTCGATGGCAGTTCCGATGAAGTGGCAGTGGGCAGACCATATAGCGTGAAGATCGGAAGACCGATGGAGCAGAAATATTCGCGAGTGGAGACCACGTACTGGCAGGCCGAGTGTGGGATGGCCACCTGACCTACCTGATGAACTGACAATACCCAATTCTGTAGGATTAGCAAGCTGAAATGGCAGTGGACAGGCCATATAGTACGAAGATTGGACAGCCAATGGAGCAGAAAGATCCTATAGTGGAGACCACGTACTGGCAAGCCCAGTGTGGGATGGCCACCTACCTACCTGATGGACCGATGACCTAGTGAAAATCGTTGGCTCATGTTGGCTGCAGGTGGCAACGAACCGGTAGCACTGGACATCGATTTGAGAAGCCCTATGTTTAGCGGTGGACAGTCTCAGATGATGATGATGCCATCATGGCACATTGACGAGACGACCTCGTTTCGTTCATCTGTCTATGCATTCGAAAGAACAATGCCCATTTTCTTAGCGCGTTTGGGCCCCTAAAAAAAGTTGTCACATCATGATGGTTTTAACTTAATTTGATAGACAAAGCCATATCGTTTCATATTAAGAAAATGATTTTTATATTCCCACCCAGGTTTAAGAGAAATCTGTTTTTTTCTGCAGCTAAAATTATGTTGTTAATTGTTTTCTTCGAAATCAATAATTGCTCTCATCATTATTTACAGTATGAAATAAGTTAATTGTGGTTAATGTTGCTAGAAATAAGCCCTTACGTACATTTTATTATTATTATATCCTCATAATAATAATAAAATGAAATGAAAATCCGGAAGCCGGCAACGATATTGTTGTTGTTGTTTTTAAATTCGCCAATAAGCAGGCAAAGAGCGTAGCCTATACAGCCTAGTCTGTCGTAGTTATATTTATTTATTTTCAATAAAAAGCTGGTGTATCTCTTTTTATTGCTTTTTGGGAGTTTTGACGTCAACTCGATGAATAGCACATTGAGTGAGCGTGAATTTCCGCAGATCTTTTATCTTGAAAAAAAAAACAGTCACTGCTATGTTAGCCACAGTTTTATTCCAATGCCTCAATAATCGTGAACAACGATTATTGACGTTTAATACACAAAACAACACCCAATTTATATATTATACATCACAATAAACTATTAAAAAAACATTAAAATAAAACTTCAAGTGACGCTTCACTAGACAACTCTTTCGTTTGGCAGCTTAAAGGTTTACTATAAGGCTTTATGGGCTAAGCCCTTTGCCTATTGGCGAGTTTAAAAACTATGGCACTCAGTTTTGGGATGTTATCAAATAAGTAATTTATTTTTTTGTAAAACAATGCCAGGTTGAAAGAAATGTTGATACATAAAGTAAACAACGTGAAAAAATAAGGCATAGTTTTTCAAGTACAAATAGTTTTGACATAAAGTTGGCCCACTTTTGGGCATTGTCCTTTAAAACATTTTTTTTCATAAATTAGGTTAGAGGTATTACCGGCCGTATTATTGTCGCCATTTTATTCTTCATACAGAATAAGTCTAGATTTAAAAACGGAAACCATGAAACTATTTTCTCTAATGACAAACGCCGGAAATACCTACACACAAAATATAAGAACAAGTAGATGTACCTATTCTTGACAGACTCAAATCAAACGATTTTAATGGAGGAGCAGACTTCAGATAATCAGATCTGCAACTCGCGAAAATTTTCGAAAATATTGTCATCAATTTATATAGAACATTGTATCGCTTAGAATCTTGCCAGTTTCCTATGTATGCAGTAATTACTTTTGACTACTAAAATTAAATATACATGAGTTTTTTTTACAAACCTTTTTTGTGGGAAATCTAAACGAGAAGTTTAATAATTGGACTATGGTTCAGCACCAAGAGAATAATTAATTACGTGTTAATATTTTTTGCCCCTACAAACCATTTGGATATCATAATACAATCAAACACATCCGTGTTTGAAGCCACCGTGTAACTCAATTTAACTGCTAAGCCCTTTTAAAAAAAAATACACACGCAACATAAAGCATCACGTTATATAATTACAGTCAAGGCAAAACCCACATTGCAACAGAATATTCTATCAGCTATTCCGCTGTCTAGTTACATGTGTACGTTACGTATCAATAAATACCAAACCGTCCAATGCTGAGCGTTATTGAGCCCGATAATGTAATGACATTTCAAACCACTATCTCTGACCCGAGATGNAAAAAAAATACACACGCAACATAAAGCATCACGTTATATAATTACAGTCAAGGCAAAACCCACATTGCAACAGAATATTCTATCAGCTATTCCGCTGTCTAGTTACATGTGTACGTTACGTATCAATAAATACCAAACCGTCCAATGCTGAGCGTTATTGAGCCCGATAATGTAATGACATTTCAAACCACTATCTCTGACCCGAGATGACTAAGCGCGAACCAAACTGGTATAGCTGAGGATATTAAAGGGAAGCCAGACAGAGAAGATCACATCTGACTTAGAACTAGAACGAAAGAGACAACGTCTTGCGCCTCATCCCTACTCTTTTTAAGAGGGAAGTGAGGACGGTGCTGTTGCATCGAAAGTAAAAGTGAACGCTATTCTAACTTAGAATTTATTATCTACATTATGAAACTTGTTATGCATTACTTATGCCTACAATACACTATAATAGCTGCATTTAATAGCCAGTTACGACTGAGTTGTCTTAAGATTTTATTCCTTATAAACGCTACTGCAATACAACAAAGACAATATATTTTATTGTGGTTTTATTGAATATGATGCGGTATCATCTCAATAATAATGTTGATATCGCTACCTTATAAGATTTTATGTGGCATATTATGTTGCATTAATACAACAGACATAAGTTAGAAGCTAAATGTTGTGGTTAAAAGGTTTCTTATGTAGGTAAGTACTGTACAAGGCTAGTACACGGGCACCGTTTAAATGTAATTTCGATTGTCATTTATATGAACTGAGTCATTTATCACAACATCAATGATTTATTTTAATTTATATTAAAGAATTGCCATTTAAAAATTAAAATCGTAGTGATTTTAGTTTTGTTGGATTTTTTTCCACTAAAGGTGTTTTAGAGTGATTATAGGTACCCCAAGTACTGGTCACTATTCTCGTCGTTCCAGCGAGTAAATTAACCCTCAGACACAGCCCACTGAGTTTCTCGTCGGATCTTCTGAGTGAGTAGCGTTTCCGATCCGGTGGTATATTTTTCGAAGCACTGCTCCTATTAGGGCCAGTGTTAGCAGCACCTCCGGTTTAAGCTCCGAGATCTAGCCTACACGCTAGGGTAACGCTGAAATAATCAGAATAGATAAGTGAATAAAAAAAAACGTAAGTACTATAGTATATTTAAGGAATGTTATTGTTGTAATTTGTTAATTACGATTTTATAACGACAGGTTTTCGTATTAAATACACAAGTCTTTTAAAACTATTTTACGATACGAATTAATTCTTGAATTACTCGTTTCTCTGCTCAACTTAAGTGGTAATAACCTTTTATTTTCGGAGATTACAGATGTGCGAGTTCTGACAATATTTAAATTAGAATTCGTAAGTGATGATAAAATATTGTAGTTTGAATCATTGCTAAGTTAAAAGGATTTACTTACGTACAGTTTAGTAAAAAAAACTTATTAGTTCCCGATTTTGTCGTCGTGGCCTAAAGGATAAGACGTCCGGTGCATTCGTATCTAGCGATGCAACGGTGTTCGAATCCCGCCGGCTGGTACCAATTTTTCTAATGAAATACGTACTTAAAAATGTTCATAATTGACTTTCACGGTGAAGGAATAATATCGTGTAATAAAAATCAATAATTACGCAAAATTATAATTTGCGTAATTGCTGGCGGCCCTGCCCATTTCTGCCGTGAAGCAGTAATGCGTTTCGGTTTGAAGGGTGGAGTAGCCGTTGTAACTATCCTGAGACCTTAAATGTATATCTCAAGGTGGGTGGCACATTTACGTTGTAGTTGTCTATGGGCTCCAGTAAACATTTAACACCAAGTGGGCTGTCAGCTCGTCCACCCACCTAAGCAATATAAAAAAATAAAAGTTTTTCATGTCTTGTTACTTTGATTATAATTTTTTTTATTCTATCACTCTGTTATGCGAAGCATTATATTCGACCCAATTCTATGAAGTTAATCACATACATGCTTGTTTTAAGATCAATTTTAATTTATAATGAATCAAACTTGCTTCAACAACTTTTTATAGTAATTAAAAAAAAATTATAATTATTCTCATATTTGGCTTATAAAAAAAAATGTTTTGTGTCAATAAAGAAAACTCATAGTACATGTCAATCGTGAAGTTTGTTTGGGGTTCACTCGAGGCCGGTTCGTGCGTTATCAGGAGATAGCCTCGACCTCATCCCTGTGTCTCCACCAATTTAAATAAAATCGAATAAAACATGCAAAAATGTATCTTAATTCAACCACACACGAGCCAGTCCACAAAGCAACGAAACGTGGTTTTGCACCCCTCTACCACGCTGATATAGTCGATATCTAGTTGGAGTATAAAATAGATTGCGGAGTAAAGAAATTGAAAGTGGATCGGATAGGTAAACTAGAATGCTATTTCATCATAAGTTTAAAAGTAATAATTTGTAATAACTAGTAATTTTTAATTTTTAACGAGGACCTTTTACTTACACTTAACACTTAACGGATATATTTATCTAACAGAATAATATAATGAATTAGTATCAATTGGATTTTGTTAGAACCTATTAAAGTCATAAAGCGAAAGTCGTTGTCCATGAGTTTTGCTGGCTCTTAAATAATAGTTCCTTTTAAACTAGTATGACTGTTTCGCCTCAGAAATAGTGCGCATGTTTGTTTTTATAAATTACATTACTAATTCACGAAATTCTTTAAAATCATTTTTTTNAACAGAATAATATAATGAATTAGTATCAATTGGATTTTGTTAGAACCTATTAAAGTCATAAAGCGAAAGTCGTTGTCCATGAGTTTTGCTGGCTCTTAAATAATAGTTCCTTTTAAACTAGTATGACTGTTTCGCCTCAGAAATAGTGCGCATGTTTGTTTTTATAAATTACATTACTAATTCACGAAATTCTTTAAAACCATTTTTTTTATTTCAATTCCGATCAAAATAACTTGCTTTAACAAGTGCCACCTCCATACTGCAGAATGATTTCATAGCTGAATGTCAACGGAGCTTATCATATCACTTGCCTGCCTACACAAACAGACGTGCAGCCGGCTCAAAACGCTCAGCAAACATTATGAGCTTCGTCAAGGACTGATTTACGATCATAAAGTTCGTCTTGTGTAAATAATGGAGTAAACATTACAAATTTCGAATTTACTCACCAAAATTGTTACTTAAGAGTATGCAATAATGTACACAGTAACTCTTATGAACTTAATAATATTATGATTAAAACTTTCTTTTATTTAATTATTTTTGGAACGAAGTTCCTTATGGTACGATGCGGAGGGGTACCCTAACCGGGAAAAAACGTCCGTAACCATCGAGATATTATGTACTACGAATCTCGATGTCCGTAACGTAAGATTTTTATTAGTAATGCACACAGTGTACGGCTTAACTTTGTAATAACGTACAAATTAGTAATGCACACAGTGTACTACTTAACTTTGTAAGAACGTACATAAAATAACATATTTTTTATCATTCATTGACCACGATCTCAGAGCGTTCGTTTGCGCAATACACTAACTCTTATGCAAACAACCGTGAATGAAGTGTACCACAATAAGCTCGCACGTTACCGAATGACCGTGGGTTGTTGCGAAACCTCCAGTTTTATTTTCTTTATACCTCGAATAGAACTTAAAATTAATGTTTTTATAATAAAGAACTTCGTTCCTATCCGGTGTCCCACGACACCACACATCTTTTTTAAAATCAAGAATGGTAGGTACATTCATCAGCTCTAAATTAGGAATTCCTCTTGTGATATGATTACCGAGAACATACACAAAGAAAAAAGTTCGTTCACCCACACCGCGATTGTAAAATATCTTAACACGATATCAACTCTGACCGGTATTCAAATCATTCCACCACCGTACTGCACCTTGAGATCTGGCTCCGCAAACCACTATCAACGAGGTGTTCATATCTCTCCCTTCATAGGTCTCTCAAATGCTCAACAAAATTTAATTGGTTCTATACTAAATATACAGTTTTTGAAATGTTCATGCAAAATTATAATAATAAAAATAGAAATTGTATGTAATGTTGAAAATAGTCGAATCGAAAATCGCTTACGTAATCTAGTTCTTCGTAACATAAATTTTAGAACAAACAATGGTGAAATTACAATTCGTTGTACATCCACTTCGTGAAAACAATTTAGTTTCGAAATCATCCTATTGTTTGACTCCGGTGTACATTTGAAGATGTTGATTCAAAATTTTTACGTGCTTTTGACTTCGCTATTTTATTTCCATCCTTTTCATTATTCATTAAATTAGTTTTTATTCTAACGTGGTTGTAAACTAGGGAATGAGAAAATGAATATTTTTTTTTTTTTTTATTGCCCTTGTAGGCCGACGAGCATACGGCCCACCTGATGGTGAGTGGTTACCGTCACCCATGGACTTCAGCAATGCCAGGGGCAGAGCCAAGCCGCTGCCTACCGCTTAATACTCTCTACAAGCCTCGTTTGAAGAAGGACATGTCATAGCGCTCGGGAAACACCGTGGAAGGGAGCTCATTCCATAGCCGGATGGTACGTGGCCGGATGGTATTGTATGGATAGTAAAAATGATTCGTTTTTTCTAATTATAATGTTATATTTGTATCAATCGTTTAAAGGGGTCTAACTGCAAGAATATATTATTACAAAATACACCATATTGCATAAAACATTTTTTTAAGCTTACCCATAGCTTACTATAGTAAGTATAGTATGCATATATTAAGAGATGCATATATATCTGATATATATATGCATCTCTTATAACATTTCTTTATTTTATTTTATTTAAAACTAGCTGACCTGGCAGATTTCGTAGTGCCTCAATCGGTGAATAAAAGACTTTTGTATAAAATAAACTTAAAACAAACAAAAGGAATCCGTCCGACGGGGGACACATCAAAGGGAAAACAAAATTGTTATTTTTATTTAATTTCGACCATTTTCATATTTATCTACCTTTTAAAGTAAATTTTAAACAAATAATTCAAGACCAAAAAGGAGCCAAATCGGTCCAATATTTAATAAACACATACAACACAACAAGTAGATGTATTTAATAAACCAATATTAATTCTGTGATAAATCATTGCCATACAATAAAAAACATTTCATCTACTATCATTATAAAATAGTTTAATAAGTGTAATGGTATAGTTCTGCCCGTTTTAGATCTTAATTTAGTTAAGTTTGGTTAAATACAGGGGTGATTATTTTAAGTAGCAAGCTATATTGTGTGTTGAAACGTGTTCTTGGAAAGCTTCGAGGTGGTCGCAGTACCCTTTGTTTTTAAACGTGACTCGCGTTTTAGATGTACGCAAATTAACTAAAAATAGTCCATCTCTATATCCATCTCCCTCGTGCATTATAACGCTAAATCAAATTAAGCTTAGATACAAGTTTGAATTTAGATTATTAGAGATACTAGATTGTTCTAAATTCGAATAATCAATCACTGTTGATCTGTTAGATGTGCAAGAGAAACAAAAAGGATAATAATGTATTTTCTACGTAAACTTTTAGTAGGGAAATAGTATACCTAAATCAGTTATACTATTTTTCACTGGTGGTAGGACCTCTTGTGAGTCCGCACGGGTAAGTACCACCACCCCGCCTATTTCCGCCGTGAAGCAGTAATGCGTTTCGGTTCGAAGGGTGGGGTAGCCGTTGTAACTATACTGAGACCTTAGAACTTATATCTCGAGGTGGGTGGCGCATTTACGTTGTAGATGTCTATGGGCTCCAGTAACCACTTAACACCAGGTGGGCTGTGAGCTCGTCCATCCATCTAAGCAATAAAAAANCCCGCCTATTTCCGCCGTGAAGCAGTAATGCGTTTCGGTTCGAAGGGTGGGGTAGCCGTTGTAACTATACTGAGACCTTAGAACTTATATCTCGAGGTGGGTGGCGCATTTACGTTGTAGATGTCTATGGGCTCCAGTAACCACTTAACACCAGGTGGGCTGTGAGCTCGTCCATCCATCTAAGCAATAAAAAAAAAAAAGTTATTTAAAGAATTTATACTTTTTGCATAATTAATTTCTTATATTGTCAATTCGTAGTCTAAAACGCATACAGTTCATGGTAAATCGTCCCTGCGTTAAGAGAAACTACGGTCTCACGTGATAAAGATATATAACATCATCATCACGCATCAACTTTTTTATTATAATGCTTAGAGGTACAAAACCAATTTTAACTGTACAAGTGTTTTTATTAGCAGACAGACATTAGCGTTAATCATTAGACCAAATCCTCCCAATACAGTGTGAAAACAGGACACGATACGCAGATGATTTGGGATAAGGCTAAGAAGAAGAAGACACAGATATTACTGTTTGTTAAGGGGATAATTGAGGCCGTCAGCACCAAAGTGACCTAACCGACAAATTTTCATAATCGTGCTTAGATAATGCAATTTATTTAAAACATAATCAATTTTGATGCAAAATCGGCCTATCCCTAGTTTGACCCACAGATAACAGATGGCTTTGTAAAAACTATTTTGGCGCGTATTGTTTTTGCCAACGAAGCAGTGTAAAAGTAAATTCAAACCCCATATTTCCATACTATAGCTTAGGCTACTTTTGCACTGACGGCCTCAATTGTAGCATTTAGAGGCCACAACATGAGTTCCTTTATCCAATGCATTCAAAGTCCCCATTGCATAGGAATAACCCCACCGTTCAAATTAAAATGAATTGGTTCCCGGCAAAATGGGTACGGCAGTGATACCAATCAGTACTGGCTCTTATGAGCCAGGCAACCTTTAAAATTCTCTAGTAATGCACACCACGCAGGATCCAATCTGTATTTATACACAAAACACTACAAAACAGCATCTCGTCTTATTTTATGACAGTAAAAGCAGACGCGTTTCAGCTTGAAAGGTCTCCCGTTAATCTACAGACTGTGTCCTCGACCTAATCTAGGTGGTAACGTTCTTATTGTAGCCACTAACCAACAGCAAGTGCGCATTTATCTCGTCTGTCCATTAGAAAGAAATTTTTTAAATTCTCACAAATTTAAAAGTAATTTAGGGCTCTTTAATGGAATTAATAAGCAGCCGTTATAAAAACATTTGAGTGGCTTCGACACCCTCGCACTTTAAATAGCAGTGGGGAGGGCGATGGTAGATTGGCGCACCGCTAATAACTGCATGCGGGTACTTCATTTACCTTCCCCGATCCCTGTTTGTATTCTCCATAGTATATGGAAAACAGTAATGCTATTCCTAATTTTATTTTATTTTCCTTTAAAATTGTAATATATATTTTTTCGCGGATATTACTAATTCAACAGGCGATTCACCTTCAAAAAAAGTTGCAAACGAATCACAAATGATCTGATGAAAATTATGAATTTTTGCATCTACTTGCCCTAATGCTTATGCTTATCTATGTGATGCATCACATTTGACATTTTGAGATGTAAAATTTGTTAGTGCAAATTTAATGATTTGGATATTTGCTTTACTGTATTTATTTATATTGTGCTCTATTTTACGATGTGACGGTTTTTGTTCGCTCATTTATAATTATTATCGTAGTATTGATTTAGCTTTAGATAATGAACCGACTCGCTTCATGAATTATGACATAAAACTGTTAACAGTGATTAGCTAGTATAGTATTATTTACTATGTATTTTTTATAGTCTCAGATTCTATTGAGTGTTTTAGATAAATTATTGCTGGTTAACAAGGATAGGTATCTTCGCTCTTTCTATTACTGCCGCGAAGTTGCCATGCGTCCAGTTTGAAAAGTGAAGTCGGCCGTTATATAATGTGATTAAGGCTTCGACTCATATCCCAACATGGGTGGCGAAATTCACGATGATATCTATAGTAGTACTTAAGCAACCATTTAATACTGGGTGGGCCTTGTTTTCATTGCTCTACTAAAACATTAATAAACAACAATAACAAAATAGTTCCTTGTAAAATAATTTACTAAATAAAATACAGTTTATATTAGAAATATTTAATTAATTCAATTACTGCCGGTAAATATAAACAGACGTTCTCACATTTTTATTTTGAAGCAGTTGAAATTTTTGTGAAACCTTTTGCAATGAAGTAAAGGTTATTTTAGAAATTTGCCCTTATTTTTTGTCAGTGAAGTTTCTAAATTTTCTCAAGTTTTATGATGTTGTATATTGCTTACTATACCTAGTTTTAGGGAGTCAGGGTTACCAGTCAGAGGAGTTACCGAGAGGGTGAAATTGCTCGATACTGACAGTCCGAATGTTGTTGTTCGGAATTTCTATATATGTAAGCTTACCTTAAAAGTATAGTAAGCGAGATTCAGTCATCTGTCAAATATCATGCGTTCTATGTTGGCTACCCGCCACATAGTTAATTTGAGGGTGTTTCCCACCCTAAATAATGATCTGAATTTAATCTTTATACGGGGTAACATATGCGGGCCGTTCTAGTTCGAATGTGTGATGAATATTATTCACCCTAGATAACTGTTGTTTCAAAATTCAATCTAATTCAGACGATTTAAGGTTCCATGTTTGTGCATAAATGAACAACGCTTATTAAACTTACATTAAAAAAATCAAAACAGGGAAGTTTAATGTCATGGGAACCTAAAATTCTATGATTTTTTACTTCTATTATCGAATACATATATGGATTATATTGAATATAGAATAGCAGTAGAAAAAATATAGTTATTTTGGAAACTTAAAAGATGTATTTGATACTTATAAATATCAATATACACTTCGTTTCTGTAGGGCACGCGAGCTCTTGATTTGAAACAGCCGAAATACCGATGTTTTGTCGTAAAATGGCTGGCGGTATTAATGACACAGTGTCTATAGGTCTGACTGTCTGTCTGTCTGCTAGTAATTGGTAATTTAAAGAAAAAAGCAATAGATCCGAAGTGTCGATAGTTCGAAAATTTAACACATCAACATAAAATTTGTTTATTTTATTACTAGCTTTTGCCGGCGACAATTATAGTTCACAACTAATTTTTTATTTTAGAACAAATTTGGTTAGCATAAAAAACGTTATAGTGAGCCAACCTTAACATATAGAGATATGCTGTCGCGGACTTTTTTAGATCTTTTAAAGGGAAACAATTCTGTGATACATTATTTTAGCGAAACTTTAATCGTTTCTGCAGCGGACGCAGTGGAAGCTCTCAAAAGGTAAAAATAACTCCGATGGTGCTCCGCTTGTATTGGTTTTAGCGTGGTGTTATATGAGTCGACTATTATCAAAGCCGGCAATGTGACTTTTGGACAATTAGTGGTAAATCAGAAAAACGAATTATTGACTTTGTATTCCATTGGCAGTCACAAAACTCTTCTGAACGACATCTTAGATAAATAGCAGGTTAAGTATTAACCTTTATTTAATGCAGGTTTTGAACCGTATTCTTTGAAGGAGACGATTATATTCAAATCAATCTGTATTGACATATCAATAACATTTTTTTGTCCAAATGCACAGATTGCCACCTTTGATAATAGACGACTCGTATAGCCTTTCTCGATAAATGGGCTACCTAACATTGAAAAAAATTTTCAAATCGGACCAGTAAACAAACAAACTCTTCAGCTTTATAATATTAGTATAGATAAGAACTGTGACGATTGACTATAGCGGTTGCGTTCTCCCGTGATCGACAGTAAGGTCAATTTACACGATTCTATGGTAACATAATCGTGGACGTGCGTTAAAGCAACGCAATACAAGCATTACGGAAGCAATCAATACAAAACGAAACTTATTACGTACGCAAGAAATAATCAACGTACGTACCTACGTAATTTTTCGTGTAATCTTGTATAGGTAACGGTTGTAATTTACATCATAATTGATCGTGATATTTTCAATATTACGCCACTGCGTTTAGTGATTATAAGCCGTTGTTAACGATCAACCGAATAACGGTGCAGTCTGCAGTTGTGTAAATATTTTAACACGGCGATTAAACAGCGGAATCTGTTCCTCGATGTACCTCGTAACCCTTATTGTGAGGGTTGTTGGGACGTTACAAATTGTTAGGGCTCGTTCGGGGTCAAAGCTTCAGCCAATTACGTAAACAGTCCGTAAAGGTTAATATATTCAGTTATCTATTTAGTATTTATAAAGCCGAACTAAAAGGAAAACGAACCGGTAATTTTATTTTTTATTTTAAATATTTTCGTTCGCTGTAAAATAATTAATTAAAGAAGCTCCAGTTGTATTTTTATTATAATATAAACATTCAAAATAATCCTCGGATCCGGTTTTGTAAATACCAAGCGTCGTAGGTACTCTTTGCAAAACATACCAAACGTTATTATGCAAATTGAGCTATTTGTGTTCTCGGCTTGGAACCTTGATCTTTCACACCTTCCCTCGCTCACCCCTTCGCAACGACCATACAGCACTCGACAGCGGCCCATCATCAAGCTAATGCACGTTCAAGTGTCATTTTAAACATTTCATTATGTTTTAAATTCGCGTGCTATGTGGGACACGCGCGTGGCACGCGACCCGCATGGGACTGCAACGTGGGGTACGTTTTTATGACGATAATTCGCAAACGATCCTCGTTCAGTACCAACATGTTATTAAAGTAACGTTAAAAGGGCGCTGGAGGATCGTTGAAGCTCGCGGTTTATTTATGGGAAAAATTCTGTGATGATATCGATTGTTCTCAGACGTTAAAGTTTAATGATTGAAGACGCGAGAGAGATACAGAGTCCTTTAGATATAATGAGTATTACATTTGATGACGAAAACAACTGATGTGTTCGTTGGGACAACTACACTGCGAAAGCCCTTCTCGTAAATCAAGGGTCAACGACCAGATAAAAGAAGCAAAGACTGTTTATGAAGCAATTAGATAGTGACGATTACATTGTTTTAGCTTGTAGATATGAAAATAAAACTTGATAAATACCCATTTGAAATTAATCGTACATCGACCTCGGTCAAATACTCGACGCGCTAATCAATAAACAAGAATTCGGTGATTTTCAGCTAATAGAGATGTTGACTGTTTCATTTAATTTTTTGTATAAAAAATTTGAGTCATCCCAAAATGACAGAAATAAATAATTAAGAAATCTTTATAAGTCATATTTGTTAATTCATAAATTGCTCTTTATGACATCACTGCTTTTAATTCACTGAGTTCCTCGCCGGATCTTTTCAGTGGGTCGCGATTCCAGTTTGGTAGTATTCAGCAAAGCACTGCTCTGGCTAGGTCTAGTATTAGCAAGTTCTCCCAGGTTGAGCCTCATGAGCTTACCTACCAAACCGTGGGTAGTTGGAAAAGTCCCTTAGGCTAACAACAACTAGAAAGGGTAAAAACTCTCTTTAAAGGGTGGGTATGAAACAAAATTAGTTGCTACGTCATTTTGTAATTACACTCAATATAATTTTGATAAAAAAAATTATAATTGTCCCTCATATATTGATGCGGAAAGATGTTTTTGCTCTGGAAAATTCCTGAATTAAAATTCGAGTTGTTTCGAAACAAGAGCATAGGCGACCCTTCCGTTTTAATATTCGCATAATAAGCATGCACGAGTGAAATCGTATACAGACACAAAGTTTCACAATTTTCAAGTTAAAATTAGAACGCGCTAAATAAACTAACTTTTCCTTTTAAATTACAATTTGAGTATATGATTTTTGTCCTCATTTATGAGTGTTATTAATACGTGCGAGATGAGAACAAGTATATAGAAACAGAGGCGGAAACGAATGCTTAATATCTTTAAAGAAGATACTTGTACTTCGACTGGAAATCAAACTAAAATTTAAGGTGTACCCTAAGTACGGCCACTAGACTACGTATGCTAGACGAAAAATCTAGGAATACATTAATTATAATATGAGAACCAGATGATGAACAAACTTATTTTTGCATTAACTATCAAGATGTAAAGATGATCACATGGATTTGAAGTAACGTAATTAAATGGCTTACAAAAGATCAAGGTTGCGTTCACGAGATAATTTTTTTGCACATGTTCGTGACTAAACTCGAGAAAGACAAAAAAAACTGGCGTGTAATTGTAAATTAGGTCTCGAAAAACGCGAGTTGGTTTACGGACTTCTTGAAAAGTTTCAACTTCAAACCATCGACTTCACACGTCGAATTGCTAAGTAAGTCAGTACATTCGTGCTGTTCTTCGATATTAATATAATTTTAATAAATTACAAAAGTAAATGTATTAGGAATGTCTTCATAACACACAATTTTTTCACCATCAAAAACATTTATGACTGAGCTCCCATGTCGACTTTTGTTAATTTTTTTTTTGAAAAATTTTTCCTTGTTAGGAAAGGCAAGGGGATCTAAGCCCATACAGCCTTGTCCGTCTGCCACAGAAAAGTCGGTACCGCTCAGTACTTTAAATCTAAACGATGTATAACTATCATTGTCTGTTCCAAATTTAACTATAGTGGGATAAACATAGTATTGTTTTATAACGAATTTATTTAAAATGCAAAGTAGGTACTTACTGGTCGGGTAAAGTTAGTCATTCATTAAAATTCATCAAAACCCAGTTTTCTGAATTAAAAATATTGCTTTTACGAGTATTCGCATTAAAAAAAAAATATGCCGAATTTATTCCATAGCTCCGTCTGATTTTATATTAAGTTACACGGTTCGTTATATTATAATTCTCGGAACAAGTTTCACACAGTAAACATAATAATTGTCTAAATGTTCATGACCCCTCATGTCATTCATGAAGTCAAATTTAAATATATTCCAACTAACAAATTAAGCTACCGAAGCACGGCACTCGTATATAACGATACGGAACACTAAGTACAGAATAAAATTATTATTACTGAACAAACGATTGAGCCAAGGTCGTTCGCTACATGCGGATATGCCAAACTTAATATTCATTTGCTATGTTGCCAGCCCACGGGTGTTTTATCGATCTAAAGTTCACATAGGTGTATCTACTCTATGTTTTTTTTTTATTACCTAGATGTGTGGACGAGCTCACAGCCCACCTGGTGTTAAGTGGTTATTGGAACCCATAGACATCTACAACGTAAACGCGCCACACACCTTGAGATATAAGTTCTAAGGTCTTAGTATAGTTACAACGCCTGCCCCACCCTTCAAACCGAAACGCATTACTGCTTCACGGCAGAAATAGGCGGGGCGGTGGTAACTACCCGTGCGGGCTCACAAGAGGTCCTACCACCAGTAATTACGCAATTTATAATTTTGCGGATTTAATTTTTTATTACACGATGTTATTCCTTCACCGTGGAAGTCAATCGTGAACAATTGTTAAGTACGTATTTCATTAGAAAAATTGGTAACCGCCTGCGGGATTCGAACACCGTTGCATCGCTATATACGAATGCACCGGACGTCCAATCCTTTAGGCCACGACGACTCCAAAATGACACGAGAATGTTTCTATGTATTCTGTAATGACACTGTTGTATAATCTTGGACATAATCGGGTTAGGAACAAACCCTGTTAAATAACTGGTCGAGGCGGTTCCAAAATATGACGAGTGTTTGAATTTAACAGCGCGCAATTTAAGATGTCTTCTCAGTTTTCCTCAATAAAATCCATAAATAGGCAAAGCTGAAAATAAATTCCAGTTTTGGCTAGAGTAATAAAGTAGTAACTCTATTGCTTTTTAAGTCCTAGTCTCGTTCAGATAAATTCAGAATGGAATAATTTATAATAATAGTGTTCAAAATTTGATGTAGGTTACTAAATCAAATCCACTAGAGTAGTAATTAAGACAAATATTCGTTTCACTTTACAGCAAAGGACGCTTCACGAAGGCTCTTTGGAATATTTTACAATTTCACGTTTTAATATCTGTTGTGGGTTTCCATACTGAAATGATTAAAGTGGTATCCTTAAAATTAGTAAATACAACACATGTATACGAAATTTGTTAGGCGTATTGAAAAATGCGAAAAAAAAACTGGCGATGTTCTCGTCTAGTATTTTGGTACTTTCAATTAAATTATTTAGTTATATTTATAGATTTATAATTACCTTGACATGTATTACTTATTACTAATATAGACTACAGGCGTTTATTACCTATAGCAGCAGTGTATCGAAAATATATAATTTAAACTGTAAGGTTAATTTAGTTTACTTTAAGCAAAGTCAGAGTAGCATTGGTTTCAGAATGAGTAGTTTGGAAAGGTCAACAACGAAGCAGAAGAAAATAAGATCTGCCAGTAACTTCAAAGTGCTATTCTGGCTTCTTCTTGATAACTGGGTGAGCTAACGGGGCTCCGTCTATGAGCATTTACTAACATCAGCCTTAGCAAGACCAGTGCTTTGCTGAATCTACCACTGGATGAGAATCGCGCAAGGAAGTCAGTGGGTTGTATCTACGAGTTGCAAGGTTGTATGGTACAAGTTAACTTCGATGGTGACTGGTGCTTGAAATGCCTAAAAGCAACGAGAGTTGATCGGGAGGATCTGAAATGACGTCTAGAGAGGTGGCGACTGTTCGTTGCGGTATCGTTTGGTTCGGGAAGAAAAATAAGTGTAAATATACATGTGTTTAGTAAAAAATACACAATAATGTTTCATGAAAAGTTTCCAAACCTGCGGCCCGCCGGGTGATAGACACGCAATACATCGATTGAATCGCGAGTGTATTTTGCTTCTGTCTGCGTTTCGGAGCGATTCGCGTGACGTCATCTCACACTGCCAACACGTAATAAGACGCTGCGTAGAAACAACGTACGCACAACAATAACTAGTCAAACAAAAAAGAGCACGAATTCACACGATCCAACAAACTATTAGCTGTTATCGAACAGTTCCGCTTGATAAGCTAACGACAAAATTGTTCTGGCACAGAAAATGTACGTTACACACGCCATTACGAATTATACGAATATACTAAGAATTCAATCGCTGTCTTCTATGCAGAATAATTGACGCAAGTTACGCGTTTTCGAACTTGAATTAAATAAATGAACCAAAAATTCAGTCCCCTTTCTTAGAAGCGGAAATATGGTTTATAATGCTATTAACTTTTTAGGTGTTTTTAATTTTATAAAGGTATTTCAGTACGAGCGGCAGTTGTCTCTTTCGGACTGATCTGGAGGATTTGAATGGAGGACAATTTTTGTGTTAAATCATTCTTTGAAAATCCCGACCCACATATCACCTCTTAAGATTTAGGCAAGAAGGAAAATATATGGTTTTAGACAGTGATTATTCCTTTCCACTCCGTTCGTATCATAACCTAGTTTCGCTCCTAACGCGCTTACTAATTTCGGTCTAACAGAAGTTTTTCCAATGCGTAACTTTGAATTTGCGTCATTGATATTCCGGTGTTTTTTATAATTTTTTATTGCTTAGATGGGTGGACGAGGTCACAGCCCACCTGGTGTTAAGTGTTTACTGGAGCCCATAGACATCTACAACGTAAATGCGCCACCCATCTTGAGATATAAGTTCTAAGGTCTCAAGTATAGTTACTGATATTGATATTGATTGTGATATTGTCTGTATAGTACGTGGACCAATTTAGAATCAGCTGGCGCCCGACGCTGCCTCATATATGCGTAGTCGTGAGCACGTGTATTTTTTTAAGCTATCTAGTTTGTCAATTAAAAACTGTAGATACGGAAGCTAGCTCTGTCTATTGTGTTTTCGCGTGCAAACCATTGAACCGATTTTGACAAATTTCAGTATTGAAATTGTAGTTGGAGTTCAGGGAAATATTACTCTTTTATAAACCGTTCAATAGGCTACTTTTCATCCCATTGTTGAGAACGTACCTCCGCCCACACGATATAAGAGTAGTTCGCGCTGGCTAAGTTGCGAGCGCAATGGAAGTTTTTTGTTTTTTTTTTTATTACGCAAATTACAATTTTTGCGATTCTGACTTTAATTACACAATTTTATTCAGTCATTATGGAAGTCATTCGTTATATACGTACGTATTTTATTAGAAAACTTGGTGCCTGCCTGCGGGATTTGAACGCCGCCATAGTTTCATCTACTATACCTACTACTACGCCATACTTCACGCCACGACGACTTCAGAAGTAGAAGTAGTGCAATAAACTTTAGCGATTTTTTTTCCTACCTAAGCTAATAGCCCTGAGAGGCTATTTCAGCGTAACTTTAACTAGTAGGTGAGCTCACGGGGCTCAAGCCGGAGTGATGCTAATACTGACCCTAGCAAGAGCAGAAAATCTACCACCGGATCGGAAACGCGACCAACTGAGAAGATCCGGCGAGAAATTCAGTGGGCTATGTCTATGGGCTTTAGCGATACCTATATACAGCGATATGTTATAAAAGCGATCACGGTCACCTTGGACTGCTACTGCTCCTCGTTATACGACATAGCCGTGTACGGGTTGGAGTATTGGCATAAGTAAACAATGTAAATATAGCAGTTACTATGTGTAATAGAAGTTTGAGTTTGACGTATGTATATAACCTATCTTACTTTGTTTCTGAATTGCTTAGACCAGTTTTATGGGTTTTTTAAAGTCGTTTCAGGGAATAATAAAGAAAATACTGTATTTCAAATACTGTTTGATAAAATCTGTATTTAAATAACAAAGTCGTAAACATGTTTTTGTCTCTTCATTCGTATACGCTAATCACAATGGCTGAATCAATTTGTAGTGTGGTTTTCAATGACGTATTAACGATGAACTGATACCACGCTAAATATTACCCATTTAGCATTTGTTTTATTTAAAGAAGTGGTAAAACAATACAAAAATGTTTTTTTTTTTATTTCTTTATTGCTCAAAAGGATGGACAAGCCCACGGTTCGCTTGGTGTTGTTACCGGAGCCCACATAAATTTACAAACATAAATGCCGCCATCCACCATGAGACATGAATTCTAAGTAAGCTTTTACAGTACAACGGCTGCCGCACCCTTCAAACCGAAACGCATTAGTGCTTCACGGCAGAAATAGGCAGGGTAGTGGTACCTACTTTTGTGGACTCACAAAACGTCCTACCACTAGTAATTACGCAAATTATAATTTTGCGAGTTTGATTTTTATTACACTTAGTAACTCCTTCACTTCAAATAATTGAACATATTTAAATTATATTACTGAACATGTTAGCGAGTATGAGCTCGCCCAAAATTAATATACGAAATAATGCTTTTAAGACGGGCAATTTATTAAAAAAACCCAAACGATTCGCCTTAAAATCGTATCGCGAATTCAAATATTCATTACAAAAAAAAATCGACACAGTTCGGTTGCCGCTTTGCACTAGTTTTGGCTGTGCGGTGATTAGAACCATTCGAACGACTTCCTATTGTGCCTGTAAGTGTGTAAGTAAGGCAGTGGTGTGGTGCTGAGCTATTATCTAATAGTGAAAGTGTGAGTGTGTGCGCGCGGTGACGTAACCACTCGCAGCTCAGGCGCCAACGGCTCGCTCCACTCTCACTGCCCGACGATCCGAGGCTGATATTCAAGTAAACAACTAGGAAGTTACAAGTAGATGTTTATTAATCTGAACTGTCACCTCAGGAAAGGTAGACGGCAAACGTCCCAGAGGAAGCAGTCCCACGAGATGGTCAGACCAAATACGATGCTCTCTAAACATCAACTTCCACAATGCCCTTCATGAAGCTAAGGATCGCAGCAGATGGAGGGAAATCGTGATGCAGTGGGGGAGTCACGACACTCAGTAATGAGGAAAACGACGCGAGGAGGAGTCACCTCATGCTGCCTCGCGTTAAGCTGCTAACGGAGCCTTAAAGCATCGACGGATCGTCTGTATTTAAAAGGCACCAAAAAAATCTAAATGTGTGTTATAAATTGTAAACTTTTGCAGTGGTCTGGCGTCTTGACGTAGATTTTACTTATTAATTTGATTCTAAAAATCACAGATTTTTATTTGTTTTATCATTTAACCGTGCGGCAAGAATCGAACACTGAGCTCTAACATTCCAACACCAATGCTTGTGTTGTCAAACCAAATCAAAGGGCTTCTCTCATTGACTTAGAATGCGAACATTCTAATGACGGAGATGTCTTTCAATGAGAAAAATAGAGAAAAATCCTTTCACCTGGAGAGATACACCCGCCCAGTTTTAGGCGGAAAAGTAGCTCTAAAGCTAATCTCTAGTCTTAAATGATGCACAAATATCCTTCTGTGTAATTGTATAGTTGAATTTACGTAGAAGAAACAAGGAAACTTAAAATTACCTACATTTATTCAGCTAAGATATTCAGATAAGCGCGTTGAAGTCTTTTGACCGAGACGGTTTACTTGCCTGTTTACATAATAAAACACCGAATTTACATAAGAACTCGAATAATACAGAGCATTTAAAAACTGCTTAATAATGTACCTGTTTAAATTGTTTATTGACGCGTTACGTTTTAAAGAAATTTAATTCTTAACATAATATAAAAGTACATTTCCTTGTCGAACTGAAAATTGATATGGTTTGCGTCAGAAGTTATTCAATAAAAGTGAGTGCGTGTCTGGTTACGAATAACGAAGGGTTCTGTAGTCGGAATAAACAAATTTTCGTAACTCTTTCAGTCGCTTGTATCCAGATGATAAGCAGCGTGTGATTAAAACACATTTTTCACTAGGTACAACAACTCGTTCGAATTTTTTTTTTTGCTTATGTGGGTGGATGTGCTCACAGCCCACCTGGTGTTAAGTGGTTACTGGAGCCCATGGACATCTACAACATAAATGCGCGACCCACCTTGAGATATAAGTTCTAAGATCTCAGTATAGTTACAACGGCTGCTCCACCCTTCAAACCGAAACGCATGCTTCACGGCAGAAATGAGCAGGGCGGTGGTACCTACCCGCGCGGACTCACAAGAGGTCTTACCACCAGTAAACTACATATTTATTTCGTCGATACTTTACACCTTTTTCTGAATAAACATTTAGATTGGTATGATAGCTTTAGAAATCTGTATTACATTACTGTATTATAAATCACTCACACACTTATGAGTACTTCAATTAATCTCCCAGCTATTCTGCTATAGTCACACGTTTCAATTAGAATTACGGAAAAGATCTTGATACAATAAAATTGACTTCACGAAGACAATGAATGTTTTTATTTTTATTTCATA
This sequence comes from Bombyx mandarina, assembly GCF_003987935.1. The sequence goes on along the minus strand of NW_021011684.1, from coordinate 92,675 downwards.
GGCGTGTGGATGAGCTCTTGGCACGTCTGGTATTAAGTAGTTATCGGTTATAGGACATAACAACGTTATTACCATGACCCACCAATATTCCATAATGTTCCTAGAGCTAGAGAGTGTGAGAGACGCGCAAGCCCGCCGCCGTCGGGCGGGGGCCAGGGAGGCGGATCTCGCCCAAGCCCTGGCCCTCTAAGGGTTTCGGGTCCCCTTCACATGTCGGTCTGGGGACCGGCGAAGGGGCCCTAAGAAGACGTCGTGCAAGCTGCTCTGCACGCGTTTTACGCAAGAGCATCCGGGTGATGGAAGGCCGGCTATCCTCGACCGACGCTGGTTCTGACCCAGCGGGGTATTCCGTAGGATAGCTCACTCTAACCGGCGCCATCTAGGATAGCCTGCCGACCGAGAGGACTGGTGGTCGTGGCGCCGACGACCGCCAGTCCGGCGTCCCGAGGGGGAGGGTGATGGGAGAGATGTGCTCCGCACTAAACGCTTCACTTTCCCCCCTTTGCCTTTTCATGGGTTCTGGTTTCATTTTTTTTTGCATTTATCCACGGAATCCTAAAATTTTTAATCCGCAATTATCTTTCTTAATACTCCAAATTGTTGCGAATGTATTTTTGTTAACGCCCGCCATGACGTGAAGTCGTAAATTCAAATTGTTTTGTCGCTGGTTCGTTATTTCAATTTTTTTTAAATACATATAGGAATTAATTTGCATCCGTAACAAGGTTTAATTTTTTTGAAAATAACTAAGAGCCTTCGACAACAGCAACGTGTTTAATTTTAGTGAGTGTTACGACATAGGAAAAAATCTATACAATTTACGTATTTTATTTCAATACTTTGCTGATATATTTAAACTGATGAGTATCAGCTAGTTTTTTTAAAGTATTTTTATGGCTAAATTTATTTAAAATTCTAGACCGGTCCGATGTTATTTTGTAATTTAAATTAATAGGCAATAACTTTTATAGGTCCGAGTATTTTCCTATTTAGCAACGAAGCTGATTTGATATTGGTTAATGGTCTAGAATTTTGGATTTCAGAGCTATCTTATCTTAATCTCAACATTTGAGGGGCTGCGAAAATATTTGACTGACACTTCAATCCTTGCAGATCTTTTGCATCATTACTTTAATCATTATTTTTCAACTCCAAGCAACGCCGGTATGAGTTTCGTAAAAGCGTTAGTAGACAAGAAAGAGCCTATAAACATCTTAGTTTGGATATTTATTGCCTAAGAAATTCATTCTAGGGCACACACACATACCAAATTTGCATATTTGGCACTACACAAATGCACTATTTATAAGTAGCGTCATCTGCCAAATTTATTATATATTACTTACCTATGCACGTTAACACTTTTTTGTGGTAAATGACTTATGAACGTATCGAAAATGTTGTTTTTATTATGTTTTAGTTTTTTACGACATCTACAGTTTAGTTCTAGAACAGCGACATTTACTTTTGAAAAAAACTTGCACACGATCTGTCATGACCTATGCAAGTATAGTATACACACATATGTACATAATGTACACACATTCACTCTCTCCAGGTCATCCAATCCCGTTTCTGCAGGATAGCCGTTGGTACACAGAGGTATGTGAGAAATGTAGATCTTCACGACGACCTAAGCCTAGTAATAATACGTAAGTATCTTGAAGAAGCGTCAGAACGCTACTTCGATAAAGCGACGCGACACGAAAACCCTCTTATCGGTGCTTTTAGATCTATCAAGCACCTGTTACCGTCCTCGTCGAACTTGTAGACGTCCAACGATTTCTTCGATGTTCTTCGTTTGACGAGCGAACTAACCCATAGGTACAACCCACTGAGTTTCTCGTCGGATCTTTTCAGTGGGTCGCGTTTCCAAACCGCTGGTGGATTCTGCTAAGCACTACTTTTGCTAGGGCTAGTGTTAACAAATTCTCTTAGATTGAGCTCGTGAGCTCACCTAAGAAGGCGTAGCTAGAATAGTCTTTTAGGCTACCGGCGAATCGGTAGGGGAAAAAAGTACAATGAAGCATATTATCTCTTTACTAGAATTAGTCATAACACAATTCTATAGTGGTATTAACAAATACAGTTTTTTGAAGTCTGTTGAATACTATATCAATGGGAAACAGAAACCCGTATGGGCCTTACAACAAGCCCTAGTACCAATAAATCCTTCAACCTAACTTAAGTTTATTGATATTGTATCTCGAACTTAAATTTAACCACAGAAACCGACCAGATTAATTTCAAAGCTTCAATGAACGAACTATAAGAAGAAAAGAGAAAAAAACTAAATTACGTTTTACCCAAACAGAGCTGACGATGATTCAACAAACTCCTGCGCAGTGGAGTGAAGCGCCACCACGCGCACCCCGATTCGAGTTGCTACGCTCCATTGCCCTGAGCTATTTCAGTCTTAAACTTTTTCTGCGTAAGACACAAGACAGATTCTAGAAGTCGGATCGTGAGTTCTCAACTCCAGCCGATGTGCAAATGAACCACGACCTATCCTGTGCGAACGATGAAAGAGTTAATGTTGCCGTTCCCATTGATTCGTGAACCGGGATTCTCAGTTGCATTGGATTGAAATTTATTTGAATTTAAATGTACAATTTAAGATTTAGGTAGTAGTAGGTATGCACTATCATACACTAAAAAAAAAATTTTTTTATTGCTTATATGGGTGGACGAGCTCACAGCCTACCTGGTGTTAAGTGGTTACTGGAGCCCATAGACGTATACAACGTAAATGCGCCACCCAACTTGAGATATAAGTTCTAAGGTCTCAGTATAGTTACAACGGCTGCCCCACCCATCAAAACCGAAACGCATTACTGCTTCACGGCAGAAATAAGCAGGGCGGTGGTACCTACCCGCGCGGACTCACAAGAGGTCCTACTACCAGTAAAAAGCTTAAAGTCCAGTAAATTTATTTATTTAATATTATTTAATTTATGATGAAGTACGTTCGCAGACTGAAACAGTTGTTATACAATTTATTTAAGAGGTTGGCGAGGCCGTATGTAAGTGAGTGGTGGTTTCATGTGATGCCAGTTAGCTCCAACTACAATCAAGTAAGTTGTGAGATTATCCGCCCATTAATGTAATTGATATCTTAATGTGGGTGCCGTTCGACGTCGTGTTTTAGGTCGAAATTTTAATTGCATTTGAATGTATTTATTATGATTATTTTCTTCTTCTTCTTCCAGTGCCTCTTCAATCCTGAAGGTTGGCCGTTAGCTTCCTGTATTCATTTCTATTAGCAGCCAGCCGGAACAGCTGTTCGACGGAGGCAATACCGGTCCACTCCCGGATATTCCGGAACCATCTTTCTTCGCCCAGCACGTCTCTTTCCGTCCACTTTGCCCATCATTATCAACTGCAGCAGCGTGTATCTATCGTTCCTGAGCACGTGGCCGAGATATTCTATCTTGCGCTTTTTGATAGAAGGCAACATTTTCCGGGACATATGATCGCGCTGAAGCACGGTTTCGTTCCTGACCCTCTGCGTCCAACTAATGCGTAACATGCGACGGTAGCACCACATCTCGAATGTCTGTAGGCGTCTTGTAGTGTCTGTCCTCTTTCAGGGTCCACGTTCCGCAACCATACATGACGACAGCCGAATAATATTGTTATACTCAGATATTATTAGATTTAGTTCTGATTTTAGGTATACCGTTCACACATCCGAGTAATGCTTCATGTTTTGTAACTGGCGTCCGTCATGGAAGTGTATTATGTTATAACTTGTTTATTGAGCAAGCAGCCGGTGCGATAACACTCGGATACGTTACGGCGCTGCGACTTTATCTTTAGTATTATCGAACGTTCCTTCGCGACTGAGCTTACATTCATTCCGGACACGTATTTTGAATATAATATATATTCCAAGATTTCATACCGATTTTTTTTTATTGCTTAGATGGGTGGACGAGCTCACAACCCACCTGGTGTTAAGTGGTTACTGGAGCCCATAGACATCTACAACGTAAATGCGCCACCCACCTTGAGATATACGTTCTAAGGTCTCGAGTATAGTTACAGTAGTATAGAAGTAGGCTCTGACTACGAAATTTTTGGTATCATTTGTGCTTAATGTGTTTTTCGTCATGTTTATGAAGAATCAACCATTTGGGTATCAATTTTCAGTTTCCCAATGATATTATATTTACACGATTTCATTGATTGAAACAGAAAGAGATCTAAGCTAATCATGTTGTAAATGCCATTCCGATGTTCATCAGAAGATACTACTAGTACGCGCAATTTGCTTCCTCAGCTAATGCTTACTCAAAATACATCTGTAGTAGTCGACGGCTACTATAGAATAGAAAAAATCGGATCGTCGTTCTACAGAGCAGAAACACTGGAAAGTGGAGGGTCTTTCCATTTAGAGTATTCCTAAATGTTCGTAAATTATAATTATAATTTGCGTAATTACTGATGGTAGGACCTCTTGTGAGTGCGCGTGGGTGGGTACCACCGCCCTGCCTATTTTTGCCGTGAAGCAGTAATGCGTTTCGGTTTGAAGGGTAGGGCAGCCGTTGTAACTATTACTTGAGACCTTAGAACTTATATCTCAAGGTGGGTGGCGCATCTTCGTTGTGGATGTCTATGGGCTCCAGTAACCACTCAACACCGGGTGGGTTGTGAGCTCGTCCACCCATCTAAACAATAAAAAAAAACTTCAATTCAATTCACTATGGCAGATTAGTACAATTACTCGACCTGTTTCTACCACGAAGCATTTATGTGTTGCGGCTTGACAGTAAGGACACCAACAATTGAGACTTTGACTTAGTGCCTTTAGATGAGCGTCAGTGTTCACACTTCGAAATAAAATAGGCTCTGGTAACCGCCTAACACCAAACGATCTACAAATTCGTACATCATCAAATAAAATTCTAAATACAAAATTAAAAAAGAACGCATACGGTTAATTATTCACTTCGTTAATTATTCAGTGATGACTTTTCCTTGGGGCGTGTGGACATTGGAATAATTAAACAAGATTGCATCTAAATATCAAATAATTTCTAAGAAAATATACGGTGACTTCACTATGGCAACTTCTCTTATTCCAACTGACATTTAAGACTCAGTCCGAATAAATAATGATTAGGTTGTTAACATATTATATTTTTATGTTGACAACAAAAATTTCCACTTTGCAATTTAAAAGCAAAAGGACAATGACATAATGATATAGCACTTTGATTTTCTTATTTGTTTTAGTCACATTGAATCAAGACTCTAATAATGCTTGAATCAATTCAATGTCATCACATTAGCACTCGATATAAATAGTCTGCTTTTGATCACGCGGACAGCCTTAATAACATCAAAACGGTCTATACATATCTGAGCCAATAAACTAGAATTTACTAAAAACAAAATGAATCATATTAAATTGAAATGAATTTAAATGGATGTGAGAATCAAAAACTGTTTAAGCGTATCGTGTAGTATTTATTACAATTACGCAGAAAAATCTTGAATTACCGGAAGAGCTGTTACGAGGAAAGCCCCTAGTTTTAACAAAATATGGACGTCAAGAGAACAACCGAAAAATTATGCAATGCGTTGTCATGTTGTTGACGCAACGCTTGTTTTCGTGGGTCGCGGTAAGTGTGCCGTGCCCATTTCGGTCAGCCGATGGCCCACTGAGCCTCGACTGTGACATAACCGAGCTTCCGCCGCCGCTCGCTCAGTGAAAGGTACATTTATGTCACAGAAATACGTCCGATGAAGCTGTCTCGCTCCGACTGCAGTCCCCGATGTTATACGAGATAAGTTTTTGTTGCAGCTAGCTAGAGCCTGATAGAAACAAAAAACAGTCTCAAACAGGTCATTGTAAATTCAGTTACGGATGATCAAACGAAGTAGCAAAGATCGTTTATAAAAATTTTGGTTTCATTTCCTGATGCATATTTTAGTTCGTTTTGTCTTCGAGCCCACTGAGTTTATCGCCGGATCTTCTTAGTGGGTAGCGTTTCTGATCCGGTGGTAGATTCTGCGAAGCACGGCTCTTGCTAGTCTTCGTGTTAGCAACGTCATCAGGTTTGAGCCCCGTGAGCTCACTTACTAGTTAAGGTTACGCTGAAATAGCCTCTCAAGGCTAAATAGCTTAGGTAGGAATAAAAAAAGTCTCTTAAAATCGTCGTTTAAAGCTATTTAGTTTGCTTTTAATACATCGCAAAACCCATTATGATCTATGATATATACGTCCAAGGTTGCACTCCATCCGTGAAGAGGAAGGTACTAAAGACGCTAAGTGTACGAGCGTAACAGCATACAAGTGTTCATAATCTACAGCTCCAACAGAAAGGCGATTTAGTTACTTTGTATCTAAGCCAGATACTTTTAATGAAGTTGGTATATGTTTATATCAGTAAATGATATTAAATACAATGATTATTGGAATATCTGGTGGTGCACATTGTGTGTATATACATATTCATTCATTATAGGTAAGTATCTATTGATTTAAAGCAATATTTAATATTGTAGCAACGTAGATATATTTTGAAAATGAACAAGCTCAAATCGATTGTTCTCAAAGTTGAAACTGCATTCCGAATCGATGTTAAAGTCATGACTAATGGAAATAAAATATGTATATAAAGAACAATAATAGAACTACAAGACAACCTAAGCTTGATAATTATCTTAAATCCACGTCGTAAATGATATAGGAGACTGATTTTTCGCTCTAAGCTAAAACTCCAGCAAAAGCAAAAGCAAAATTATTGATGTAATAAGTAATTGTTGAGTTGTTGAGTACGTCTCGGAACATAAGTCCACATTTCCGTCCTCTTATGAACCTCAAACAAAGCGTGTTTCACGTTCGCTATGATTTACCTCGTTATTCAAACCACAAGTCGACCGAGTATCGTAGACAATATGACGCGTCATATCTCAATGTTTATTTTCCTCGTACCTACATTTCTATTGGCGACCACTAATTAAAACAGCACATGCTCAAAGCGTCGTGTATTCATTATATTTTTCTTCATAAATGCGCACAGCCGTGTATTTATGAATTTCAAAACAAAACTAATATTACAAGTCTATACGGGAGTTCAGATTCGCGGCTCTTTGTTATTAACAAAAGCTTGTTTGTTTTTTGCTCGGTATAAATTTGAGTGCACTCAAGTCGAAATTGACCGGGCACTACCAATTTTTTGTTCCGAAGTCGATTTTGCCTCAATTAAAGTTTTAATCTTGAAATTTGAAGTAAATAATTGTTTTATAACGCGAGTATGGTTTGGTTATGCTAATACTATGTCGATGGATAGAGATGGGCACTTTCGATCAGTTCCACCTTATGATCTGCGTACTGAAGCAAGTTGTGATAAAACAACGACAATCATTGACTTTGTAATTTTGGAACGAGAATTTTAGTATCAGAATTAAGATATTTTTATTGTTTCTAAAGCCAGATACAATCCACTTGGCGGTCAGTGCTTACCATGAAATTGAATATCTTTTAAACCTCATGCCAATCAAAGTATGATAATACATAAATGTTTAGTATTATATTATGTTGAAAAAGGTTACATCGGCTCTGACATTTCCGATTGTTAAAAGCCCATTAATTAACCCCTCCCATAACTATCTAGTACATAACTCAATATGAGAAGCATAAAACCATTAGTGGTGGGGCGTATTGTGAACCCGAAGGGGTAGATATCACTGTCTTGATTTTTCTTCCCCGAAGTACGAGTAGTTGTGAATTTCAGTTTGAATGGTGTTAATTGTTTTAAGATACAATTGAGAGTTCAATAGCAAATCTGAAGGTGAGTTGGGCCATTAAAGACTTGATGAATACGATGTGAGCACGTTTACTTACCAATATTTGTTTTCAGCTATAGCTTTCAATATTTGTTTGAAGTCGTCGTGGCCTAAAGAATAAGACGTCCGGTGCATTCGTGTTGAAGCGATGCAACGGTGTTCGAATCCCGCAGGCGGGTACTAATTTTTCTAATGAAATACGTACTCAACAAATGCTCACGATTGACTTCCACGGTGAAGGAATAACATCGTGTAATAAAAATCAAACCTGCAAAATTATAATTTGCGTAATTACTGGTGGTCGGACCACTTGTGAGTCCGCGCGGATAAGAGGTATCACCGCCCTGCCTATTTCTGCCGTGAAGCAGTAATGCGTTTCGGTTTGAAGGGTGGGGCAGCCGTTGTAACTATACTGAGACCTTAGAACTTGTATCTCAAGGTGGGTGGCGCGTCTACGTTGTAGATGTCTATGGGCTCCAGTAACCACTTAACACCAGGTGGGCTGTGAGCTCGTCCACCCATCTAAGCAATAAAAAAAAAAGCTAGTTTATTTTCATTTAAAGCATTTGGTATGAATCATTTTCGTCCGATGACACACACAATCGTCGTACAAACAGTCTGTGGCTAATTGTACCGCGTTTTGGTTGTTCAATAGAACTAAATTGAGAACAATCAGACGACGATATCACAATCAGAACGTATTTCAACAATACGGAAGATTCTACCATCTGATGTAATATTTTTCTGGGATACCAGCAAATGCAAAACTTGAGTCCTTTTTTGTTGATTTAAATAGACCGATGCTCTCCCGATGTATTAAGAAGCTATCTGATCCTGTAGACGCATCGTGAACTGCGTCACTGATCTTGAGACAAAAGGTCAAACTGTTAATTGTTGTCGTTCAAGGTCGCCAATAGGAACACATGGTACCAAAGACCAGTTCATTTTAATATTACTGAGTAATGATAATTTTACAACACTAGATAGTAAGGTTTGCAGGAATTTATTTTCTATAGCCAGTCTTATTTAAAAACGGTCTAGAAATAGTAGCGCTATAGTTTGTATTTTGCATTCGAACTCAATCAAAAGAGTCTTAGTTATCCCCGGATTATACTAGTTTTATGTCTGAGCTGATATTTAACGCGAACAGGCTTAAAATGTCTTTCGTGCAAAACGTTTATTTACTATGACATATTTGAGAAGATTTCTTATAAAATACATATTTAATTTGGTTCGTTTTCCCTTACGTCTGCGCACCATATTGATCAAAAAAGTATTTATTAGATAATTTCACCAATTCATTAATACATTTATCCAATCCATACAGTAAAAAAATGGTGGTTCTTTAAAAACCAATGGAGCTTATCAATGTAAACTAAAATATTTAGGTCGACTTTTATTCAATACAAGGTCATTTATATACAAAAGGGTATTAATTAATATTAAATTACGGGAATGAAATCAATAATGCATCTCGTTATTAAAAAGTCAATGCGAAGTGATCGTCTGTCGTCACGATAGTCTGTAATATACTTACCCAGGCCGGGTGCATAACACGTGATGAAGCGATGGCCGGTCGGTCTCGCGTCCCGATCTAGAGGGGTCAATTGAAGGCTAATTGTGGAGTTGACGACTGAACGTCGCGATTGGGCATCTCTTGTGTCGATGGCCTTACGATTGTGGCACAATCGCCGTATTATTGCGCAATGAAAATCAGATATTGTAGTACCTAGTATAGAAAAATCAAAAAATTTAGTTCTAAAACGCTTTTTTTTCCCTACCTAAGCCTTGAGAGGCTATTTCAGCGTAACCTTAACTAGTAGGTGAGCTCACGGGGCTCAAACTGGAGTGATGCTAACACTGGCCCTAGCAAGAGCAGTGCTTCGCAGAATCGCCGGGAGCGTGCTATGAGCTTTTTCGGGCACATTGGAAACACACAAAACTTGGAATAAATGCATTGTTGTGGGCGGGCCTACACGGGATTTTTTCTTTAAAATATTCTTTATTAATATAATAATATTGAATAATTTATTGCCAGCAGATGATTACATTTGTTTTTTTTTATGAGATTTTTTTTAGTATTAGCTGTCAACGACGTTTGTCACTCGGGGCTACGGATATTGTAAATTATACGAAACGTTAGTAGTAATCAAATAATAAACAACAGAAAAAGACGTAGTTTTGATTAAGTCTACGAACTCCGAAATCAAAAGAAAAATACTACTAAAAATGTTATTATGTGATGTCCACACGATACTGATAATTTATATAATATATATATAATTTTGATCACACGCAAACGAAGCTTGGTATATGAGAACGCGACAAGCATTTGCGTGAGCTAAAATAAAACTACATGTCAAAATAGACATTCTTAGTATAAAATACAATAATTTAGAAAACGATGTTTCATCACAGTCACGACCCACATGCAAACCAGTTTGGCTAATAATGCTATTGCAGTTAATAACACGAGATGAAATAGGACGTGTATTTAATGTGATACTTGTCAATCCAAGCCGTTACAGCAAAAGTATTATCAAAAACTTCAGTGGCTTCAACCAAGAATATGGAGATTTAACTTATCGATCAACCTACCTACTGACCTAGTATTGAATTCTGTCAATGAATGCACGAATGTTTAAAAAAACTAGTTTCCATTGTAAACAGATAAGACAATCAAATTTCGATGCGAGTTTCTTGACTGGATACATGTCCTTCAATATACTGTGGCATTTTGTTGATATTATAACTTTGTATCCGTTGCTGTAGGCCACAAGTGGGGTCATCAAGCTTCGAAGATAAGCACATTATCGTACGGCCTCGCCTCTCGATGTCTCAATGGTAATTTCAATTATGAATGATAAAAAAATTCCGACAAAACTAATAATTTGATTTCTAATATTGAATCTAATAGGGTTAGTTTTACATTACAATTTTTAATCCAATTTCTCCGAGAAACTGGAATAGTCTGTTTTAATGTGTATGTGTTAGAATCGAGAATTTAACTCATAAAATTACTCATTTTCTTTTGTACTAACACTATTTTTTAAGTAAGTCAAGTAGTTGCGTCACATATATCTAGGTAATCTCAAATAATAAGTGCTGTTCAATAAGTTACTAAATTTGAAAAGATGAATTCAAAAACGGTTTCTCATGAAGTAAACAACAAAAACTAATAAGTAATATTTCTCGTAATAAAATCCTCCTCCTTGACTAAAACAATTAATCGATTTTATTTTATTGAATATACATTAAGGACGCGAACTTAAGTTTCTAACTATAAACTTATGGAACCATTTAAAAAGTGACAGTTTTGGGAATATTATTCAAAAAAAGTTCTTTGTTGGGTCTTTATTTGAAGTTAATCTGAGAATTATATCAGCGTACCGCGCTCGTCAACCGTCCTTATACTAACGAGAGGTTTTATCATTGTGAGATGGGAAACGTAGATATCATCATTCTGTTATGGAAGCAATCCAGCGTTTTAACTTGAAGCATGAGAGAGTCGTTACACCATAGAAATCCATATCTGTCAGATTCGTCTGTCTAGCTATGGCAAAAAATCTAAGGCATGTCACACGATATGAGACTGTTTGGTTAATCACATAGCTTATACTCCTACTTTTTTATTTTAATTTACGTCGATAGTATTCGTGTATTTTTACTCTATTAACACCGACTCTCTTCCCAATAACATTAGGGGTGTGCGTAAAAACCAGAGAATTGAAATATAATAATCAATGATAAAAACATATCGAAAACGACAAAGCCGAGATATCTCTTACAAAAGACTACATAACACATGTGTTACATTTATTCATTGTCTTGTTGAAATAGAAACTAACTATGAGAACTTCCGTTCAAATACAGAAGATCACATTTGGCTGACCTCATAACCTCGAAAACTGACGATAAAATTTCAATTAAAGTTTTATTATTTAATAAATAATTTGCTTGGTTATTTGCTATTTCGCTATATACAATATTCGAGTGATATAAGTTTATTGTGTATTTTGCTCGATTGTTTTATGGTCTTTATCTTTCTTTATCTGCTTCTTTCTTTATCTTTATCTACTAACAATTTTTTTGCTAGCATAGTCTCCAAAAGTCTTCGGTAAAAATACTAAAGAGTTAGCTATTAACAACACAGACATACTGACGTTATAATTAAGAATACTTTTGCAGTTAAATCTTGCGCATATTTATTATTGTTATATTATTTGCCATATTTCGAATACTCAATAGTTTTCGTGGTCACAGACGACTAATAAAGGTGTTTCTTATACGCCAACATTTGAATATTGTGCTTATTAAAAAAAAGTTATTTAATAATATTTACGACCCATGAAAATCGGAGACAATGCCACACAAGCCGTAAATTATTAAGAGATTTATAACATTAACTTTTGATTGACTCGGTGGTCCAGTAGTTAGCACCCCTGACTGTTGCGCCGAGGGTCGTGGGTTCGATTCCCACATCGGACAAACATTCGTGTGATGATCTGGATTGTTTTCTCTTTGTTTGGGTGTTTATTATCAATATACGTATATATTTAAAAGTATAAAAGTATTTATGTCAGTCTATGGTACCCATAACACAGGGAATTCTTAATTGGGCCGAATGACCGTGCGTAATTTGTTCCCAGTTATTATTTATAATAGTTATTATATTTTTTAATTTAGGCAAAATCGTAACAGCCATTCGACGTTAAGCTCGAGTGGGCATCAAGATAGTTTGTTTTCTATGGCGACACGAAACACTGATACGTTATCTAGATAATGCCGGAACAAGTGAATGCTTAGTAAAAGACACAAGAACTGTTATTATTGGTGTTCGGTACCACATGTCTTCGCAAATTCACATTTTCATATTCCTGAGGTACTCGGGATGCCTATAGAACGCGGGTGTAATTTTTTACTTTACGAACTGATTTTACATTGCTTACAATTTTTTTTTATTGCCTTTTTTGATGGGTGGACGAGCTCACAGCCCACCTGGTGTTAAGTGGTTACTGGAGCCCATAGACATCTACAACGTAAATGCGCCACCCACCTTGAGATGTAAGTTCTAAGGTCTCAGTATAGTTACGACGGCTGCCCCACCCTGCAAACCGAAACGCATTACTGCTTCACGGCAGAAATAGGCAGGGCGGTGCTACCTACCCGTGCGGACTCACAAGAGGTCCTATCACCAGTAATTATGTACGCAAATTATAATTTTGCGGGTTTGATTATTATTACACCGTGGAAGTCAATCATGAACATTTGTTAAGTACCTACGTATTTCATTCGAAAAATTGGTACCCCAGCCTGCGGGATTCGAACACCGGTGCATCGCTAGATACGAATGCACCGGACGTCTTATCCTTTGGGCCACGACGACTTCAAAATCAATTACAAAAACAATCCGTATCAAACGAATTAATTATAAAACATTTGTAACAAGAACAAGTATTATTATTAACTATAGTTGGCGTAGCCACAACCTACTTTAAGCTGATAAGCACAATTTTAATTAATGGTGTCGACGATAAACCCGCTACGAAGCATTTATCTATCTGAAAGGGAAAACAATTTAGTTATGGAGTGAGTGATAAGTTAATTTAAACGTAACATGTGACGACCACAGTTTTCAATGTTTTCTGAAAGGATTTTGTGGATTATAATGGGAAATTTATTGCTATTTATTTCCATCCACTTGATGACGTAATTTTATATGATTTATTGAATAAACTTTGAGGAATTGTTCGAGATGATACCGGCATCTCATTTTTACCATCGCACTGCCCGCCACCGGAGTAGAGTTCATCCATACTACCTGGAGCCTCTGCGGTCATCCACAGTGCGCTTCCAGAGATCTTTTTTGCCACGTACCATCCGGCTATGGAATGAGCTCCCCTCCACGGTGTTTCCCGAGCGCTATGACATGTCCTTCTTCAAACGAGGCTTGTGGAGGGTATTAAGCGGTAGGCAGCGGCTTGGCTCTGCCCCTGGCATTGCTGAAGTCCATGGGCGACGGTAACCACTCACCATCAGGTGGGCCGTATGCTCGTCTGCATACAAGGGCAACAAAAAAAAAAACTACAGGTCATTCAGATGTAGTCACGTACAGCACATATTATTATCATATATTTAATTACCTTGAATTTGTTAACCTATGAAACGAAACCATTTGTTAACCCAAAAAAGTACTAAATCACTAAAAACAATATTGAAATTCGTTAAAGCATTGTCGATATGAATATCACGTAGACAAATTGATAAAATATGTTTATGTTTTTAATGTGTTTGTTAATTAATGTTAATGTTTTTTTATATTTAATTTTCTTGTTTTCCATATGTACTACACCCAGTACCTATGCACTGTCTTCACTGGTTTAAATTTATATTACGTCTACGGTGAACAATTGATTGGAATAAATAAAGTAAAACATTAATTTGAAACAAAATAATTGAAAAACCTACTAGAAATTTTATTCGCGTTTCTAGATTAATTCGGTACCTATAATATCAACCCAAGGCGGATCAAAGAGTCAGTCGCCAAAACAGTATTAGTTTTAAACGAAATATCAAGCTCTCTTACGTAATGTCCCACTAGCTGACAGCTATTTTTCTGGTCAAAGAAACGACAAAATATCAGCGACCGTTCTCATTGTTTTCATTCGCAGCCGCGATTTATGTGGCAGTTTAACTGGTCAAGCCTACTTTGGGTCGGATCTAAAAACATAACTTCGCAAATGCGCGCTTTGTTCTCGTCTCAACTCAGCGGACGTTTTTTTCAGAGCCCTTTTGTTCTTAAATTATGTAACTTCAAATTTCGAACGGTCGAACAAAAATTGTCGATGATTTATTGAAGTCTAGTTTGTTTTAACGAACGTCACACAACATGATGTTGTTTATTATCGATCGCCCCTATGCCAATGGCGGCCATGTGTTTGGTACATGGATTTTTTCAACATACAAATTCAACGGATTTGAGGTGTCGCAATTCTTAGTTGCAAGTGTTTATAGGTTAGCCTCTCCGAGTCGTAAAACGGCGCGGACCCAGGCCGACCCGCCTGGTCTCGTGATCAAACCGGTTGACGGGATAACATTGTTCATTATTCAAATTAGTGCGTGCTGCTATAATTCGTAGTAAACCTTTCGAATTAGGTGCTTTGATTTAAGTACTAGTACTCAAGTAATAGAGTATTCAAGGTTCACAGCGCGGAATTCGATATTTGCATTCCGGGGTCGTTTGCATTATTCGGTTCGTTCCAAGATTTGTAAGTAAATAGCAAAGAGACGGTATTAAGTCACACTAATTACCGTCTGTCAAAGCAGAGATAAAACAAAAGAGTCGACTAGCGATCGAAACAGCAAACAGGTTACGATAAACGTTGCAATGATCGCGTCATACGTCTGTCAATACTTCCTAGTCGTGTGGTGTGAGTAGAAGGGGTTTTATAATAAATAGCATGTGTGTATGTATGGCGACACGATGTCGCTCATGGGCTAAAGCCGGTTTTAGCTTCCTCGTGATCCGCGCTATTGGGTCTATTGGCGACCCGCCCCAACAACGCTTTTCAATCTTAAAAATACTAAAGGTCAATCGAATTCTTAAGATATTCACTTTGATACGGAGTGCCTATAGAAAGATTTAGGCCGCCATGTTTGATTTAGACTTCATACGAAATAGAATATCTAATATAAAATATTTTTTGGAATATTGTTTATAAAAGTGATACTAAAGTTAACGGGACTATATTTAGTTGATGTTTTAGGTAAATTCATCAATTTTCGTAGTTACCAAGATTCTTGTTTTATTGAAGCTTTTGCGAATACTATTCTCATTGTGATTATAAATCTTGCTTTTATAACTATTAAAAGCATATTTTATTTTCTTTAAAATTATATAAGGAGACACTAAAAGTTGTTGAGAGTCTTATAGTACGGTGTAGTGGTAAGTGACATGGTCACTACACAAGGGGATCGCGGGTTCGAATTCCGCCAAGGGAAGATATTTGTATAGTAAATATAAATGTATTTTCCAGGGTTATGGATGTATATTAAATATATGTATAATAAAAATCTTACATTTATTTCCGTTATCTGGTACCCGTAACACAAGTTCTTTACGAACTTATCACGGGACCAGTTAACGAGGCGTGATTGTTAGTAAATTTATAATATTCAGTATTTATTTATTATATAAGTTTAAAGCACTTTAAAAAAATTGTAAACAAGACAAAAAGTTTGTTAGCACATTTATTTAATTATAATGTTGAAACACATTAAAGCGAATAGATTATGTATACACGAACACATAAATATTATGCTAATGGTTATAAATTGAAAAGCATTACTAATTACTCTAACAAAAATTTGCTAATGAGCTCCAGAAATTGAACCAGTACAATTAAACAAAAGTTAAAACGCAGTCTGTAGGAAAAAAGCGATTACCCGAAACATTGGGTTGATTTCGTTTAAACTTTAAAAGTACCTAGTTATAGATAGTGTTTTGTTAATTGTCTTTGTTGGCAAGCGAGAAAAGACTCGCCATTACCGCAATACCAGGCCGCTGCCCACCGCTTAGAACTTCTTCGAACCTTGTTTTAAAAAGGACATGTCACACCGATAACACGGAGAGGAGTTCATTTTAGAGTTCATTCGTCGATGGTGATGATGTCTTTTAACAGTACAACGGCTGCCCCGCTCTTCAAACCGAAACGCATTACTGCTTCACGGCAGAAATAGGCAGGGTGGTGGTACCTACCCGTGCGGACTCACAAGACGTTCTACCACCAGTAAATAAATACAAACAGTAATTATAACAGTTATGATTATGATGCACGTATATGAAGACGTTTTTATTTATTAATTCCTAGTCCTGTCAGCTAAGCGACTCGCGTGCCGCCTACGAGTATTACTTGATCACAAAATTTCACATCATCGCCAATAACATCTTGACCACAAATGTGTTTCTATGATCTGTGATCTTGACAGAGCTTAAACTCTGCTGGATTGGCATTCTTCACGAACACGCATCAAAGTCGATCACGCAAATTTATTTTTTAAACACAAATTCAACAGGAATCGATACAGCAACAAGATTGTTAGTAACCCTTACCCTCCCGGTTATCTCCATGATGACCTGGAGCTTGACTCAGTCAGTAAGTATCTACAGTCGGCATCATTGCGCCACTTTGAGAACGCGGCACGACATGAGAACCCTCTTGTCGTGGCCGCTGGGAATTACATACCCGATCCTGTAGACCGAATAGTAAATAGTCGACGTCGCCCAAAACACGTCATTACGGATCCTCCCGATTCATTAACGATGTTTTTAGGTACCACAAGCACCAGTCACCGTCCTCGTCGAACCCGTCGCTTGCGACGAAGGGTTTGACGAGCGAATGAACCCACAGCCCACTGAGTTTCTAGCCGGATCTTCTCAGTGGGTCGCGTTTCCGATCCGGTGGTAGATTCTGCGAAGCACTGCTCTTGCTAGGGCCAGTGTTAGCAACACTCCGGTTTGAGCCCCATGAGCTCACCTACATGTTAGGGCGAAGATGAAATAGCCTCTCAAGGCTATCAGCTTAGGTAGGGGGGAAAAACCTCCCGGTTGAGACCTTAAGTTTACTCATCTGTCCAAGCGTCAAGGTCTATTGACCAAAGTAGAACAGCAATGAAAAAGATAAGGAACATGACGAAGAAATGAAAATGAACTGTACACTCAGTAAATTTCCCTAATTAAAGCATATATGACGTATTTACGTTTTTGTAACAAGTTACAAGGCTATCGGTAAGCAAGTGGTTATTTGTATTATTGACGCAATGAAAGTTGAAAGTTTAAAACGCTCGGATAGATAGCGAGAATTCAATGCCGATGCTTATTGTTGTTACGCAATGTGAGCGTTCTTTGAAGAGTTATTTAAAATCCTGAAAATTATTTTAACCTCCCTTCTACAATCTGAAATTCCAATTATCCTGACGCATTGTAAATAATGACTTCTGTGACATACTGTGGACCTGTAAGTGAGTGTAATTAAAATTAAGCCCTCGTCTTCTTAGGTGGTAAATATTGGTTCATGATTTGAAGTCCCGATCATAAAAATGACGTTAAAATATTCATTTAATACAATATCTTTTTTGAGACCTTTTTCGCGTATTATCTTTCAAATTTGGAGAGAATAGCAAAGAAAACTACAATTGTTCCTGATTTGGGAGATTTTACTGAAAGTCATTTATTTGACTCGAATACTCCAAGGGTCTGAGAATTCTTTGTCCAGTCCCTAAAGAATAAGATTTATTAAAAATATCTTAATTACAAAATTAATATTGATAAAGAAAGTCTTTAAGGTTTTTTTTGTTGTGTCACGTCATGTTTTAATTGAAGATTTTATTGTTACCTTATTAAATAAAAGTACTTATATAGCAGAAAGCTTACTCAAAAGAAATCAGTATTATGTTAATTAAAGTCATAAGCAAATCGTTCATAAAAATGTAGATTTCACAAAGCATTACGTTTATAGCATTTTAAGTAATGAAGAAGTACACTGTTAAAATGTAAAGAAAAGGAAATAGAAAAATAAAGCTGATAGTTAGAATAGTGATTATTTATGTTTCATAATAAACGTTTTACACTCTCGATCGCCTATCAACGACTCGTTCTTGCGAAATGCTTAACAAGGAATGACCAAAACTTGTATTGAAAGATTATAATACAGAGTTCTTTGCCTTAAGCGATTGTGAGTGCTAATTGGGTTCGAAATTTCTGTTATGGCGTTCATTAAAACTTTATGAATCCTTTACAGTGGACAGATCGACGCACACTACCGCTATGTTTCTTAATCTAATTACGATCGTGTTTTTTTTTCAGTCTGGAGAGGGGTTGGTAACAATCTCTCGAGTGCCTCCAAAAGGCCTCTTTTGGAGCAAACAGCGCAATGTTAGCCGGTTAAAAGGGCATCTATTACAGCATTGAGATCGCAACTCGCCGAGGAGTTCATTCGAGATACCTAACGGCTAATGTGGCTAAAAATGTAGGACGAATACAGTCACGATAGATACTATTACGAGTAGCAATAACGATAAGGGGGTTATCGCGTCGTAACGCTTGGTTTTTAAATTCTGCCGGATTGGTTCTAGGTCTAAAACGAAATAAAGATCCACATTCCTCAAGTTTCTCCGGTGGTTATCCTAGAAAATAATAATTGTTGAGAGTAGATATATCCTGCAAGCCACCTCTACTAGACTAATTTTCAAACAAGCAACTTATGCGTTACCAATAGAGCTACGCACCACAAGGAACAATTTTATTAAGACCAATAAATACTAAGCTTATTCATTTATGCAACATATTATTTTGATATTTAACGACTGTTCCAGTTCCGGCATCACAATGAATGGAATAAATGATGTGTTGGATACATGATGAAATTTTAATAAATTGTTGAATAACAACGGAATATTTTGTTCGGCCGCAGTTATTGGTGTTATTAAGCTATTCAAGATGCAAGAAAAAGAAAGCGATGCTTAAAATCGTTACTTTATGATACACGTACGTTTATTGGCTCGTGAATGTTTGTTCGATGTTTCGTCTCAATCGTATTTTCAATTCAACACGTAACATGGAATCAATTTTAAAAGAACCGAGAGCTTACTTATATACTAATTGTTATAGGCTTGGTTTTAGACGAAATTAAGTTATCGTGATAAGTTGTGCAAACATAGAAGTACTGATAGAATTTTACTCTTTTGTGTAAAAGAGTAATATTGGCATAGATGGGTGATGAGCTCACGGCTGACCTTATGTTAAACAGTTACTAAAGCAATAGACTTTTTTTTATTGCTTAGATGGCTGGACGAGCTCATAGATATCCATAACGTAAATGCGTCACCCACCTTGAGATATAAGTTCTAAGGTCTCAAGTATAGTTACAACAGCTGCCCCACCCTTCAAACCGAAACGCATTACTGCTTCGCGGTAAAAAAAGGCAGGGTGGTAATTACGCAAATTATAATTTTGCGGGTTTTGATTTTTATTACACGATGCAATTCCTTCACCGTGGAAGTCAATCGTGAACATTTGTTAAGTACGTATTTCATTAGAAAAATTGGTACTCGCCTGCGGGATTCGAACACCGTTGCATCGCTAGATACGAATGCACCGGACGTCTTGTCCTTTAGGTCACGACGACTGCAATATCATATCTCAACACGAATACCTCCACCCATCTAAAGACGTAAAATGAATATTGAATCCCTTGAGCTTCGACAGTAAGATGTAAATCACTTTCGACATCATGAGCTACTACTAGTAAATAATTTACCTTGTTATTGCATCCGTTTTATGTTTCTTAAATCTTATCCAATAAAAAAATATTGACTAAGCCGTCTATGATGAAATAGTTTTTGATTGCAAAAACGAAATTAGACACGCCGAACAATTTAAACAGTAATGCTAAACAGTAAATACAAAATTATCATCAGTGGAGTGAATATTAATAATTATATTAAAAATATTAATTGTTTTTATTTTTATTGCCGTATAGGCAGACGAGCATACGGCCCACCTGATGGTGAATGGTTACCGTCGCTCATGGACGTCAGCAATGCCAGGGGCTGAGCCAAGCCGCTGCCTACCGTTTATATATCTTATAACTCTATTTTAAATTAAATTAAGATGTAATTAGTCAACAAACAGAAACCACTGTTCCGTAATTATACTGTTACAATACATTAAGCAATCCTAAATCATGATTTGGGTAATCTTCTGAATGTCTGTTTTTTTTTGCGTATACCTTTTGTATGCAAGCAACACATCACATTCGTTCACGAATGTACCAGAAAATCGATTCGCGTTTAGATTCTGTAATCATTACACAACGTGGAGCCGAGATGTCTCGACTTAATTATAACATCCAGCACGATTGATCGACTACGGTCAATAGGATTCCGATGACATAGATTCACTCACATTCTTGGATCATACAAATTGATCTGCGGTCAGATTTGTGAACTAATTTTAGTTAAAAAAATATTAACATTAAAATTTAAATGATAAAGTTTCTAAATAACTTGAACAAAATGAAAACAGAAACATTCGGTGCTCGATTACGTAACGTAATGGAAATTAGGAAATCAAAGTAACTTAAATCAATTGGTTAGCTGTTTTCATTCATTCCACTTTTACATAAATTGATTTGTTTCAATGTAATTTAAGGCGAGCACAATTGCGTTCATTGGTACCAAATTATGTTGTTGATTTAAGAAATGAAATTGAATTCTCCTTCTGCAATAAATACTGATTTTCATGTTTAAAACGAGGCTTTTATTAGCTTAGATAGGTAGACGAATGAATGTTATATTTTCTTGATGTCGCTTGAGATTTGAAGTCGAAATATTAAAGGAAATTTAACAACGCAAACCTTTCCAAATTGAATGTCATGGTGGTTAAAACAGGCTGAAAGTCATTGCCGTATGCACACATAAGACGTTTTACCAATTCTTAGGTAGGATTTAGGAAGTGTTACCCGTACTTTAGTATAATTAATTAGTCAGGCTGATGGTATCATATAGTGACAGGAGGCAGGAGATGTTTTAAATCAACCGTTGTTTTAAATCTATAACTATGTTACTCAATAAGTATCCGAGTTAAGCTTCCACCTATTTAAGGTTAAAGCTTATCACCCAAATGCTCGTTAGCTCGATAAGGGAGAAATTACAGTAAAAAACTTTTAAGTTGTATGTATGTATGTATTGTATGTATATATTTTCTTTAATAATGTGTTGGTAATAGTACACCGCAACATACCTGCTGTATCTTTATCTGTCCAGAATTTCGGGTAATTAAGTGGTTTGTCTGGAAGAGATCGCTTTTAGCGATAAGACCGCCTATTGTATAAACGTATTTGCTTTTTGACTGTTTTCTGATGTTAATTGTGTTTTGGTGTACAATAAAGTATGTTCTCTCTATGTGGCAATGGATATTTAATCTTTCTTCGATGTAGTATTACAAAAATAAACGCTTTTACGCTTGTATCTTGCAAACATTTTCTCATCATATTATTTTCGAGCGTCTGGGACGATGAAAAACTATTAAGTATTCGAAATGTCAACTATTAAGTAGGTATTCAAAATGTCAGAAATAATTTAATAACAATAAAAAAACCGTAAAAGCAGTTTTATTTATGTCTATAACTCGCTAAAACCGAAAATAATATTAGATTTTTATTTTAAAAGAAATTCTATCGACTCTTTGGTGGCTTAATAGATAAGTCGCTCAGTGCTCTCGCAATCAAGGTCGATTAGGTTTTAGATCCCTTTGGTAGGTATTAATTTCGTAACGCACATAACTAACGAACCACGTACACGGTGAAGGAGCAAGATACCGTTATGATAGGCGAATCCTTAGAATATGTCATTTCGATTAGACAATTACTGATGGCAGGACGTGTTGTGAGTTCAAAGTACCACCGTCCGGACTATTTCTACCGCGAAATAGTCCTGCGATTCGATTTGAATTATATGACTCCGGTAACTACTTAGCATAAAGTGTGTAGAAGGAGAATCTGTTCAGCTTCAATAAAAAAAGAAATAAAACGGGATTTTGTTCTTGAATGTTCTAATTATAATTTGATCTAGCCTATCTATTTTATTTAACTATTCATTTTTGAAAGTACGCCAATTACAAAATATGTTTTTTTTTTGCCCGAAACCGAACAAAACTTGAAAGAAATAATGCCTAAGATTTAATAATGTCTTAACTAAATATATTAAAATTAAGCTATTGGTGGTACAAAACTTTCTGTACAGCATTACCGCACGGGCAAGTATCATCACCCTACCCGTTTCTGCTGCGAAGCAGTAAAGCGTTTCGGTTTGATCGATGGAGCGACTGTTCCAACGACTCTCAACTGTATAGTATGACAGTCAATTGAGACCTCGTGCAGTCATGATATCTATAGGCTCCAGTAACCATTAAGCGCCGGGTTAGCCGTGAGCTCGTTCACATATACAAGCTTCTTCTCATTCTTGCTCTTAACCCATATTATGTGGGGTCGCCGGATTATATTCTTTATGTCCTTTTTACATAGGGATTGGGCATGAATTTATTGGCTGGCCGCTTGCCTGATACCTTAATTAGATTATGTCTTTAGTACTATAAGCAACGTGCCCATAGGGAGGGACTTTTTCTGTTTCTTTTCTTTTGGTGTTTCTTTTATTTTATAACAAAAAGCAGCCCAATACGTTGGTCTGACCAGATCCGCACCGCTCTTGATTCCACGTTACACAACGCCCTCCACACCGCCAGAGACAAGAATGGATGGAGAAAGATCGTGCGTGAGACGGTGATACAAAAGGGTGGTCACGACCATCAGCAATGAGGAATACGACGCAAGGAGGAGTATAAGAAAAAGAAAAAAATTATCGTATATAGCAGCCATTGATGTAATGTACTTTTTCTTCTTCTTCGTCGCTTTCTTCATTGCTGAAGGTCGTGTCCCTGAAACTTGACCGTTGCCTGTCTCGTGAGCTGTTTCCATCTCGTCCGGTCCTCAGCTGCTCGAGTGGCGGTTGCGACTGGCAACCCAGCTAGAGGGGTTACTTGATCACACCAACGGAACATCTACTTAGTTACAAGAAAATAATAGATACATTAACAACGCCTCCTGACTTTAATGTGTAGTTTAAAAGAAAATTAAATTACACACAATGCATATTTTCTGTTCTCAGTAAATTTATATTAATAAACGCGAGCACGATGTTATAATTTGTTTGCGTAAAAATAATATTGTCAGTCTATATTTTAGTTACAAACGACAAATAATTTTAACTAAGATATCTCATTAAGACAATAACCCTGACAATAATAATATGTTTAATCTCAATATATTGTTCGGAGCAGGAAATGTAGAAACGATTGCCCGTCCAACCAAATACGGTTACACCTATTGAATTTAACTACTGCAAATTGGCCTTTCATCTTTTTTAATATCATTCGGTATTTATACCGGGAACGTTAAACCCGGCAGTGATCAGGAGGTCGCCGGCCACGTCACGAGGTAATCGGCGTTGTGCCCTTTACGACTACCATACACCATGCAGTCGAGGTGTAGGGTTGCCAAAAATTATGCCTAATTAACTATACACTTTGTAAAGTCTATTTTTATTCCATGTTTCTAATGGCATTTACTACGTCTAAATTTGTATTCTTCTTTTTCTTCATGCCCTTATCCATCATTTTGTGGGGTCGGCGCTGCAAGTCTTCTTATTGAATTTCCATTCTTCTTCTTTTTCCGAGTGTTTTCCCTAGTTCCCTAGTTCCCTAGTTTCTAGTACCCGGATCTGCTTTCCTATTTAAGCTCCTCCACTTTGCCCGGTCTTCGGAATCTGTTCTACCGAAAAATATTTCATTATTCAAGTTAAAATTCAATCAATAGCAAATAAGTTGCTACTTATTTTGTATTTTGTATTTACTTGCATATTTTTAGTATTTATTTGTATTTAATCGTATGTAAGTCTATCTTATATTGTATTTATTTTTCACATGTGTATATAAGTATA
This sequence comes from Bombyx mandarina, assembly GCF_003987935.1. The sequence goes on along the minus strand of NW_021011684.1, from coordinate 68,324 downwards.
TAGTTTTATGTAAGTTTATTAAGATATAGCACCGTCCAGTTCGCTTATTCCTCTCCCTGCAAGGTTGCCTGGAAGAGATCGCTTTCAGCAATAAGGCCACCAATTTATGTCACCGACTATTATTTGTTTTTATATGCTTACTTTGTACATATGGTGTAAATAAAGTGTTCTATTATTATTATTATTAAGGCACACATGTGAATATAATGTTTCTCTCAAGTACCCCGCACTCTACGAAGTATTTTAGCAAGCCCTGAGTAATCGGTAAACGACGCAAATAATTTGTTGATTGTTGAGAGCCCTATTACGAATACACTCGATCCTGTTGTCTCTCGCGTAATGAACGATTGAATGTTAACATTGATATTAATCGTTGTGAAACTAGGAAATGCGCACGTACTCTGCACATAATAACATTAAACTGATAAACTGCCTCGTGTTTGCGTAAAACGATAAACGACTGAAAAGCGAAAGGACATTTTAAAATTATTATTATTTTACACAAATTTACGTTAAACACGTGTATCTTGCTAAGCCACTTACAGTACTAATTTGCCAACTGTTATACTTTATTTATTTTATACTAGCTGACCCGGCAGACTTCGTAGTGCCTCAATCGATAAATAAAAGACTTAAACTTTTGTATAAAATAAACTTAAAACAAACAAAAGGAATCCGTCCGACGGGGGACAAATCAAAGAGAAAACAAAATTGTTATTTTCATTTAATTCCGAGCATTTTCATATTCATCTACCTTTTAAACCTTCTCTGGGCTTCCACAAATAATTCAAGACCAAAATTAGCCAAATCGGTCCATCCGTTCTCGAGTTTTAGCGAGACTAACGAACAGCAATTCATTTTTATATATAGAGATGTTCGAGTATTCATATATTTCTTATAAACATAGCATAGCAGAGTGTTTCTACTAGTGTTGTAGACACGTGTTTTTGACAAGATAATAAATTCTTACTACTGCGATTAATAATCTAATAACGATGGTGTAGTTGTATGATAGCCTCTTGTGACGTCGCATTCGTCACTTGTTCGTTTACTTGCTCACGTACGCTCTACATCTATTAAATTATTTACAGATGTCACAAGTATCGTCTTGAGTGTAATCGAGCTCGACTTTTTATTGGTTAGTAAGTAATTATTAGAGTTTAATTATAATAAACACACATAAATAATTCAGTCAACAGACAACTTTATGTTGCAGTTTTGTCATTTCAGTCAAATGGTTTTAAAATAAGTATTTTAATATTAATAAAAATTCACAAAATTTCATGTGAAATTTATTTCTGTAGCAATTATTGCTTTAAAGTGGAATATGAGAAAGAGTTGGTGCACACTAGGAAAATCTTGCTATCTTTATTGTACGCTCAATCTTTGTAGTTAGTGACTACCTCATACTTTTTATTTGCATCCACATTGGTATTTCAAGCCCAAAAGACGCCATTTCGGATCCTCCCGTCCCGATCCACTAAAGGTGTTTTAGGTACCCCAAGTACCGGTCACTATTCTCGTCATTATTAGCCCTCAGACACAGCCCACTGAGTTTCTCGCCAAATCTTCTTAGTTAGTCGCGTTTCCCATCCGGCGGGAGGTTCTGCGAAGCACTACTCCTGGTAGGGCTAGTGTTAGCAAATCCGCTAGGCTGAGCCCGGTGAGCTCGTCTACTCGCTGGTATAACCTCTCGAGATTATCAGCATAATTAGGCAAAATAACAAAACCAGTAGCCACTTTGGGACACGATGTCAAATAGCATGCCTGTCTGGTACATACAATAATACATGGTTGTTTCACTCTTCCAGTCGTAATCATAAATTCAATAAATAATTCCAATATAAATATTCAGAGATGTCAGGAAATACATCTCGTTGATTAAAAAATTGTTAACATCTATTTTGTTCTGTAAAATCGTTGAGTCTTTAATTTTTTCTACTTTATCCTTACATTAAACAGTTATAAAACATGTATTTTTATATTAATCATTATAACATTAATAAAATGAACAGGGAACAAGTAACACCAAAGTAATTAATATAGATCCTGGTCGGTAATAGAAGAGATTTGTAATTCTTAGCATTATTAACGTGGAAACATTAATATTTTCATGCAATTTCTTGCAAGCCAATCGACTAAACAGGATAGATTAAAATACTATGTTGTTATATGAGTTAGAACTACTATTATGCGACTTCGACTACCTATTTGATTATACATCGCAGTTCGAACATTCACGCGTGTAGAATCGTGTATGTAAATGTACTGCAATTTCATTAGCTTCTAACATGTAAATTGCAGTTTAATTACCCTTAGGGTTTCTTTGCGATATGGTTGTCGATTTCGTTTTTTTTTTTTTTATTTCAACTCTTTAACCACACTTCTAATATAATCAAATAAAATCAATTTTTTTTTATTCAATATAAGTGGAAGTACATACTTGTTGAACGTTAAAAGAACTACCGCCAATTCACAAGAACTAGCCTCCGTCCTGAGAAGAATTGGCAAGAAACTCAGCGGGCATGTCTTTGTTTTTAATTTTTTTTTTTATATTAAATTTTTTTTTAAATATTCACTTTTACAATGAGTATTATAACGTAACAATTATTACAATATTGAAATGCCCGGAGCGAGCAACTAATATGTGTGTATAAGGTAATTATTTTAACAAAAGCCGTTTTTTTGTTGAAGGCCGTCATCCCGTATAATCCCGGGGTTAATTAAAATAAATAAAATGTATTGAATTGAGAATTGAATTAAGTGATCAATTACAATAAAATAATTTGTTTAAATATGTTTTTATATGTATATATTTATGATATGTATATGTATATATTTATGTATATGTATTTATTTAAGTACGAGTATTTGTATATATAAATATTATGTATGTTATATATACACATATGTTTAAGTAATATCACCTTCACACTACACCTACCAAGCTTCATCTCTGCACTCCCCTAAGGTAGACTGTTAGAGAATGCCTATGGCATTAAGTCCGCCTTTATACTTTCTAGTATAAGAAAGTTATAAATAAATAAATAAAAATATTTGTATTTATTAACTTTAAATATTATTTTTTTGAAGTTCAAGTTTAATTGGCTAAGGAATCCTTACCAGAAAAGCACAATATGCTCAGTTTTATATTTAAAAACAGATAAACTGTCTATCCGTGTCGACATAATATACTATTTGTTTCAAATACAATAGCTAGCAAGTCTACACAGTATCCGACAGTTATTGTGAATTTACGTGAATTTGTAACTAATTTACGAAATGAAATTTATATAACCGATAAGTAACTTTGAGTAATACACGTTGCATAAACAACGTGAATCGCAACNCTCAGTTTTATATTTAAAAACAGATAAACTGTCTATCCGTGTCGACATAATATACTATTTGTTTCAAATACAATAGCTAGCAAGTCTACACAGTATCCGACAGTTATTGTGAATTTACGTGAATTTGTAACTAATTTACGAAATGAAATTTATATAACCGATAAGTAACTTTGAGTAATACACGTTGCATAAACAACGTGAATCGCAACGTAACCGGGTGACACTGCAATAGAGATTATAGATAGGCCGCGTACAGACCCGCATTGGGTAAAGTTGATAAACTCTCAGTTATGTTACTACTAATAAGGAATCTATAATATTTACATCCTCAGAGCGTTGAACGTAATAAATATCACTGATTTGCTTAATGATCATTTCTTAATCGATATCAACTTACTTAAAGTTGATATCGATTATTGATGTCGATCGTTGATATCGAAAATTTATTATTGAATAAATGGCCGAGTCATTCAAATCCATAGAATTTAGAGATTAAAATAAATAACAAACAGAGTATATATTTATACGAATATGTTTTCAAGGCATTTCAAAATCAACAACTTGCAGTCACAATCTTACATATCTAGAAGTCATCAAAAGTGCTATTTTAATTAATTGAAGATCAGCCTTTTGTCTATCAGGGGCGGTTGCTATCTGTGGGATTGGTAACTGTTTGACATAATTAAGTTACAATTCATACGCAAATCAACTACAAAAAATATCAACTATTATTAATCACTCGCCCCCAAATAAACCACTAAAAGATATCATAATTCTGTAACACGAATACATAATTACTCCAAATTTCAAATCTCTAGGCTACTAGTTGTACTTTCGGCACGCACTGCGGTACCATAGGTTTGATGTAACCGGTGTGGTGGAGCATGATGGCGCTTAGTTGGTAGTTAGTTTTGTGGGGCGATTGCCTCCTGCGAGGAGTTGGGGGAGGTGGAGGACATTGGCCCTCCTCATCTCCCTCTTCCACTCTGGACGCGCCAGAGTCCGACATAACATGGTCCATTACCCCCTCGACCGGGTATCCGCAAATGGATTCCCTAGTGTTAAAAAAAGGCTAAGGCTGTACAATGACTGTCAGTCGCATATTTACCGTATTTTAATTAGTATAGATTATGTTTGTCTTTCAACACGCCGTCCTTCGATATCCTATTAATGGTGAATTTAAATTCGTCTAAATTAACTGCCATATCGGCTTAAACATCCTGTGCCTTTCGTAATTAACTAAATTGTAAAGAAGGTAGAATGTTTTTTTTTCAAGGAGATGTTTAATCTCCGTTTGTATTATTAGTTTGGTGGACTATTAGGTTTTACGAAAACTCATTTTACGGTTTCGTCTCTTGTGTTTTTGTTTTAGAATTTCTTTGATTTGTAATACTTTAGTTCTCGCGGTCACTGTCGAGCTAGCTTAGGTTTTCGTATCGGCTTGCCGCACAGTGAAAGAGTCTAATAATCCTGGGCGACCTTAATGGAGTTATATAGGGCACTCCGGATGTCAGCAGAGAATGAGTCGGATGGAACGGGTATAGAGTGAGTTATGTTTTAGATAGGTATTGCCTTATCACCTCCGTGGAAGTACGATGCCGTATATTTTTAGTGGCCAGATCTGTTTTATGCAATCTGTTAAGTGTCCATGAACGATTGCGATAATATGAGTCGCGCTTAAGTTCGGTCCGGTAAGAGAGCAAATGGTAGGAAAACCTCCGTGGAGGTTACGTTTTTTTTGTTCTCGGCGTACTTTCAAAGGTATGATTCGGGGGTTGCCGGTCTTTTGAGTCACGGAGGACCACTGGTAGATGACGGATTTTATGCGACGGAGATTACATAATGACTGTCTGTCTATACAGGGGAACATAACATCTTTATGTTTAGCAAATAGCAACGAATTTGATTTTCTAAAGACAAATACGCACTAAACTTATCTAAAATTTAATTTACTGAGTCTTCAGTAACAATCTACTTACAATAAACGTCATCGTTCTGTTTGAAAATCCCTTTGTTTTACAATAACAGTTTTAAGTCCACATTGTTTTGACCTGGCTCTTCTATATAATGTGTCTATGAAAACTTCTATTGTTCTGACAAAGAGTCCCTATAACAATATTCTAAGTGATAATTTTTCAGTTTTATTACGACGTGGGTAAAATTGGTTGGTTGAAAATAGTATAATATTTTTTTACAAATAAAATACCGCTTAAACTGTACATTTTTTTTGTCAGGAGGAAGTCGTCGGATTTCCGCCCTAAACTGGGGATGGAGGGCTAAGCATGTCAGAGTGGAACTGACAAAAACCTCCTGTCGCTCAACAACCAACGTCCAAACCTCGCATGAGACAGAACGCATGAAAAGGCAAAGGGGGGAAAGTGAAGCATTTAGTGCGGAGCACATCTCTCCCATCACTCTCCCCCTCGGGACGCCGGACCGGCGGTCGTCGGCGCCACGACCACCAGCCCTCTCGGTCGGCAGGCTACCCGAAGTCCGCCTAGATGGCGCCGGTTAGAGTGAGTTATCCAACGGAATACCCCGCTGGGCCCGAACCAGCGTGGGTCGAGGATAGCCTTCCATCACCCGGATGCTCTTGCGTAAAACGTGTACAGAGCAGCTTACACGTCGTCTTCTTAGGCCCCCCTCGCAGGCTCCCAGACCGACCCGAGCTCCCGACTCCGGGACCCGAAACACTTAGAGGGCCAGGGCTTGGGCGAGATCCGCCTCCCTGGCCCCCGCTCGACGGCGGCGGAATTGTGCGTCTCTCACGCGCCACCGCTTTCTGCGAGATGGTGCACTCGTAGAAGTCGAGCATCGCCTTCCACGACTCGTCGTCGCCGAGCATCGATGCCACAACACTCGGTAACGACAAGTCGTTTCCTATTTTTGCGACGAGGACACGGCGCCAGCGATGAGGACACGATGCCAAAACTGTACATACCTGTAGTTCTGTTAATTTTTAATACGTTTTTATTAGCTTCATACGTATGTTAGTATCTATTTTAGTATGTAACGGTATCTCTACATGATTTTGAGCTCCTTTATTAACTTTGACTATGTAAGGAAATAGATTGATAATGAACAATTTTTTTAAGTTTAATTTTGCACAAAAAGTAAGATACCTTAATTTTAATTTTATCGCAATTACAATAAATAGAAATGACGCAGTTTTTTTAATAGAAATATCATGTTGTTTTTTTGCAATTTGTCAAACGAAATGCTGATGCTTGCGCACGAAGTGTTGTATTACGAAGCGCCATAAGTTTATTAGTAAGCAGTACGTGACCGTTATTTGATACTAACCCATTATGAAATAAGGCAAAGATCGCTACTAAGCGTACCTAAAAGGTTCCTTGAAAATTCATTCGGTTTTTTATTTTAGTTTCATGGTTTTTTTCTGGTTTTTTTATGGCTTAGATGGATGGATGAGCTCACAGCTCACCTGGTGTTAAGTGGTTACTGGATCCCATAGACATCCACAAGGTGAATGCGGTGTAACCTTGAGATATAAGTTCTAAGGTCTAAAGTATAGTTACAACGGCTGCCCCACCCTTCAAACCGAAACGCATTACTGCTTCACGGCAGAAATAGGCAGGGTGGTGGTACCCCACCCGCGCGCACTCACAAGAGGTCCTACCACAAGTTGTCCGTGCTTAAAGCTGTGGGAACCCTGGATCATTGTGAATTGAATCCCTCATTTCCAATACACTTACACTCACAAGTCTCACCTTCTTATTAACTGTCAAAAGTATAATGTATCCTATATAGGCAAACCGTCGATGTAATAACAAATATCTTAAAAATATCCGGCTTAAATAATTTTAGTTCTTTTATTGAATACACCTTCACTACGATACGCTTTATTAAACATGTTTAATTCCGCGGTTTATTTTTCAAGCGGTTTTTAGTTTTGCAAAAATTTGGAATACTCGCGTCCTAGCAATAAGTAACTCGATATTCCAAAGACAGTTTTTGTGATCGCGGATAACTAAACCTAATGAAATGAAACACAAAATGGTAATTTTTCCCGCATATTCTTTTTTTTTCTATTTCACTAATGAGAATTTTTTTTATCCAATTCCAAACATTCTAGTTGAACATTTTAAATTATAGACTTGGATTATTTCACATAAGAAATTCATGACATTCGAAAAAACTCAGCGCGAGTTTGTTAATTTTTCTTAATCAAACGCTGATCCCTAATTGAGTTTATATTTCAGATCTCATTACACAATTTTTCCCATGAGTAAATAATGATACCAGTAGCTAAGCAATAAAATAAAAGCTATAAGTAAGATTGTTCGATTTTGCTGTCAAAGAAAAACAGGAGTGTTAAGTTGAAATTTGTACTTATGGAGACCGTATTATTATAAAGTAAACAATATTATCTGTGAATTTATTTTCAACAATCTTGAAATTACTACCTATTCGTTTTTTCTTCAGTGCGAACGTTTAAGCCGGCAAGATAATCTGAGCTATGTTTTGATAAAACACATTGTATGCGTTGGTAAGCAATCATATGACGTTCTTTTAGCACCCCTGTGTTTGACATATTATCATCTTGCTTAATTGCTACTATGAGCTAACGAATAATATAAGGTCTAGTGTTTTAAGCAAGCAAAGTTTAAGATTTTAGCCCACATAAAACAAGTATTCCGAAAACTAATGTCCTCCTGAATAAGTAATTTAAAAAACAAATATTTGGATTAAAACTGTAAGTCTAAATTTCAATTTTACGTCGCCGTCACTTCGGTACGTTTGTTATTAATCTTAACCGATAAATGTTCAGCACTTCCGGCGATACACATTATCCTTCTATTTATGAATTAATTAATTCAAATTTGTATCCGTCCTATGTGTTTTCGTTCATTAAAATTTTCAACGTTCATTGCAGTTTCAATAAAATATTAGGCTATGGATTTTAATAAAAAAAAACCCTTGTTAACTTTTTTAAGACAATGAACAGGAATGCGAAAACATGAAATCAACATTTTAATGGTGAACATGAAACAATCTCGTTTGGATTCCCGTAAGATCGGTACTTCATAAACCTAAAACTTGACTAAAACCGTCGAACGGGTTTGCAACCAACGAATATCATTATAAAAAGTTGTTCGAGAGACGCAGTCGAGCGCAGCTACAGACAGCGCTCTAGAGATGGGCGAAAGCGATTTAAAGTATTTCTGCCTAATAGTTTCGTGTATTTGTGCTATTGATTTACAAACTTTACCAACTATTTATGTCGGTTGATTACTTTAAGCGTAAATTTTACTTTCAAAACGAACATCGTATTCATTGTTTTTAAAGAAACCAGCCATAAATGTTGTTCTCCAAGTAAGTCATGAACTCATAAACTAACGCGAAGATAGGTAGGTACACGACAACCGCTCGACATCCCTCATTGCTCATATTTAATGGCCTCACATGAGATGCATTGTAAAAAAACATTATGAACGTGTAAGTATCCTATCCTAGTTTTTGAAAAGGATTAATATTATAATTTATCGTGCGGAGCTATTTTTAAATACACCTGTGTAAGTAAGTACATAAGACCCGTGATATTTGTTAGTAACTAAAGAGTAAAGTTGTTAAGGGCACGCTCGACGCGCCGTGTCGTTTTGTTTGTGCATCTCGATTGGTAGAGAACCAGTTCAGTTCAGCTCAAAAATCACAAGTTTTTGTTTAGTGCCAAGGTGGACTTGGGTTTTATGCGTGATAATAACTTTACCAAAATATTTTTAACACTCAAAGCAGTTTTGATTGTGTTTTGACATTATCCAGTTTAATATATATACGAGTATTCCGTGACACTGTAGATAAGACGGAAACAATAGGCCGGTGTATCTCAAACATTATGTGTAACAAGATAGTGGAAAGATTTGTAAATGTGAAATGAAAAAAATAACGAGATAAACGTACTCTTGATCAAGCCCTTCTGACTAAGCCCTCAGGTTCGCTCATCCGTCCTGGCTAAGCAGTAGTCTCTAGATAAACTGCTATCCTGCCATTACAAAAATGTTGATCGAAGATATAATATTATGTAGATCCCTACAATTATTATAGTAAATTCTACTTGCGAATATTCCTATCATTACTAGGCTTAATATTATTGTTTTAAACAAAAGTAAGTTCCAGTATATGAATTTGCCGAAGGGATAGGATCACGTGGCCAATTTTATTAATTTCCCATACAATTATTCCTTTTATCAATAATTTATTATTTTCTCCTATAATTTAAATATTCATATCATATCTTAACAATGAGCAGACATAAGTTTTAATCACAATCGACTCTTTTTCATTACTGGCAATTGAAATTTTAGTTTGTAATTGAAGTTTAAAACATGTTATTAGTTTATGATAGTATTTTTTAACTATATATATTACGATTTGTGTAATCAAAATTTGTTAGTGTTTAGAGATGGAATTTAACAGGGTCCGAAAATGGCCGAACGCACCCGAGCGGCAAACGAATCTCGTTCCAAAACGTGATCGCGCTGTTTGATTTGAAAACAAAATTCACCCGCCCGCTGCCGCGCCAACCGCAGCACGACGATGAAGCGGGCGAAGGCGAGGTGCCACACTACAACAAGATCAGTGCGCGAGCAAGCGTGATACGGAATGTACGTGTGGTGCGTTTTGCGCGGACGTTGACGCTGCGATTTATTATTGAAATTTTACGATTTATACAACTAGAATAAAAACTTTTTGGAGTATAAAGTCGATAACTACAAAAAAGTTTGTATTGTAGAAGTTAACTTTGACGCAGTTCGCGCAGAATTTGACCAAAATTTGTGTTTCCGTATAGACGCGAAAAAAAGGTTGTAAAAAACTTTTCGAAACAAAGGACTGTTTTGTACATTTTCGCTGCGATAGCGAAATTGTGTTCAAAATTACTGTTTTGGCTTAAATCTGGAGGGGCAACAAAATCGCCTCTTGGCCAACTAGTTCGGAAACAAACTGATCACCGAACGATAAACAAAAAAGCAACGACCTCAGTAATTGAACTATAAAATCGCAAGGATTTTGGAAACATCTTCAAAAGTCTTCGTGAACTTTTCATCAGCTAACCTAAAATTCACAGTGAGTTCGTCGACCTTATATATTCGTGCTACAGTGGATCAGTTTCCAAAGAAACATCAAGAAATAAGAATAAAATCTGGATTAAGTGTCGAGTTCGTTTTGCATACATGATGTCTACAGCCATAATGCATCAGTCTGCCCTGCATGACTTTGGTGATCTGTTCTTGAAGGTAAGTTTGAATCATTTATTACTTAAATACCGNATTCACAGTGAGTTCGTCGACCTTATATATTCGTGCTACAGTGGATCAGTTTCCAAAGAAACATCAAGAAATAAGAATAAAATCTGGATTAAGTGTCGAGTTCGTTTTGCATACATGATGTCTACAGCCATAATGCATCAGTCTGCCCTGCATGACTTTGGTGATCTGTTCTTGAAGGTAAGTTTGAATCATTTATTACTTAAATACCGTCTAGCTTACACATTCTGGATGACAATAAATATTCTCATTGTGAATGTGATGATGTTTTATTATTTTATAACTGAGCAGCACTGATTTTCAATCAGCAATCGCGAGTAGGTAGTAATTGTTGTAATGTAGTTGTAATGTTTGTGGTGGGGTTGATTCCTACAATGTTTATTTGCCTTATTGCTCATTAATATTCGCGGTGATTCGTATATTTCTCCGCTCACCTAGGTTTATATTGTGTCTTAAAATTTCAATCGACCATCTTAGATAATAATATGATGTAGGTACCTACATCCACAATTCTCTACACCCGTACCCATTAGATAGCAATAATCTCAGTTTATCTTTGAAGGTGCAACTCTAACGAAACAGCAATTTTCATTTCTTCAAATTGTAATGAAATTAACAGTATTCTAAAACACTCAATAGCCATCATTAAGAGTAGGGCGATTATTACCAAGTATTTTAATATAGAAATTATTAAAATGCGTCTGCCGTATTATCTGATTCAGAAGAAAGTTAGGTATTAAGAAGATACGCAGTGTACACACACACACACACAAATATGCCTAAATTGTTTGAAATACATTTTTTGGTTTAAAGGCATTCATTCAAAATTGCTAAGAATAATTTATAAGTAATATTTAAGGTTTTCCTTCTAAACACATAGAAATTCGGTAGCACGATTATTAATTTAAAAAGTCGTATGTAATTCTTGCATTTCTATCTCAATGGTATCAAATGGCAATGGTATCTAGCCAATGGTGCCTTATTTTTTGAATTGGTCATCACAATGAAAAGAATCGTTAAATACAAATATTTCGTACCTTTAGCGTAAAAAGCTTAAAAGAGGGTACTGTTTTCAGTTTTAAAATGGAACGTCTAGTGCAAAAATATCGCACTACCTTCAAGAAAATATATAATAATTAATAAAATAAAGTTGAATTGTGTAGTATTGGTTGAACCGGACATATTTCCATCAGATTTATTTCTCTTGAATCTTTAAAAAAATTACGCTAATGCAACGTTATTTTTATGATTCCATTCGAAAAATAAGAAACACCAAAGTAAAACCAGTTGCCCTGACATGTTTGAACTTGCGTCATGCCACATAAGTTGCAAGACGAGACTCCAGTCTTAGAATGTAAAAATTTGTATTAGTCAAATGATGACTTTTGGAAATTACTATTCAATTAGGCATAGGTCATTCTAAATGAACAAACAATCGACTGCAGCAATTTATGTGAATAACAAAGTTATAAAAAAATGTGCACAGAACAACACATTTACTTACTTAATATACCTATGACAGATACAATACTTAATATAAGAAGGTATATACTTCGGAAAATTATTATTTATTTTTACTGGCGGTATGACCTCTTGTGAGTCCGCACGGGTAGGTACCACCACCCTGCCTATTTCAACCGTGAAGCAGTAATGCGTTTCAGTTTGCAGGGTGGGGCAGCCGTCGTAACTCTACTGAGATCTTAGAACTTATATCTCAAGGCGGGTGGCGCATTTACGTCGTAGATGTCTATGGGCTCCAGTAACCACTTAACACCAGGTGGGCTGTGAGCTCGCACACCCATCAAAGCAATAAAAATAAAAAATAAAACATCAAAATAATCAAAATATCGATCTTGGATGTTTTAATTTTAAACCGTAAATAAATGAAATGCCTTTACTTAATGTTTTTAATTGCAAACGCGAATAAGAAATAAGAACGCGTACATACCTAGTTCACATAATCTTTATATTGTAAATGTGAACAGTCCGATAAATAATTTTGAAAATATTGATAAATAAATTTATTTTTTTATTTTGAAGTTTTAAAGTTAGTAAAATCAGTCTCTTAGAATTATTAAATAACAAAGAATAAAATCGAAATACATCCACCACAACCTAGGATTGAAATAATAAATGAATACAAACCGCTTGAAGTAGATAAATAATATTTGGGTATTTAAAATGTCTGGTCCTTTTCAAATCTCTGCAGGGGTGTAAAAGAGAGGCGAAGTATTTAAAAGAAAAAAATAAACGTCTGTAATTCAAAGACTTAAAGTTGAAAGTCGTCTAATAAAAATTTGGTATCGTTTTAAAGAGATAAACTAAAACCGGTTTTATTGGTTCTAACATATAGTTATAAATGGTTCGCCCTACTCAAAGACTACCTGCTTTTTTTTGTGATCTTTTACTTTGCGTAAAATTCACTTGTTCGGGGTTGTTATTTTTTATGGGGTTGTCTTTATGTAAAACTATACATAGATATTTATGTAAAACTTTTAATAAGGGTATTGTTAGTATATAAAGTATAATTTCCTGATCAGTATTTTGTCATAATTTTTACAAAAATGTTGTGCTAGTGTAATTTCGCGCTACAAACTAGTAGTGTGCTGAATAAAACTAGAAAAAATTAAGTTTTACGAACCTGATTATAAAATAAATACTTAGTACCGCAAAACTTTCAGTATAGGGATATAATAAATTATTTTAGTTATGAATTCATGTAACATCTAGTTAGTTACCTAAATTTGAAATTTGATATTGGAAACGCATCGTTTTGTTGTTATTGCCCCGTATAACGATGCAAATCGCAGTGGGAATTTCGAAAGGTGCATATTGAAAAATATTGCTCCGTTGACAAAAACTACTTTACACCGACTCGATGAATACATACACCTACAACCGCCTGTCTACCTGTAGGGAATTTACAAATACAACCGCTTGCCATTATTTTTTCCACCCCTGTTAGACCCGAATAAAGGGATTCTTTGTTCACTGTAGTCTTTGTGCTCTGGAAGTTTCGGTTGTAAGTTTAAAATAGGGACACGTCTTGTCTTATTGAAAAACGTGCAACGTGTCCGCAAGTAAATATATTTAACCTTTTTTTTTTAAGACAAGTTTTCTGGGTTTTTCCAAAGCCTTATTCTCCTGGAAATATAGTGATTGAATAAATTCAGTTAGACTTAAAAATGATTGTAAAGTTTACTCTAGAACTGGAAAGTGTCATGCGATTCGATTAGCACACCACGTGTTCTGATAAAAGACTGATTGTTATACCAGCCTGTTATAAAGCTAAGACGTTCTGACATCATAATATCAACATTTATAGTCTTTAAAATTATATATACGTCTCTGTACTGAAATAAATTTTAAAATTAGAGAATCAAGTTGGAATATTTTACAATAATACAGAACGTAAAGCACTTTAGTTTTCTTTAATTGGCGGAGTTCTTTATTTGAGTCGTCTATTATCAAAGGTGGCAATCTGTGCATTTGGACAATTTTTTTTTATTGATATGTCAATACAGATTGATTTGAATATAATCGTCTCCTTCAAAGAATACGGTTCAAAACCTGCATTAAATAAAGGTTAATAGTTAACCTGTTATTTATCTAAGATGTCGTTCCGAAGAGTTTTGTGACTGCCAATGGAATACANAATCTGTGCATTTGGACAATTTTTTTTTATTGATATGTCAATACAGATTGATTTGAATATAATCGTCTCCTTCAAAGAATACGGTTCAAAACCTGCATTAAATAAAGGTTAATAGTTAACCTGTTATTTATCTAAGATGTCGTTCCGAAGAGTTTTGTGACTGCCAATGGAATACAAAGTCAATAATTCGTTTTTCTGATTTACCAAGCATTGTCCAAAAGTCAGATTGCCGGCTTTGATAATAGTCGACTCATTCATTGTATTAATAAGATTCAATTCTAATAGAATTATCTGTGCATAGATTCATGCAAATTTGTAGTACAAGCTTTCCACTGTTTTCGTAATCTAAACTGGAAAGGTTTCTCAAAGAGCCTGTTTTGGCGTCGTCCTCAGCTGTCGTGGTGGTTTCCTAACCAGACGTTGCGGAAACCTTTAAGTGCAGCGCAAACAATGCCCGTCAGAGTATAGTTCTTGGCTGGTACGGTTGTTTGTGCGAAGTTATTATTAATATTATTATATTTATCGATCTATTTTTCTCTCTACCTAATCACTGGTAGCCTAAGGGGCTATTTCCAAACACGCTCGGACTGGTAGATGAGCTCACGGGCTCAACTTTAAATGCTAACACTAGCCTTAGCAAGAGAAGTGCTTTGCTGAATCCACCGCCGGATCGGAATCGCGACTCACTAAAAAGTGAAACTGAGTGAGTCGATCTTACTGATGAATTGCATTGCAATACATAATGTGATTTATGTCGCTATCAATTTCCTTCCCAGCGGTACTATTATAATCCTTATCGTATTAATTAAATTGATTTCACTTCATTTACCTAATAAATTAATAACTTATAAAGTAAATCGAAGAAAAACAAAAAGTTACTTTCGGATTTTGAAACTTTTTTGATTTTCAAACTTAACTAATAAACAATACGAAAGCGTTAATGGCAGTCGCAAGCGACCACTGGACTCTTAAACGCCATGTTCTATTTTTAACCCGTCTCCTTTCTCCGACGACTATAGTCCGGACGTGAGTCAACCCTTTGTTCCTTTAATGCGAAACGGCCTCGGAACGACGATCACATTCGGATTTACTACACACTCTGATGTGGTCAGTTCGCGCCAAGGTGTCGGTGTCGAAACATGCGTAAATATTGTTTAAATTTTTAATATGTAGCTCGCCTTGAACATTCGGTTGCTCAATGCGAAGATGCCACAGTACTGCGAAGCTCGTATTATAAACACTAGAAATCGATTTGACACAATAACGGAGGTTTCACACAAAGGCGTTGTGGCAGCGACAGCCTCGCCATGCCACCCACTGCTTAATGTAAATATTTAAATAAATTTGTACAACGTAATAAACAGTCTTATCGTATACACTTAATTTACGTGTTTTGACATTCAGATTTATTAACGCCCAGATCAAACAGGACCTATAAAGCTAAAATTTTGCAATTCATACAGATTCTTTGTTTCTTCTAATTAAACACGAAATGTGTGTATGGTATGATTATGACATTTAACAACGCTAATTCATATTGACACGATTGATCTTTGTTGAATTCGCAGTTCATCGCTAATGATTTCGATAGCATAAATTGATGGGTTTACTGCCAGTCGAAATGGCATTGTAGAATACGCCCACGATGGTTGCACACAGTCCAGTGATGATACATTCGAGACACGTTCTGGAAATAATAATAAAATCGATTTTTGTGTAGGTTACAACACTACAAAATATAATTCGATTATTAAAAAAAAACAGTTTCGTAACGAAAGATTAGGCAAGATCATAATTAAATTTAATCATTTCCATTGTCTGATGATATTTGTAGATATGATCGAAGTAAGTACAGGGCGTAATGTCCGACAATATTATCTGGGTGATTACGATGTTGACCGATTTCGCGGTACCTACGTCCTTTACTTAATGTACAAAATTTAGAGTGTAAAACACATATTTAATGAGCATCAATAATTGACCAAACCTTCATATAATCATCATTGAAGTATAATAGTTACTTGGCAATTTTGTAATACGCCCAATAAACAAATCGTTTTCAATTTCCATAATTACTCTCACTAAGTACCCTTTCTGTAAAGTAATGAGTATAATTTGAAATCTAAACTAAAATTAAATTGGGACCTTAACGTTCTATAGATTTAACCTCTTGTGTTACTCTTTTAATTTCGTTTAATGAAAAATAAGTATTATATCGAAGTTGATTGACCTTACCTTGATAGGATTTACAGAGGCCTCTTAATAAACAAAGATGGCTTTGAAAGACTAATTAATCAAATAAATTGAAATGTCGTTGGTCACAAATGAAACATGTTTGTTTACAAATAAATAAACTGGATAACGCACAAGACGTAGGAGTGAGTAAGCAAATAAACGGTAATACATACATAGTTACTGTACTTGTATAGATAATGCATTATCTAAGGTCTTATGTTGGAGTGCAGTGCATAAACAAAAGGGTACTGTACACTATCTTATCACGTCGGCTGATAACAGACATTATTAATGTTTTTCTAAAAAAAAAAAACAATGTGGTTATTTAACGTGTTATCCGTACAATAATAATAAATGAATTTGCTGCATCACTTCGACAATTTCTGTAATTTTGATAATTCTCACTGAATATTAGTTTGATAGTTAGATGAAGACGATCTCAATTACATCAGAATATTGGAGATTCCTTGCAAACATCCTATACTTTATTATTATCATGGCAGATCCTAGGCTTAGAAGACACACACACCGTGACAAATATCTGTTCCTATTGCTCTAATTTTGAATACCGCTTTTGTTTTCATCTGACCTGGATGCTATTTCGTATTTCAAGTTATATAACAACCGACATTAAGTTTGTATACAACACATGTTTAACAAAAAACTAAAGGTTTGGTTGCACTTTTGGCACACATTCGCCGAGCTTGTTGCGTCACGAGCAAACTCACTGCTTGTGGAATCGAGCACACGGCGTAACACTTTTACCATTACCACAACGCCGACAACTTCGCCGCTCGCTTACCTACTTGTGCTCGATGCGATCCACCGCTTTACATAATTCTTCATAAAGAACCACACAACATTACGTTGCGCAATATCAAAACAACATTCGGCATTCCGGTTAAGACGACGATTAGCGCCACGCCTACCTACTACGAAGTCGGACTTGTTTTTTTTTTATTTTATTTTATTCAATTGTCAAGTGACGAAACGGGACTATATTAAAGAAACTATGTATTGTCTACGAATACTCGTAATCCCGAAGAGTAGTTGTAAAATATTTTCGATACTGAAACAAATTGTGAACATGTGCTTATGAGGAACATTTGTTATGTTTGTGCATCGGATATCTGAAAAAAGGCGAATCTAATCTAAAAACCTGATCTTTGTTGCAACCAGGCTTAATCGGAACTAAACTAAACTTAAAAAATATGTTTATTCAACCATTAAGTTTATTAACATATCGAGGAGTGAAAGGCCATTTGGTTTAAGCAACATTTACCTTTGTAATTAAAGGTCCGTTTTATTTGGTATTATCATAAACAATTCCATGTTTTGAATTGAACTTCAATTAAGTTTACTGCATTCAAATAGCTGAAGAAGTTTTTTTTTGTTATTATATTTTTTCTTAACCTTTAAACTTTATATATGGTTCTCTTGTAAAGTTGCTATATACATATGTCGCTTAAACCAAATAGCCTTTTACCCCTCGATATAATACAGCATACTAATACTTTACGCGTTTCAATGCTCATTGATCTGTCTGTACAACATTCACTTGAACTATTGCACAATTGCATTTCTTGCACCAATTGCCTTTCGCAAATATTTACGCTTTTGGAACGATTTTAAATATGAGCCAACGTTGTCGAAAAACGATTGTATATTTGAAAATACGTTGAATCGAAATGCATTTTATTTTTTCATAATAATACCGAAATAAACTAATTCTGTATTCAGCGCTCGAAGATTCGCCTTGATAAAGGCTGAGAGAAACTCGGCAACGACCTAATCGACAAGCATACATTGCGTACGAACTACGAGGTTGCAGTTTGCATAAGCTGTTGCACAAACGCGGAGTTAGGTATATATTACATAGTGATTATAATCCGCGCATGCCCCAATGTCTTAAGCGTTCGCATACAGGAAATGCGCTATTGAATTTTTTCAATGGAGTCGTATTGTCGCTTTTGTCTCTCTCTACTTAATGTCACATTTATTCGAAGTTAACGCTCACGTGTAATCAAGTGAGTTATTATTTTTAAATTGAAGTATACGATACGATATTTGTCCGACCAGAATAACAAATTATGGCGAGATTAAATAATCATTTCTAATAGCGTATTTGGGTAGCGAGCTCCCTGCCCACATAATGTTAAACCGATTGTGGATAAGTTCCATACGAGAGGAGGTTCATATTACAATTGCATAAGAATGACATTTGTGCGATTATTTTAACCGAAGAGCCTTTTACTGCTAAAAAAGCAAATTCGATACTAGTGTTGACCTTAATGCAAAGAGTTATGTACCTACTCGATATTTTAACAGTTGATTTGTTTTCGATAATTTTATATATGTACATACATTGGTAGACACGGGCAGGGGTGTTATTATTTGAAACCTAACAAGTGAACTCTGTCACCCACTTTATGATATCAAAAGCATGATATCAAATTTTCAATTGTGTTGTAATAACAAGGGTTGCCCTATTCTTTATAATGCAAGGCGTGCTTCGTGCTTCATGGTAGAAACATCACAGGCCTGACCTACCACTTGTACGCGACTTAAGCGATTTTGAGTTTTTGAAAAGCATAATTGTATACCTATTTACAAGATTTTAAAGTCCTTTAAAACTCTAATGATATTGTGCAGAAATATAATAGCTGAAGGATGCAATAACGTTTCAGGCATAATAATAAAGCAAATTTTAGTTAAATTATACAATAAAGCTATGTTTTCGTTTAAAAAATTAATTTATTATAAACATGTTTTCGTAATGATCATTTTTCCTTAAATAATAACAAACGCGAGTAATAATTATAATTTGAAAATTTACTGCGCAATTTTTGCTATCAGACGACCTCACGGATGTCTCGTGTGTCATACGACCCGATAGACGTGTATACGCTATGTATTGTATTGTTGTGTGTTGTAAGCAACTAATGTATGTGTCCGGGTTCTACTGTCCTCGCCATTTGTTTAGTCATGCAGTCAATTTAAATATTTAGTAATAAATAAGTCGTTGAAATATTTGTGTGTGGATTAGGAGAGGCCTTTGTCCAGCAGTGGACGACTTTGGGCTGATGATGATGATGATGATTAAATATTTAAACTAAAGTAAGTCATCAAAGATTGCTCGTGGGGCGCATAACGTCTGGCCACAGCAATGATACTGAATGTCGACCACAACCGCTCTGACAAGAGTGATACGACAAAGGAAAAAAGTCATGGTTTGCTAGAAAGTATTATAAATTGAATGAATCATCAAAGAAGCCAAAACAATTAAGCAAAGGAAAACGATTCTACAAAATTTTTATGGACAACTGAATAAAATAGATATTGTTGCACGTAAATAATAGACAAGAGATACTTACTTGTGAGCTTTGTCACGTCTCATTAATTTACTGTGTAATATTTCGTAATAGCAGACAACCAACCACCCACGGATCAAACTGGTTTAACGTACCACAACAATAAAAACTTCGAGCGTAATTAATGGACAAGGTATATTTTGACAATAATTTGGGTACAAACGTTTTTACTCTCTTGAATACTTTGATTATTAAATTAATAATATGACTGTGATTTTAAAGTGGTATCGAGTAATTAATTATCCGGTAAAAATTTAATATTTTGCAGATTTCTTCAAATTTAAATCTTCCATTGAGAGTATGTTAAGTGTCTCAATCGATAGTTTTTTTTATGAAACCGACGATCGCCATATCCATTTAGCGTGGTGATTTTACAGTCTATGTTGTGCCGTTGCTCACGTAGCTAAGTTGAGCGATAGTGGACGTATACTTATAGATTGTGTGTCAATATTGAAAGGAAAGTAGCGCATTGTCCGTTGTCGGTAGGTCAGTGTCGATCTAACGTTTACATAACCCATGTCACATGGTGGCATCCATCGTGACCTTTTTCGAAACCATCGATTCCGATGCCACTACCTGTCTTGCGAAATTTTAATATCACGTAAACGCTTAATGTCATTGTGATGCCCATGTTTTGACTACAGGCCCTTTGTCGATCCTCTATGAAGATATATTCATTAATAAACTAATTAGTTTACACTACATTTATGCAAATTTATGGAATCCTCCTAAGTTAAATAGTCTGCGTCACACGACGTTACAGCATACATCGATAATTAGGTATAGACACGCTAATGCCGTGCATCGTCATTTATATTCCGTTGTATAGTTATAATAATTTAGTGCGTAATTAAATTTTGTTCTATTTACGACCGTAAACAAAACTTTGTCACACAACCTGGTATTCTTTCCTTTGTATAAACCAAACCACATAAATATTTATAAGGTGTATAATGATGTTTTTCAAAGTACATATTGTTAAAATGTATCAAAAAATATGCTGCCATGTTGCATAATACTAAGTCTAAATCTAAAATACTAGGAGTTGCACATGCCGGGTCAATAGTTCAGAGGCCAGTTTTCTCCGGTTAGGGAATATGACTGGAAATGTGACGTCAACGAATGTGACTTATGAGACTAGCTTTGTGTGTTGTTAACGTGTTGGTTTTATCACATATAATTCTCTACATTATTAGATTGAATAAGAATAAGGTTAAAGTGATTAGCGGAGAACGTAGACATAGACATCATAGATACGTTACGTGTAGGTCGGCGTTCAAATTGAGACATCAGAGCCAATCTGAACTGTATTATTTTAGGGTTTTCCCACAGCCCACTGAGTTTCTCGCCGGATCTTCTCAGTGAGTCGCGTTTCCGATCCGGTGGTAGATTCTGAGATGCACAGCTCTTGCTAGGGTTCGTGTTAGCAACATCATCAGGTTTGAACCCCGTGAGCTCACCTACTAGCCCGGTGACGCTGATATGGTCTCTCTAGACGATCAGCTTAGGTAGGGAAAAAAAGCTGTACACTGACAAAAGGAACAAGACATATACATACATTTGTTCTAAAAAACAAACTTTAGCAAAGTTAGAACCGATCTACTCTGGTGTCAAGAAATGTGGAACAATGAGTTTGCCATAAAAATAAATTCGAAATTAAGTAATTTTCCAACGTTTCAAATAAACCAGTTTTTTTTTTAATTAAAATACAATTATAACACAATTAGTCTCAACTAATCAAAGGATGTTGAATAAGCTGCTCGTTTTAGAATTATGTTTTTCAAAGAAGCATTTCCCGATTCATTGACCGAAGTAAAGACATCATAAAACTATGACGGCAGGTAATTACGTAACGCTGTTTGGTGCACGTTGAAGGAATGAGATAGACATCGATGGTAGCGGCATAGACGCAGGCACTATATTATTCAATAATTGTAACCTATTCAACCGTGACTATCAATCATACACTTGCACGCAATTGATTGTTTTTATTCTAAAGTATACGTGTTTAATAATTTTGCTTTGAAGTTTTGTGTTACCTATAATTATTTTAGCTGTATGACTAAACTAGCGACCCGCCCTCGCTTCGCTTCGGAAACATTAACACATAAAAGTAGCCTATGTTCATCAGGGACAATGTCGGCTTATAATGGAAAAAGAATTTTTCAAATCGGTCCAGTAGTTTCGGAGCCTATTCGAAACAAACAAACAAACAAACAAATCTTTCCTCTTTATAATATTAGTATAGATATAGATATTGAGTTGGAAACCAGATATTTTATATAAAAAAAATACTTATCGATTTTGTGTTAATGTGTGTAGTAGATTTTGAAAATTTTCGGTTTTCTGCACACCATTCTTTTTTTAGTTAGATTTAATTGTTGTGAGTAAATTCGGAATGTAAAAAAATTATAATTATATGTAATAATATTTACCGATGCTTACGTACTCTTTTAAAATAGTATTGTGGTGTAGTGGTTGGTTCGACTTGGAAACTTCTAAACTTATGAAATAATTGATACTGCTGTCAGCAGTGCAGTGTTTCTTGTCTGGCTTGCTTACACATAGGTTTATAGAACAAAACCCAATTGTGTGGTCTATATTGTTCAAGGGGCTATACTTAGCTTTACCGAATGCGGTAAGCGAGCTCACGGGGTTCAGCCTGACAGACTTTACTAACATCTGCCTTAGCAAGAGTAGTGCGTCGCTGAATCTACCATCGGATCAAAATCACGACCCACTGAAAGAATATCCGTTGGTTCAATTATCGTTACATATCACTACCGGTTGGTTTGGAGATAACGACTCTTCCTTTTTTATTCAAATGTAGTTGAAATTCATCTCCATTTTCGTAGAAAATGTTTGCGCTTGTGGTCGCTTATCAGTGTGTTTAATGATACACAACAGGATGATAAAATGCAAATGTAACATTATAAAATAACATTACAATCGTGTATTTGTTAAGAATAGTAGGTATAATATTTCATCTTAAATTCAATCGAAGGTCTGACACGCATTGTTATAATAACAAGTCGTGTATACAGGTGGAACCTCAACTGAAATCTATTTCATTATCGAAAGGTACGCGTTGCATCGGTGGGCATAAGCGGAACGTACCTGCGTGCCTAAGGGTCCGTGAAGTGTATATTCCTCACTGAACATCACCATTAACGAGTCTGGTGGAAATATTTTAATGTCGCCAAAACAATTAATCGCGGTTTATCAAAGCAATAATATGATCCAGTTATTAAAAAAGAAGTTCCGTATTCATTTCTGGTTACATTATTTTTTTTAAATACAGAACGAAAAGTACTTTTTTTTTTATTATTATCGAGAGATTAAATATAATCGCCTAATTACAGTAACAGGTTATGTTATTATTAAGCTCGTGACTTATATGTTATGGACCCTCTGCACCATTGGAGTCATCACCGTAACAAGTGGGGTGGTCTATGCCATGACGTGAAAAGCCATGCTCCGATGGTCTCGCCCACGGAAAACGGACGCGATAACGAACTTAACATGTTTTACGTAATTACGACTTTCCATTACTGCACTAAGTACAAGTCTAAATTTTATTTAAAAAAAAACCAGGTATTTTTCTGTTAAAGACGTTTTCGGTTTATACGCTTGCCCCAACGCTATTTATGCAAATTAATATCTCAAAACAAAATAGAGTTTTTCTAATAAGGAACTTAAGAAAAATATACAATGATTTTATTTTTAAAAATGTTTACCCCCCTCTCAGGATTTTCATTAACACGGATATATTTCTTGGGAGTAAATGGATGAACAAAAATTGAATTATTAATAATAACCTTGACTTTTTATTTTCATATGATTGGCTACAGTGAATCCCATAAGCTGACATAGCTAACTGTGATGACAAAACTAGATTTTGACCGCAACTGATTTTCGGTCTGTCAGTAAATCAAATGCAATATATTTGAAATGTTCAACTGTATTGGATGACGTCATTTAAAGAACACACAACATAGCAGAAAATAATCGTGTGATGTGATTTTAAGCTATCAGCCAACTGTAGGTATATGTATTTACAAGACTGGTCAGCTTAAAAGACTACTGTGACGCAAATTCGATAAGCTATTCAAAAGTAGTACACAGATAGCAGACTCAAAGGTCATGATCTCCGACCAATCGATGATAGCGTTTCCTCAAATGATCTCGTTTTACGACAGTTTGTTCAACTTGAAGTGCCCTACGTCATCTTGTTTTATTTACGATATCATGGCGTCAAATGTTAAAAAAATAACCGTTTAAATTGTCGTATCCGCTTCTCGAGGACCGCCTTTCTTTGAATTGCCGCAAATGTTTGGCAAATGCTTTAGTTTCAAAACGTTCTCTTTGATAATTAACGAATTGTTTACATTT
Source organism: Bombyx mandarina (assembly GCF_003987935.1). The sequence continues at coordinate 44,038 of NW_021011684.1, read as the reverse complement.
TAAAATAAGAGAGGTCACACAATCGGAGTTGGTAAACTGAAAGCTACGGATGAATCAATGAAGTACTTCAGTGAATTGCGTGTTTACGAAAGAAAATGGTCTAACGAAAAAGAAATACTGTACAATTAAAAATAATACTAATATTATAAAGAGGAAAGATTTGTTTGTCTGTTTGTATTGAATAGGCTCCGAAACTACTTACCGATTTGAAAAATTCTTTCACTATTTGGAAGCTACACTATTCCCGAGTGACATAGGCTATAATCTTTTTTGAAAAAAATTTGGGATCCTTACTAAAACTCCAATAGTGTAACCCAAGGTGTAAAAAAATTACCTAAAATATTCTTTACATCGCGTGCCCTGCGAAAACGATTGATGGTAGAATAAAATAATATACTACGACCTTGTAGAACACATTATTATTTACAAAAAGTGTCGCGACAGCATATGTCTTAACTATTATAGTTATGCCGCAATAAGTGTTATTTTATTTAAAAAAATAAAACAACGTCAAACATCGTTGAAATTTTTGTTAAAGAACCGAGCGGAGCCGGAGCGGGCAGCTAGTTAAAAATATGCATTATGACAGGCAGCATTATAATTGTGAATACGGTATGTGTGAACCCGAGTCGAGGTCGAGGAAGCGGGGGCAACGCGAGTGCATCGATGCACTGCGTTGACCCGCATATTCCTTCAACGAAAGTGAAACTAGACGCAATCGGTCGGTTGTTCACTATTCTGATTTTATTTGTAATACCACGCCGCCGGACTCCCACTAAATCCCTATCATAATATAATCTCCGCTCACCGTACAACAATTTAAAACCTTCTGTTTTCAAACGGAGCCGCCTCTCGTTAGGCTGTAGTGTTTTAGTTTTATTTTTAGTAAAGTAACAGCGTAGTCGATATCGAATAATTTAACGTTTTTTTGTTCTATTTATTTGTTGTCAATGCGCGACGCACAATAGGTACACAGTTAAATGGGTTCGTCAAATCAGCAGTCTAAATAAGACTATATTTCAGTTACGAAGATGACACGGATATTATGCGAAAAAATAAAGAGCGGATGTAGCACATCTGTTGCGATGGAGACGTATTAACAAGTAATTAGATAGATGAACAGCGATGAGCCGCTTGCAAATTTTTTCGCACAATGTGTTCTCCACATTATAATGCCCATTTCCGTTGGGTCAATCGATGTTATACACGCCTTAGTAATAAGAAACATTATTTAATAGGGTACCTACATGCGCTTAATTTCATTTCAAACACAAAGTAATCTGGTATTTATTTCATACCATACAATGATATGATTATGTTCAAGGTCTAAATTATTGTATTCGTTATTTAAGTATTAATATTTAAAAAAAGGATTAATAATTTAAAGTTGTAAACGGGCTGAGCGGTGTAGACGAGCACATTCGCCTGCTCCTCCTGTGAAGGTCAGCCACTCGCTCACACCTACTTCACGAACAGACCAAAGACGACGACTTCGTTTTTAACGAGCAAATATATATATTTTTTTCTATATAAGTCTACGAACAGCAGTCTCAATTTTGCATAAGTGCATGTCTCATTTAAGTTGTTACTCTTGATTTTGGAACTGTTCAGAAATTAATCAATTTATTATTAATTAAATTCAATAATAAACGCACACGCACTTTATTAAAATTACTCTCATTAAACGTCTAGTTGAAACCATAAACCCTCTAGGTATCAATTTATATTATTTTATCCGCCAAATAACTTCCACGAGCGGTCCTCCAATCGGATGCATCCTGGCTCTTATTACTAAGCTGACAGCTTTGTAAGTACGTCTCTTCCATTTGTTGCAGGTAAGTTTTAGCCACTTTCTTGTGAGAAGTAATTAGTAACTTTAACTTCGATTCAACGGCGGATGATATGTGTTTAGCATGAATTTATTTAAAGTTAAAAAGATGTGGAACTCTTTTTTATATGTTAAGGAACATGTAAATGTGTAAATTTTCTTAGAATATTAACGAAGAACAACCAATTCAGTTGCTCTTAAAAAAAATTTTTGACATGAATTCCTGAATGCCGCAGTCTACTTATATGAAGTGTCGGTAAAGAGCACTTTGGGATTGATTGGTAACAACATTGTTACCAGTTATAAGGTTACAACGTTTATTACCAATCAATCTCACACAGTTAAACCGTTAGATAATCACAGTTAAATAATTTTCATTTCCAATTATTTAATGAGATAGTTAAATGTTTAAGTTGTAAATTCGCAGCTGAGTAGGCGTATCTACCGCGTGGCCAATTTTGCTAATCCACTATTTCAGCAAGGAATTGTGAAAACATTGCCTAACAACAGCGGTTGCCTCGGCACGTAGTCGCTCTATCTAAGCCGCTACTTACACTTGCCGAAACTTGCTTGCAACGCGCCACCGTTGCGTAGTAAGACCTTAGATTTCACCCATTAGAACACGGAGTAGCGTTTGTACGTCAAAACCAATTTGGGTGACCACTAAGCACAACAAATATTTACGTAAATCGTGACTTAAATGATTACAAATAGTTTCACACTTAATACGCGACGATTGCGAAACTAAACTAAATTATGATAGTCATCTGTGAAGACTGTAATCGTTGAGCGTTTTCTAATTGGTTTCTTTGGAATTATAGATTGTTCTTTAAATTATTCATTCGGTTTGGTTTAGGTTTAGTCAAAATCTTGCAAACGATTTGTAATAGGTAATGTAACCAAGTGCCAATTAATTTAAGTATCAATATTTCAATCAATAGTTCAATATTTTTTGAATAACTTTGAAAATTAAAACATTGTGGCGCAATTTCGATACAATATCTAATTTGTGTTAAAAGGTACATTTTTAACATAAATCGTATCAAAATTACAAAAGAGCAGAGCGTGGGTCATAATAACGCAAAGAGAACGGCTCGTCACAGTTGGAGACCAAGGTTTTTTGTGTAAAACCGACTTGTAAGATTCCACTAATGTAATCCGAATTGTCCTCGTACGATCTGCGTATAGAAACGCTGTAATTTCGGATGATTATGTCAGTTGTTCCATTGAATGCGTCAGCGTAACTGAGCCCGTGGAACGAGCCATTGTTTCGTAGTGTGTATATAACCAACGTGGGCTTTACGGTGCTGCAGCGGAGAAAGTGGCACAGCCGTCGGCAAGGCCGTCTTGTCTGTTTCCGACCTTCGGTGTTACATTTCCGGGCTCATATAAAATGTCCCCTCTAATTATAAAAGTCGTCCTCTTTGCCGATATTTACTAGATGTGACCAATTATTTTCACAATTTCAACAAACGTTGTAATAGGAATACACCATTGAATTTGGAATTAGGAAGAATTATATAGAGCTCTGTCAGTATACCTCCTCTGTCAACCTATATATGTATGTAGATTATCAATAGGTCGCGTGACGGTGGTTACATGTGATTGCAAAAACAACGCCAACCAACAGTGGCGTGCATCACGCTCGTGTATAGTGAGCTGTAGATCCGTAGTGAGCATCGTAATGTCTTACTGACATTGATTCACGAATGGCATAATTTAGCAGAAGTGGCCTATATTTTTATATACTTTTATCAATTCTTTAATGTTTAAATGCCTAGACGAATTTCCTATGGATTTGAAAATAAATGTGGAACAGAAGCTTCAAACCAATCTATTACAAAAAGTCGAGTCACACATGAGATAACCATAATATCTTTGCATGACTAAGCAATTCCTGAGAATTTTGGAGGAAAATGGCTGTAGTTTGAACGGCAAATTTCACACTCTGCTTGGCTGCCACCAATCGTCAATAAGTATAAAACACATCGTGCAACGTCCAATCAACATTATTGACCGGGTCTTAATGGTGAGTGGAGAATCAACACGCGAGCCACGGACTGGCCAAACGAGTTACGTTATAAATAATTAATTAATATTTGGCCGGCGAACTCTTTGTTGCCTCAAGGTCGCGGCACCCTATTTTCGAGATTAGAGATGCCTCAGTGGTCGGCCGAATCCAAAAAAATGTATTTATTGTTTTCTATTGAAATTGAAAATAGTATTAAAGAAACAATATCTTGTGTTTAAGTGAAATAATTAAAAATAACAGGATTTTTTATCAGTTTGTTTAGTTATTTATTTGCAAATTAATTCATATGAGCATCATTAAAAAAACTGCCAAACTGATATAGATAAAAATAGGATTATGCTTAGCATAAATAGCTAAAGTCGCTACGACGCTGTGAGCTCAAAAAAAAACTCAAATTTCATATAAATTCGTATTATTATGAACCTCGGTTACCGCTTTACGTGTCAGGTTGTGTGTGAGCTCATTTGCCCATTTTAAAACTCCTAAATTTAATTCGAGTAGAATCGTGGGATTCATCTAGTAAAATCAATACAAAAGTAAACATTTGTTCCGGTTGGTTACCCATTAATTCGATTGAGTTTTTAATAAGTTTATCACCTAATACCATCAACGTATAATAAGTGGCGTCCGAATCTTTCCAGCAACTAGCACCCAAAACAAAGCTTTTCAGGCATTAAATGGTTAATAATTAAATGACTTAACGAACAATAAATAACAAAAGTCATTAACAGAATCTATCAAAACATTAATATATATATCCTTTCATATTAAACACATCAGGAAATAAATTTAAAAAGGTGCATTTAAAAAATAAGTCGTAATGAATTTAATAAATAAAAACCAAAATTCAAATAAAATTTATCCATTAACAATATACCGATTACTGTGTCAATAAGAACATGTGAAGGTTAGGTCACCGTTAGGTGAAGGCGTCAGCTCATCATTCATTTAAATTTAACACTGAGGATTTAATCATTTAAAAGAACCTTTATTAATTTATGGTCGTTTGAGCAATAGTAGTCTACACGGTCAACAATATTAATGCCAGCATCATTAAATTTATAATCCCGCATATCCTACCGTAATAATTCGTTATGAATATGTTAAAACTAAGTATTTCAAAGCGTTTTCTCGAAGGCAAACTTGCTCGTTGCCTCTTATAAATCAGACAAAATATTATCTATAATTGTTAACTTTGCATCTAACTTATTATACTCATTCATATTCATCACTATGATCATAATAAAAACAAATTAAATTACTATTCTGATTTCTTTGTTTTTAATCACGATCATAAACAAAATTATAATGCTTTATTTAACTTATAATAGTCTTTGTAACAACTAATTACAAATTGCAGGCATCCTAAACTTACCTTAAGTAAGCATTGAAATATTTCGTGGGCTCCTGGCGACTTACTCATGTGTTTATATAAAAAAGAAAAACGATCCGGTTGGAAAGGTAAGGTAGTCGACACCCTAATGAAATTGAGACTTCGACCCACATTTCAAATGGCGGACTGGTTTCTTGATTAAACCCTTAACATCACATAGACTGGGGGCTCGTGTGTCAATTTATTTTAACAAACACTTATACCGCCTACTTACACTTAGCACTTTGGTTGCTTGTCTTTACGTGTGGGTGTGGACTGTGGAGGCTTCGATCATTATTTGTAAATTAGTCCCATCTACAATGATCAATAATAGAATTTTATGTAATCTGACAGTATGTAGACTATCGAAAGAATTTTAACAACCTTGCTGTACTTATGATATATTTTGTTCATAATTGTTTATTTAACTCGAAATAGGTATGCATTCAAATAATAATTTTCTATGGGCATTGCAAAAAAAATTAAAAATATCTTTCTATCTGAACAGTGACCTGATACGACGACTGAATTAATGTCCCCAATTCAATTGAAGTGTTTCATTAGCACAAGTGGATGCGATTGCTTCGTTGTTCGAGCTCTAAGCTTGGAACGAAACCGAGGCGCCTTTGTTTGGAACTTTGAATACGAACCACGTGACCGTGGACAAATTACTCCACATTATTCGTTAATAAAAAGAGTCGCATAAGTTGAATAATATTTTTACAAGTACTTAAAAATAAAAAAAATATTCTAAATATACAATTCATAGCTAGCTCAATTTATAGTTAGTAACTTATAAAGAACTGTCGAAATCAATGTAATTGTTCAATGAATTGGAACCGTTTTAAGCGCACACATCAAAACATCGAATTATGCAAAACAAATTTAAAAAACGCATGAAGTAAATTTCATTGAAATTAAACAATAGCTATTCGGCGAGTAACCCTTCGCCTGTTGCCGGGTTCAATTTATAGATCATTTAATAGTTTCCTTACAAACCACTGACACTGCGGGCGTCAGATCGCGACACCGCGTCTGAAATCGGTGGCGTAATGCTATTGTGTTTGTAATTTCCACATGCAGTATAACTTGCATGTTAATTGCGCGGAGTAAACACAACCGCTGGGTGCCAAAATAAATATCGATATTGGAGAACGAGTTCTATCCGAAACCAGCATATCCATATATACAATAAAATTAAGAAATATTGGGTAAACAAAATTAACTAAAGTATCTTCCTTTTTAAGCACATGCTGGAAGTTGGCCTGGCAAAAATAATTAAAAAACAAAAAGTGACCTCCACGGCAACCCTTGATTTGTTCTCTTCCGAACATTATATTACATTAGGACTACCACTAGTTGTCTACACCCGGACGCCTGTATCCTAATACCAAAATTATACACAATATCACAAAGGGGTTCAATTTATTGGAGACAAAGGATGACGGAAATGCTAGCAGTAAGTTATACAAGTAGAGTACAGTACGTAAAAGGCCTCAGGTTGCAGCCAGATTGAGAATACTCTAAATGAGCGTTGTTGGCGTTGAATAATCCGGGCGTAGCTGGGATAGGCTCTAAGGCTACCAGCGAATAGGTAGGGAAAAAATATTTAAAGAGTCCGATATCTGCATCACGTCACTTTCGGCTTAGGATCGTTTACCACGAAACAAATTTACCATATATTTGAAATTAAATATGGAACATTCCTAAAAATGATAAAGTATTTATTTCCTGATTTGGAATCTGTTCTTATTTAAGAAAATATTAAAATTGATCTTGAAATCTGTGGCCTAAAAGTTAAGACTACCACTGTCGAGTACATTTGTGGGACTATACCGTTGCTTTATTGTGGGGATAGGTACGAATTTATATTGAAATAAATATACCTGCCGAAGGATTTGAGTCCCGGCATAGTTGCAATACTGGTTTCAGTATACTGGGCGCCTTATCCACAAGGCGACTGATACTCCACGTGATCTTTCTTAGTGGCTCTACTCATTCACGCCTAACAAGACAAAGAAAGACAAGTTAAGGAAATTAAATGTTCACAATTAATTACGAGAACAGAATTATCCAATTTGCAAAGACTTACCCACCTACCTATCCCATGGTTTCGTCCGATGATTTGAATAATTTAATAATGTGTTCAATAATAGTTTTGTTATTTTATCTAAATTGTCTTAAAAACTGTTTGAAAATACCAGTTTAAATGCAGTACTCTCTGTAAATTATATTAACAAAATGTTAATGACTACAATAGCTAATTAAGGCGGTGCTAGTGTGCACGTTGCTCAGTTGCCGGCGGAAGACAGTGCCGCAATATCAATTGTCTGGTTACTGCTTGGCATTGTTTTTAATACTTTGAACAAATGGCCATTATTACTATGAAAGTCTAAACGTGCGACCGAAACTATTCATACTCAAAGACATTCGTCAAATGTACTCGGCAAAATATTTTGTTCAAAATATTTTTTCTTATAAGTTTTTTATCTATACTAATATATAAATCTACAGTGGTTTCTACCGATGTTCAGTAGTTTGAGAAGCGGGCGAGTACGGCTAGTTGTTTTATAATTTTTTTTGTGTAATTTTTCCCACGAATGCTGTAAAATTAGAAAGGGAATACTTTTACAGAGCAAATCTCACCAACATTGTAAATAATGCTGTTTGTGTTATCTTTTTGCATTTCTGAAAAATTTTACGAGCAAAGCTACCGTAAATACAAGTTGATCTGTCTAGTTTTCCGTGTAGCCCGCCAGCACGGTGTGGTCTACGATTTACTTTCTTATAGGAAGTGCTATCACTTTCAACGAATACCGGTTAAGCTACCAACTTTGTGCCTCGGGAACATGTTACAGACGCGATCTACCGAGGCATAAAGTTTTACATTTTACTGTTAATCGATTTGCGGTACTGGAAAATATTCAATTTTCATTTATCGAGACTTTTGATGTAAATATTCCGCTGATGTCGTTTGTATCTTGTTAAAGAATTACGTTATTATGGCACCCATTTAATATTTTGTCAGAGTTTATATTGCATGAATTCCGAAACGACTTAATACCAAATTTTATTCACTTATGTACTTTTTTTTAATAAACTTGTTTCTCCCTTTTACAGGTTAGTCCCGAACTATTGTGTTTGCTACAAAATGAAGTCGAAACAAACGTAAGTCTAACTAATTCTGATTTAAACACTAAATATTATGTTCATAGATAAATGAACATCCAAATTTCTTATCTATTCTTATTCATAATTCCTCAGTACGCTCGTCACTAATGCACACTATAGTATTTAAATGAAGTATTTTATGGTAATACATTATAAGACTGCGCTTAGTTCTAAAGATTTCCATTACGTCGTTAAACAACGAATTGAAGTACTGAAGACGTTCTTCGCAGAGAACGTTTTCCCATAATTACCTGTTGCGAGTCACGTTATATAGTAATTCACGGGGAAAGTGTAACCCGGTAGTGACGCAACAATAAAATTTACGCGGACAAAGGAATTGTTGCACTTTGACGCTCGCTCTGAGGACAACCGTACTAATGACACTAACAATAATTATTTGTACTCGTGCGTGACGTGTTGTTCGTCTTCATAACTCCTCGCTTAATTCAAGAACGTCAGAATATTCCGTAAGAACATTATTTTGAATTGTTGCCACTGAAATACGTAGTGTACGTGACCATAAAATACAAATGCAAAATCGACATGTATTTAAAAGAGAGGTTCGTGTGTAATGTGGCATGGCATTACGCTCATGACCGCGCTCGCCAACAACATTGTTTACCTGGTCGTTTTCTGCAAATCTGACTCGGAACCGAGTTCTGCTTCGTCTATAAATAAGGAGGTGCTAAAAGCGGGCAGAGCGGGAGACGTGCTTTTTTCGCTTTGAGCAGCCGGGGGTAAACAGAGCAGGGCCCAACGAAGCCCTTTGTTGACATTCGGTTTACGGCCGCTCCATCTTGACTAGACGGCTCGCACACAGCTAATATAACATCGAGAGTGGCAATGCCCACTTGTTAAAAACGAAAGGTTGAATGTGTATGTTTTGCGGTAGGCAGCGGCTTGGCTCTGTCCCTGGCATTGCTGAAGTCCATGGGCGACGGTAACCACTCACCATCAGGTGGGCCGTATGCTCATCTGTCTACAAGGGGAATAAAAAAAAAACACCGTACGACCTTTCATCACATGGCAACACCTGCACGTCGATATATTTTGCACGAAAAGACTACATACATACATCAACCTTGTATGCTTTAGCGATGCCAATGAACTTCTCATAATAAATATTGTTCATGTTGAAAACGGAATTTATTTATCTGGAAAACGAGAATGAATAGATAATTTTGTAAAATTCTCGAAACTAACCATGTAAATGTTCATACGTGATTTCCGTTGTATAATAGTTGACTACACCTACTTCATTGGACACGAGTCCATTGTTTTGTTAGAATTAGCGAAAGGTTTTACTCGTTGGATTTTAATACATACCGTTTGAAATGTGATGGCATTTATACCATAGTCGGGGAGGTCTCGCATTGCAATCACGCCGCGTCGGTTATCTGCATGCGAGCTGTACACCACGCGTCCGGTCTTACTCATCTAACAAACAGACTACATGTGAACTCTTTTGAATGTTTATTACATTAATATTACGATTTTACTAATGCCGCATATGTATTATATTTTCTAGATGACTCATAGTTTTTATTATAGATTCATAACGTCGTGACATGTCTTGATGTGTAGAATAAAAAAACATGGCGTGTGTCCACCGTATTCAAAATTAAAATAATCATTATAAATGTGATAATGTAGAGTCTGTTATTTGAATCGCGTTGTCGACGTTGGAAATTGTTATCGCTCTGCGGGAGAACATTGCTGCACTTGTTTCATGTTCTATTTTAATAGTTCAATTATTCAACCGTTCCCCATTTAAATAACTCCAAACGTTTCAGCAGCACTGACGCTAAATAAAGAAAATATTACACTTTGTTTACTGTTTCGCTTCGTTTGACTATAAGAATCTCATATCAAAATCGACAATTTTTACATAAAACTTTTGATGACAGGACATAATGCAAGCGAAACTATCCAATTACCGTATAGAATCTATAATCATTTAACAACATCCTACTTCCTTTCTTAGTGTACACAAATCTGTCGGGATCAAGGGACGACCCGTAAACTTTGAAAGGTTAATGACAACGAAATCATTACTGACTGACTCTGGACAGGTCCGAGAGGGGGACTACGTTATTGTGGTCATTTTCGCGCAATCATTCAATAAAAATGATAGGATCAATCGGAGACGAGACGCTCCCTCTGTTGACTCCACGGAGAAATGGACTAATTCCTTAAACCGCTCTCAACGACAATGTTCCGTGCTTGTGATTCAATCGTTATCTGTCGAATACTTTTGTAATGTAGGTCTGTTCTCGCACGTAGAAAGTAATTCTTAGTTGATGGAACCGGACCATAATATATGGTATTCTAAGCCAGTTGATGATCATTTTAGTAGGAATACAATGTTAAAGTTATCTATTTTCTATAGAGGAGTGTAGTGTTTTATTGTGGTCTACAGTTTTCACTATATATAAAAATCGGTAAAAAACTTAGCATAAAGCATTATTCCTTGTTTTTTTGTTTCCGAATTGCCCAGGTCGACTCTTTTCTTTTTCTCGAATATGTTATTAATAGTTCAACCTATTATGCACATTAAAAATCTTGTCGAATATAGAACGCATTTGATTAAAAGCAATTAACAGTCAATTAGGAGTTTGAGTAACATCGCCGTATCAATTGTCGCAAGGCAGACTCTTAATTACTTGNAAAGCATTATTCCTTGTTTTTTTGTTTCCGAATTGCCCAGGTCGACTCTTTTCTTTTTCTCGAATATGTTATTAATAGTTCAACCTATTATGCACATTAAAAATCTTGTCGAATATAGAACGCATTTGATTAAAAGCAATTAACAGTCAATTAGGAGTTTGAGTAACATCGCCGTATCAATTGTCGCAAGGCAGACTCTTAATTACTTGAACGATGTCCGTTGTACGATCCAACAAATTATACCAGTGTAACATTTAAAATACAAAATGGTAGATGTATCAATATGTAACTTTTGGAGGGTATTCGACATTATTTTAAATGTCGATACATGTTTAAGATCGAGGTTTAAAATTTATTGGTAAAAATAGCGTTATTTGACGGCAACGACCCCGAAATATTCTCTGAATCAGATATCGCATTTAGCAAGAGTATGAGATCAAAAAATACAACCGAAGGTGTAAATTTTTTCTGATTTCAAACGTAAATACATGTTGCTCTTGTGGTGCTCAGCAAGTTCGATAACCTCTGCCAATAACAACATACCCAAAACTAATGTCTCTTTTTACCTATCGCAGATTTCTTAAATAATGAATATTAATAAAAGTAGGTATACATTTAAATCGTAATTAGTTATTCAAATTTTGGTACAAATCATAGGAAATTGTTGCATTTATCATATTGTCCAATAGCTCTTTAGAACCTGCATATTTTGAAATGGTGTAGTCGTTGTTATTATGCAACTGCTGGTGTGGTTATAACGAGAGCCACAAACACAGACTCGAGCGGACGGCGTGTTTGCCGCGTTGACAACATTACCCGCCCGCTAACTATATTGTACACATCGAGTCATAGGATGCTTTTGCTACCTTCGATTTTTTTATCGTTGTACTCTGCTTCACTTGAAAAAATTATGATTAACAAGTAAACATGCGAACTGTGTTGTCGATCGGTCTGTCATTTCGTCCACTTAAACTGATTTTTGAAGTAAGACGAACACGTGTTTGAACACATGGCTGTGAAAATATTACTATATAGGGAGCTACGCGAACATACGGGCTACCACCGTACTACACTCATAAGGCGTCAAGTTATCACAACGCAACGACCGTAGTTGCTTGAAATCGACAGTGATTACGATTTTCCCTAGAGGTTGGTTGCGCGAGCGCAACGTCCGATGGAAAGCAGCGTTTAACCAATGTTCCGCTCTGATAACTCTCTAATTACGGCTCGGCTGTTTTCCGTCGACACTTGGCCGCCACTAACTTAACCCCTAGCTTTTCACTGCAACATTTCACCCGCGACTGCGCGATACGCTTATTCGTTTGTTACACTTTCCCATTTAAAGTCACTTCATGGTCATATTTCATTGCTCTGTTGACAATAATATATTGTTCACTTCGAGTACCCTTAAAGTATCGTTGTGGTCTGACGTTTTTAGGACGAAGTTTTCCTTTGTCATTATTGTCTTTTGAAATTTGATAAATGTATTAAATTATACTTAGAAAAGGCTAGTATATGCTTTGCACTAGTTATGAACAAAACGACACTAATTATTGTCGAATGGTATATCTTGTAATTCCTACAAGATATCCATCTTTTATTATGCACTCTTAAGAATAAATGCGTTACACGTTGTAGTTGTTTAATATGTAATTGCACATGAAATCTAAACATCAAACAATTTGGTAGGAATTCCGATATACAATACTATGAATTGATTTTAGAGGCGATATAAATGTTTTGTCAGTTGTGATCCTACATATCGGTGTTAACGTGTTTACGATACCCGGACGAAGTAAATGCGCATAGAATAAAAAAATAACGTGTCATTCACATCGATCGAGGCCGCATCGGAGATGTGGTGTGGCATACATTATGGATAAGATAGATAAAGCTTGAATCCCTTGTCAAACTGCATCGTAATGTAATATTTAGATTAGATACTCGTATATGTAAGTTAACTTACGATTCCCAAGTGATTTTACGAACACCAAACAATTTACAAGGGCTCAGTTGATATGTACCTAATTCATTAGAAAAAACGTTTATGGGAATCAAAGTTTCCTTCTGGTATTGATAACTGTGAGATAATGGCTCATCGACACTTTGTTAAACAACGCGACGCGCAATGCGTTTGTATATAATCATAGCGTTTGTACATGCTGTATGGTGTCAACCGCCTCTTGCGTGAACGTTTCCATTGTTATGGTGATACCGGCGAGCGACAGGTTCGACGCTCTGTCGAAACAAAAGACAACACCGGTATTTGCATTTCTGAGCAACTAGCGACGCCTCTGAAATGGGGAATATTTTTCAAAGAAAAAAAACTTGAATAGTTAATAATTCATGCTAGAACTGGAAGAATTATTAATTAATATAATAACAATAAAATTTAACATAACCTTACACTTGAAATTAAGCACTTTCTGTCTCTGCTAATTGGTAATCACCACGGCAACTTGATGTATCGAAAACGAACCCATTTCGAGCAGGTAAACGTCCAACGAGTTTTTGTTCGCTCTCAGGTAGCCGACCCTTCGAGCCAGATTATTTTTTTGTATAGCGCGGGTAATGGCATGCTAAAGGTATACGAATCGGAATAGAAAAGTAGATTTTAAGTGCTATGCACAAAGTTCAAACTCTTAAGGTACGAGATAATTTTCTTCTACCTGATCTAAATAACCCTAATTATATTTTATGGTCACTTACTATTCAAATTAATGTTGCCTTTGAATATTTAAACAGTACGACAGTAACCTTTTATCTATCATACTAATATATACATATTATGTAATAACGTATACATATTGCAACGACTTTTGTTATCCATAATGTATAAACCTACTAAATACTAGAGTAAATTAATGTGCTATCACAATATAATTAAAGAGTATTTTTTATTACTATTTCAGAATCAAACTCGACCAGTGCAGACGATGAATGGGAACATAGGCGGTGCAATTGGACCAATCGGTGCTAACTCAGTCTCAAGTGGTCTAAGCTGGGAGCAGCATCCAGTGCTGTCGCGCGCTTCCTCTGTACCAGCGCATCGTGCCTTAGCCGGTCTCTTAGACCGTCTGGGTCATCGCCGTCTCGAACGCACCACCAGTGAACCGGCTCCTCCGCCACCAGCCACAAGTCGCTACAAGACCGAGCTCTGCCGACCGTTTGAAGAAGCGGGGGTTTGTAAATATGGGGATAAATGCCAATTTGCTCACGGCGTCCGCGAACTACGCAATCTTCAGCGTCATCCTAAATACAAGACGGAGCTGTGTCGCACTTTCCATTCGGTTGGCTTCTGTCCTTATGGACCGCGTTGCCATTTCGTGCATAACGCAGAGGAAGCAAGACGCAGAGAACCATCGTCGCCAGGAGGTTCATTGGCATCGCTCTCATCGGGCGGATCTATGGCGTCGTATATGAGCGACGGGTCGCGATCGCCACGCTCGCCGCATTCTCCATTGACGCCTCACTCTCCACCTGCGATGTCGCCACCAGCACAGGCCACAGCTTTCGCTTTTCGCCGCACGAACTCCCCCGATCCGGAAGACGACCGACTGCCCGTTTTTAACCGACTCTCATCGGCTCTCGGCGATCTCGTCATCGCTTAGTGCGATGGACTAGTCCTAAGTTAATTTATACCGAGTATAGCATAAGAATCGTCCGACACCGTAGTGCCTCCTCGACGTCTTCCAGACCGCGCACGAGCGACGTCCCGGTCGCCGCGCCTCGCGCATTTGCACACCCGCTCAACGAATGATCTCCTGATGTTTATCGATGGTCTTTTGTTAATACTTTCGACCAGTAATAAATCTTTAACATTTACGAAGTGTTCACTGGCGTCTCGAAAGTTTGCGGTGTGATTAGTTTGTTACGTTCAATTTTAGTTATCGGCACGCACTTGTACATGGCACCTTTATTATTATTAGATATTTATTAGCTCGCGGAAGTCTTCCCGATGCGATCCTCCGCCGAGCGGTGGTCTCTGTAAAGTTAGCTTTTAGAACATTATTTATTTCGTACTGCCTGTCCGCGCTCGGTACCGTACCGCGAGAAGGCGCTCGTGATCTATTTTTAAGTGTATAAGATAATAATTTATTATTTATTTCGAGTCTCTTAACTTTAATAATTATTTTGTAGCTAGCTGCTGCGATGCCACACCGCATACGGACGAGGCCTGCGTCGCTGGGACGTGGCTCGTTTTGATACACAATGAGGCTGATTCTGACCCAAACAATTAACAATCTCAGTCCTGTAGAACTGTGGACGGAATCAGTTGATGTTCTTTACCTCGAGAGCTCGGCCTGACAACATTTAAAAAAAATTTGGTGACTTAAAAGGAATTGATACGAATGTAATAAATGCCGAATATTAAATCGCTGTGGCGAAGTTTTAGTACTGCACAAATCCTCTGTAATCATATCTATGAATACAAAACGCACGTAACGTCGCCTCCTCTCCTCTCTCGACCTGTCTGGAAAGAATGATTTTTTTCTTTCGTGCCGCCGAGGCGGTCATCTTAAACCTGTTTGGTGTTTAGGTGATTGTTTTTTCGAACTCACTCCGCAGCGCTACTCCCTTGCATCGTCGCTGGAGAATTATAGAAATCTGTAATCGTATCTGTCTGTATCTAAAAAAAAAACTCTACAATCCTTGAAATTGAACGGCCGAACTCTGGAGGTCTCGTGCACCGCAAAACTTGAAAGAATATCACATAAAGCATGTGTATAATGTTGACGAACTTTAGCCGTAACACGTGTGTTGTCGGCGCGAACGAAGGCGACAATCGTATCTTGAGCTTCCACGTCTGAGATCCGTCGACGACACACAAAACGAATCGTGCCTTTAAACTAAATACGATTATATTTAACTTTTAATTTATCGAGATAGATTGATTGTTTATTTATTGTCTGCTTTGAATAATATATTCAAAATTGGCACAGTTATTATTTTTGTACTTGACCGAACTAAATATAGTTTCGATATATAGCATAGTTTTTTTTTTCTTTGAATTTAAAGTGTGATATTTTATAATATTTATGATAACAAAGTCTAATTTTTATTGTAAGGGACCAATAGGTGATTAGCAGAAATTCTGAAGAAAACATTAAATAAGAACAGCGTAACGCTTCCGACCATTTCCAAGACATATCCTCGCCGCGCTGATGTATTTTTATTAAACAGATCTAGATTTTGTACTTTCAATAAATGACATATTACCACAGCTGGCTTCGTGTTTGATTATTGTGAGTTCGTAGACCGAGATGGTATTTTTTTTGTTTTGTTTAGTAAGAGCATAGTTTCTGTTTCCTCCATGTGTTAGTCTCGATGCATTGTGACACCATTAAATGATAAATAATTTTGTACCTAATGTTAAGTGACTAATTAGTTATAAGATTTCATAAAGTACGCGAATATTATTTATTATCAGTTCATTACGTTTTTATAAACCATAAAACCTGATTTATTTAATTACTTTTGTATTTAAACGGACATTTAACTACTGCGCTTAACATGTTTTGTAATATATCATGAGTCATTTAATATAACCCGCATTAGTTTAAAACGATTAGTACCTATTATCAGTTATAATTTAAGTATTTAATTTTTTTTTGTAATTTAATTTCAATTTTTAAGTTAATCTTCCAAATAAAATTGACTACGTTTTCTATATTTTCTTATGGACAAAATTAAGGATAAAAGCTTGTTTATGACATTTTTATTTCTTGTAAGTTTTCCTTATTTCCATCTGCATTTTTATTGAATTATAGTCAAAAATATGTTAATTTTTGTTTTCATTTTGTTTNGTATTTAATTTTTTTTTGTAATTTAATTTCAATTTTTAAGTTAATCTTCCAAATAAAATTGACTACGTTTTCTATATTTTCTTATGGACAAAATTAAGGATAAAAGCTTGTTTATGACATTTTTATTTCTTGTAAGTTTTCCTTATTTCCATCTGCATTTTTATTGAATTATAGTCAAAAATATGTTAATTTTTGTTTTCATTTTGTTTTTATCGTCGCCCTTCCAAGATACCTTTTCCTGATAAAATCCCAGTCCCATTAATTTCCAAATTACGAGTGTGACACCAAAGTATTATTCATACGAGTCATCTGTGAGAATACTAAGGTTTCTCGAATGATATATATCTAAATAATAATAAGTCTTTACCTATGATGTTGCCGTTTTAGAATACTGGCCATCTAGACATCATTTAAAATAGTATAAATAAAAAATATTTATATATATATGTAGTACAAATTCTAAATTCAAACGAATTTCATTTAAAAAATATGGAGTTTATTGATTAGTGTTTTGTTTTCACTACATTTGTATCTTTTTCATTACTATCTACACTATTAAAATACGGGCAATTTGGAAATAGGACTTCTTCCCAGTAGCAATGGCGCATAAACGGCTGAAAACGCCTACAGAGTGAATTCTACAAATGAACACAGAATTCGTTATTGATTTGAACATTTCCAACATGGAAAAATTATCTCAAAATGAACCTCTTTATCGCTCGAAAACTAAGTTCAACAACGATGAATGAAAGGCGATAGTGGAAGCTGACGATACTCAGCTTTCAACTTTAGCATCAAAATAATATTGGTCCATTTGGCTATAAATTGGCAAGGTAAAAAAAACTTTTTAAATGGGTGAAAGGCAATTTGGACCGTAATGTCACTTGCGATGAACATTGATTCTTCTTTATAATCGTAAGCAACCTCAGACGGCACAATAGACGGGTTGGAAGTTTTGCGTCATCCACCGTACTCACCAGACCTTGCACTGGTAGACTTCTACTTGTTCTAAAAGCCTAAACTGGGCATGGAAAAAATTCAATAACCGAGAGGCAGTACAAAATTGAAGAGTTTGTTGGCTTCTCAAAAAGGGCATTGAAAGATTGGGACCGCGCTGGTATCAATAGCATCGGTACATACCTATTTTTATTGAAATAAAAAAGTATTTGTACAAAAGGAGTAATTTTCTGTATACTAAACGGCAATTATTTCCATATGCCGGCATATATAATTAATATTATTATCTAATGATTATGATGAAAAGGACACAATAGACATATAACCCTATTGATTGATATTATAGAAGAAAATACATATAAACAAATAATGCAAAATATGAATAAGTACACTAAATTTGTGTCTGCAGATTAGTATGAGAACCAGAAAGAAACAGCGAAAGTATTTATTACTATTGCGTACATAATCTACCTACAATAAGAACGTATGTACGTACGTAATATCCGCTTTGTGTTGAGAAACTGCAGATACTTCATTTAAAACATTCAAGTATAGTTGTTATTACATTCATTTGCAGTAACTACCCTCTGATGTTAAGAATTTACTGAAGCCTGCAGGCAAAACTAAGCGAATTAAGTGGCCCATCTGAAGACTAAATGGAAGTCTCAATAGAATTATAATGCCTCGCAGAGACATTAGCAGAATGCAGGCATGAATACGGGTATAGAAAGTAGGAAGATATATCCCTCAGCAAATTTAAAATACCTTCCTCCTCCACCTATAAATTTAGCTACTGGAGCAGAAAGAATCGAGGATGCAGAGAGCGATTAAGATAATAGATAGTATGTAAATGTCACACCCTTATTTATCTACGAAATTCTATTCACAATACAGTATAAAATGATGCTGGCTATGTACCTATTAAATACTGCAGTATTTATTGTTTTTTATTGCTTAGAAGGGTGGACGATCTCACAGCCCACCTGGTGTTAAGTGGTTACTGGAGCCCATAGACATCTACAACGTAAACCTACAACTCACCTTGAGATATGAGCTCTAAGGTCTCAAGTATAGTTACAACGGCTGCCCCACCCCTCAAACCGAAACACATTACTGCTTCACGGCAGAAATAGGTAGGGTGGTGGTACCTACCCGCGCGGACTCACAAGAGGTCCTACCACCAGTAAAATTCGAACAATTACTTGGTAATATCGATGGAAAGAATCAAAACGAGTAATAAGTTGTAGAGGAGTAGTCCTCTCATGGCTTAGTAAGTAGTAGTAGTAATAGAAAGTAGTACCTGAGCCAATAGGCTCTATATCCGTAGCTGGGTATCGGCTTCCAACCCATCTTGAGACATGCCGTTGAATTCGCAATTGTAATCTATAACGGCGTTCCTAACATTCAAATGATAGATGGAACAAATGACTACTGCTGGCAAAATATAAACAGTAAGGTGGAACAAAAGCATGTGGTCTCACAATATAATAAAGTTATATGTTTAATTATATTTAGAATATAATTATTCTTTCGTAGTAGCTCATGTAAACATGTATTCAGTGGCTATTTACCCATATAATATTGTGACTGCCACAGGATTTGAATCTGTGACCTAGTAGCATTGTATCTCTGGATAATAGATACACAAACCATCTTACGATTAGGCATTAAATAATACAACTATGATTTTTTTTTATTTAAATGAAAACGCTGTTTTCACTAGCTAAAATAGATAGATTTGTCTAGACGCTAGTGATTGAAGAACTACGTTTCCAAACGTAAACGTTACGTTTTGCTAAGATTTCAACTAAAAATAATAAAAATTACAAAAAATATTTTTTTACAGTACCTAATCACAAAGATCATTAATCGAATTTTAATTTAACTAAATATTCTGAGTGTTTTTTGTGGTTAATGAATTATTTGTAGTAGTGTAGAATTTTCTTGGCAATAAGCCAATTCATTCACTCTGACGTATGACTGCACTAGCACCATCTAGTGGTGGAGATTTAAATAAAATTTTGAAGTGTGTTTGCTTCTTCAGTACCTAACAGATATTAATAACTATAGATAATTTAGTCAACTATTATCAAAGCCGGCAATCTGACTTTTAGACAATTATTGGTAAATCAGAAAAACGAATTATTGACTTTGTATTCCATTGGCAGTCACAAAACTCTTCGGAACGACATCTTAGATAAATAACAGATTAACTATTAACCTTTATTTAATGCAGGTTTTGAATCGTATTCTTTGAAGGAGACGATTATATTCAAATCAATCTGTACATATCAATAACATTTTTTTGTCCAAATGCACAGATTGCCACCTTTGATAATAGACGACTCAATTACACTCATAGTGAATTTGTTGTTATGCATATGATAAGGAAAATGTTTAATTAAAAATTAACAGCATTCATATTAGCTTAGAAACTAGTTTTTATTAACTTATAAAGTATGACGTCAGATGTGCAAGCGTTGTATCACTTGATTTGGTATATCTTGTGCCTATGTCTAATAAGGCTGAAAATATATTGACACATGCACAGAACCTGTCACATGAGAAGCACGCTTTATTATAGCTGGGTAAAGTAGCAAGTCTAGGAACGCCTATCTATATTAATATTATAAAGCTGAAGAGTTTGTTTGGTTGTTTGTTTGAACGCGCTAATCTCAGGAACTACTGGTCCGATTTGAAAAATTCTTTCAGTATTAGATAGCCCATTTTTCGAGGCTATATATATAACATCACGCTAAGACCAATGCAAGCGGAGCACCAATAAAGAATGTTTTAAAATCTGGGTTTTAATCCCTTTTGAGAGCTTCCTCTGCGTAAATGAAGAGGTGGGTAAAATTTAGCGTTATGCCAAAGTAACTATTACACGTGGACGGAGTCGCGGGCGAAAGCTTGTTAGTACTATAAGTTAATCAGTATTTTAGTAATGAGCGACGATTCATTACAATTACGTGCGACGTTATGACGATTCTGGACTAATCTAGATTACTCAATTTGTAATGTAGTGAATTATACTACAATTACATCCTATAATTTCTTTAGAAACACGGTCGAAATTTCACGTATCTCTACAGGCAAACCTGTATCAATTCTTCGTTCTATGAAACAGACGGAATGGTGGCTCATATGGGTCTTTATATTAATTTAGTAGGGTATTTAGATAATGACAGTATCATTTTCTCCTCTGTTTGCAAACCGATTTTCTTTTTAGTATCTATAGACAAGCGTTCATTTTATATACTATTTTATTGAAGTGATGAGTTCTTTTTAAATTGCCAAGAACAAAATACAAAAAGTGGTAGATAAAATTCATCTAAATCTTTACATGTGAGCGATTGTATTTGAATTTCGATCATTGGGCGAACATCATTTTCATTCATTTCTTCATGATAGAATCCCGAATATATTTAAATAACGCACCATGACTGAAACACAGATCGGCCACGTGCTTAGCCCACTCCACATTACATCATGAGCTTTTTAAAATTCAGAGGTACCATCTCTATTAAAAAATCCTCGCAATGGTAATAAAATATACCTAAATGTTTTATTACTTTCAAATGGAAAACAAATTTGAGAATAATAGGAAAAAAATTAAAACAAGAAAGAAAACTGACTTTAATGAAAAGATAATCAGTATATCATAAAAGTATTCCAAGTTAATTTAATTTGCGTTATGAAGGATAATTCAAAAACTACTGATCATATCTTTATAAAATTTCAATGGAACCTCATGAGTAGCACTAGCTTTGAAATATTATAGTTATATAAATCCATTCACCTAGAAAATACTTCAGAGGCGATACATATTAAAAATACAGTCGAATTGAGAACCTCCTCTTTTTTGATCTCGGTAAAAAATTAACGTCAACAATTTCGTACGTAATTAGTCTGAGGATTTCATTTAATAGCCATCACCATTGCATGGCTGAGTCGGCGGCTCTTGTAACGCCACACCAAGATAAGCATAACCTTGACAGAAAAGTGCCTGCATTCAAAACACAAAATACTCACAGAATGCTGAGCAATAATTAACCTTTTTGTCTATGTACTTGGGGCAAAAATCGCGAGCATAACGCTTTGAGCAAAGTAAAAACAATAATTGATATCAAAAGTGTAACGGATGTTGTAATCGGTGCTTGGTGTACAAAACGAACAGGCTCGTGTTAGAGGTCATGAGATCAGTCTTCAATCTCAATTTACATTTTTGGAAGTGGGTTGAATCCAAACTATACCGATGCAACGAATTTACGAATTTAATACGAACTAAAATATTTACATTCATATTTACATGGTACTAAAGTCCTGCTTCAAAGGAAGACGTAAATGAGGTGTTGACTTAAGAACTGGCTTTTCTAAGAATTCCTGGTGTATAAAGAGAGTATCCACCCAAAATTAAGCGCTCATAGGCAAGCTCATGGCCTAACTAACGTTAAGTGGATACCGGAACACACAAAAATCACAGTGTAAATGCCATCAATCGCCTTGAGAAAAATCAAAGTCCCAATAAATTAGATAGCGGCACGAGGTTATTCCTTCATTATGGAAATCATTCGTGAACTGGCGTTCCATGATAAGTAATATTTTAAAATTGTTCGACCCTTAATTAAAGCTTGCTTATGACGAGAGCTCAGCACCAGAATACAAAGTACTGCATTGTACTAAACATTTTGACAGATTCTATGTTTTATCAATTCATAGAACACTATAATGAACGAATTGTGCGCAATGGTCACGTAAATTTGAAATAGGCTGAACAATAAAAACTGTTAGGCTTTTGTTATTATATGTAAATCCACCGCCTCATTGTTATGTGGAACATGTTATATGCCTTATTGAAAATTTTCCATCAACCGGTATTAACGGACGAGAACATTACAGAACAGAGAATAGCTTAAATACAAAATCCTATTTCCGTGTCGATAACCTTACATAGGTTGTGAACAACAATAAAAATGAATAAAACAAACGAGTAACGTTTTTAATAAAATAAAATGTTTGCCCACAACGAAAATTATTATTACACTAGAGGTCCCGCAGTAGTCGAAATTCGACTATAATTAATTGGAATTGTAAGTTTGTACACTATTATGATTGTATTTTATACTTCTATAATCACAAATTTCGCCAAGACTACGCTATAAAAATTATTAACAAAGACAAACAATATTTAATCTATTCTCAATTTGACAACAGACGCCAAGAACAAAAATTTGACAATAAATAGTATGCATGCGTGTATGCGTCAAATACATGGTATGTAGTGTGTGTAATGTTTTCTTTATTTATTGATTTAATGTATCTTTTATGCATTATTTAAAAAAAATATTAGCATTGTGCACTTCTTCTCTATATTCTTTATAAGTGTGGAAAATTTCATACTCCTCCGTCCGCGCAATTTTCGTAAAAAGGGATACAAAGTTTTATCTTCACGTATTAATATATAGATTACCTACTTACGTACGTTCAATCAAAACTGTTATGTTACCAAGCCCTAACTACTTACACATATTTTGGTCTATTTTATTTACTTACTTTCATATTAGGTACCGAATATCAACGTGGATGATATCTAAATACCTATATGAAATCAGTTAAGTAAATAGTTATACCCGTGTTAGTTCAACGATAGTAATAATTGCTGCTGGATGGATACGAAGAAATTATCTATTATTTGAACACAGCAATGATTAGATAACGACCAAGATGCGCAAAGACTTTAGTAACCAAACCTGTTGATTGACCACACTCATATCAAAGTTGGATGATAGTAATCACTAATCTGTATGACCAAAAGTAAAATATTCATCTTCAATTCGATACCTTCTACTACATCTAAAAAAAACTAGAATCTTTGCAACTTTATTACTGGTGGTAGGACCTCTTGTGAGTCCGCACGGGTAGGTACTACCACCCTGCCAATTTCTGCCGTGAAGCAGTAATGCGTTTCGGTTTGAAGGGTGGGGCAGCCGTTGTAACTATACTTAGACCTTAGAACTCTTATCTCAAGGTGGGTGGCGGCATTTACGTTGTAGATGTCTATGGACTCCGGTAACCACTTAACATCAGGTGGGCCGTGAGCTCGTCCAACCATCTAAGCAATGAAAATAAAAATAAAAAAAAACTACTTTATAAGGCCTCCTTTGTATAAAAATGTCACAGATTAGAATATTGTTCTAATAGTTATAGTATAAATTAGAGGAGAGATGATGAGTAGGAGATGAGAAGGAGGAGCGTAGAGAGGCGATGCATGTGACTAGGAGATGTATGGAAATGGTAGAGGGGGGAAAGGTCGACCGAAGAAAACATGGATGTAGTGTGTGAATGATAATATGAGAGAGAGAGGAGTGAGTGTTGAGATGACGGCTGATAGAAGAAAATGGAATAGAAAAATTCGCTGTGCCACCCCACCTAGTGGGATAAGGTGGAGACAAAAGGGGAGAAGAGTTATATACGTTACTTTCGTGATTTGTTTAATAAAGCAGGTTTAAAAAAAATATGTAAATGGTAAGTAGGAAACACTCAGTAGCCACTATTTACCGTTTTACAGTCTTTATGGATGCATACATACAGCTGTTTATTCATCTTCTAGGCTACATATGAGCACACATTATGACGTATCTATTAAGAACCATACTCATACAATATGTTGATAACTATAATGATAATATATGATAACTACGTGTTGACAAATAGTTAAGTACCATATTCCCCAGTGTTTTTTAGAATGCCTATACCGAAAGAAAAGAGGAAATATAATATATAAAAAAAAATAAGTGTTTGTAATTATGTTTGATATTGATCATAGACGGACACTAGTAGAGACAAATAAGCTTCGTACAATAATCGAGAGTTAGTAGTAAAAGATTATTACCGACGCAATATACCTACACAGTTTTGTTGACCTGATTTTTATCTATATAGATAAATAGTAATTACGATAGCCGACCGGTATAACTATTCTACATAATATACTATTTAGTTTATTGGATGCCTACTTCACATTACATTTATTGTGAGTTGCTATGTGAAACAGATGTTTTGAGATATTATGTCGAAACATTGTTCATGTGGCGTGACAGCGTATCCGATAATAAGTATGCGAGTACATTTCATGAACATTACTCGTAGTAATAAAAACAAAGCTGGATGAAAACAATCATGAACGTTAAATGTTTCATCTAATTACTGATTTTATCAAGATGAAATAGTTTTTCGATTAACATTTACAGAAAATTTTATGATTTTTTTTTCTGTCGTCAAAGACGGTCGAAATACAAAACGAAACGCTTTATTGCTTCATGGGAGAAACAAGGAAGGTGGTGGTACATACCCGTGTGGGCTCACACCTCCTACCATCAGTAAATCTTATCAATGATTCAATGATGTGAACAGCATGTGCTGTTAAGTATTAAAGATTTAGTATTTAAAACATTAACGCAACTAAAACTCGCCATAAAAAAAAATAAAAAAAGGAAAAATTCAATTTTAAAACGTGTCAACTGAATCTTAAATTAAAGTAAACAATAAAAACAGATGGAAGTAAAGAAGAGCTCAATTATTCAGACAGACAATTTACGTCCGCTTCCTTGGCTGTTAATGCTTGGAAATATTTGAAAAGTCACGTATTCAAGGGTAGTCGAACAGGAAACAACGAATCTGCATTCCATTTCCTAGTGGTCTATAGCGACCGCGCCATGTTTATTTATGGGATTATCCGAAGGGCACAAAGATACCGATAAGAATTTTAGCGCGTCCTCAAATGTTATAATTTCGTTTATTTGCACTCTTTTCTGATAGACATGTTTGAATAGTTTAAAATGTTATCGTAACTCGGATATTAAGGCTTTGAGTTCCTTAGGTAACAATTTTTTTTTATGTGCATTATGCAATGACTCGGAGTAAGCAATTATCGGAATTACGATGCATGTATTTAGAGTAGTGACGAGTATTAGTTTTTAAAAAGAATCAGTTGAATTGTCTATTATTTATAAGCTTAGAATTTATTAACATGAAGAATCAAAAATCTCTAATCGCCATGTTATTTTTTTAGGACCGGACTCGACCTATAAACACTGGCCTGTATTTATAAATTACGTAACTTGATTAAGCTGTACATAATTAAGTAAGATTCTAGTTGTAAAATACTTTCGACAGCAAAAAAAACAAACTTTAAAAACATGAACACTCCAATACAGCGGGCGAGTTGTGCAAGACGAGATGCTAGCACCGCTCCCATCTTCTCTAGTCTCCATAGCATGTCGTCACCAATTTGCGAGGCATATCTGTTTTGTTCACGCAAAGTGAATATGAAACTTCTCCCTTTTCTACACAACTATTTCCAGAAGAGCTTAGTTTATTATCTGTAAATAACGGAATGCTATTGGCTGTTTCCAACACATCTCCTCTCGTCTGCTCTCGGCTGTGGTGGAGTCCGGTCCGTTAAAACAAAGCGCTACAGTTCATTCACTGCCGTATATCGATTAAGGTTTATCCATTAGCTACGTGTTCAAACGAATTTTTCATAGTACTTTCTCTGTTTCAGGTAATTGATAAATCATTAGTTCTTATCAAAGCTTACACTGTAAATTCAGACATTTTTTTATCACATGGCTAATGCTGATCACGGATAAAACACTATCAAAGGAAATGTTCTCAGACTAAACAATACAAGTATTACGATAAATATCTCATTAACAATAATGCACTCATCAGTAGGTACATAGGACGTGAATATTATAAATAATAGTTATGTACCGTGTTCGTTTGATGGCAGACCTACTATCGGGAGAGGGTTGTATAGTTTTAATGGCTCGAAGCAAGTAACAGTGGGAACAAAAGTGTTGCACGTAAATTATGTAAAATTCCGTATTTCACTTGCATGATACTTTAACAAGAAAACGACTTTTGCACGCACATTTGCCTCTTTACCAAAATAATGCTATTTATTTATGCATTTTTTAATGTACTCAACATATGTGGGTGGCGCATTTATGTTGTAAATGTCTATGGGCTTCAGTAACCACTTAACACCAGGTGGGCTGTGAGCTCGTCCGCCCATATAAGCAATAAAAAAAAAACCTACTTGTTTCTGCTTCTTGTGCCATTCATGATCTTCCTTTTTTTGTAGCTAAAAAGGTTAACGATATTTCGACCCGTCTGTTGTTAAGTGGCTTATGTTACTCATTCACAGTACAACGTCAACGCCGTCACCTCGAGACATAAGGTCTATTTCTCAATTGCACTGTAATTACGCAAATTATACTTTTTCAAGTTTTATTTTTATTATACGACGCTATTTCTTCATTGTGCAAGTCGTACATGAACATGAGTTAAGCACGTATTTAATACGGTATAGTTATGTCCCTTAGTATCATAATAAACTATACAAATAAATAAAATTGAAGTGTCTGTTTGTAATAATAAAATAACTGTAAGTATGTATACCACAGTATACCAAAATATATATTTTTTTAATTTTTATCTGGTTGTCTGTTTGTTCCGGCTAATCTCTGGAACGGCTGGACCGATTTTGACGAAACTTTCACTGATAAGTAGCTGATGATATAAGGAGTAACCTAGGCTACTTTAGGGTTTTTTAAGACTAAGTTCGCCCCGCGGCGTCACCCGCGGTATGACAATAACAGCGGGACTCGGCTATCAATAATAAAATTTAATGTTTCCGAAACGAAGCGAGGTAAAGTCAACCAGGTCAGGTGACTTTTTCTGCTGCGCGAATTTAATAAGGATTAAGCGAGGTATCTTTAGGTCGACATATGGATGATCTCAAATTATTTTGCGTCCAAAAACTAGACACAATGAGTTTACCAATTTTCGTAAAGCTATTGGGATGTATTTTGGTGTTGATAAATGAATAACGGAAAAGGATAAATTAACAAAATATACCTACCTAGACCTGGCCCACGAGACTACCGCCATGTGGCATGTTGATTCAACCATCATTGTCCCAATAGTTGTGTCGGTACACGATTTGATAGCGTAAAGTTTCAATAAACACTTTAATAAACTTTCGTTATCCAGCTGGGTTAGGGGCCTGATACAGAAGGCAATTATCCTCGATACTGCGCGTATTGTTAGGAGGTTTCTCACTCTGGAGTCCTAACCACTGGTAGCCTATATCGTAGACACCGCCATCAGCGGCAATCTATTTTTAATGAGTGTTTAAAAAAAAAAAGTGTATAATTAAATTAATAAGATTTGAAATAAATATAGACTATAATAATAATAATAATAATAACAAATAACTGGGAACAAATCAGGCACGGTCATCCGGCCCCAAATTAGTATTCCCTGTGTTATGGATACCAGAGACTGACATACATACTAATATGAGTAGTAATGATTACCCCAACCGTCTTATCCTTTAGGCCACGATTACTTCACTGTTATCAGGTTTCATATTAAAATTAGTGAACATGTTCTATTTAAGGATTCGTAAGCAATTGACCGCAAAGCACTGATAATGATCTGGACATAGGCTGTTGAAAGATGTGCATAATGACGTTGGGAGCGTGTGTGCCAAAACCGGGGATTGGGTAGCTCGATTGCGAAATATAAAAATATTTTTATGTATGTTTAGGTTTATAAACAGGTTATTTACTACAAAGATAACGTAAACTATCACTTTTTGGCCCTACTCATTCGCTGGTAGCATAAGGAGCTATTCCAGCTACCGTGTTACTGATAGGCGAGACGCCTGGTTCATTCGTATCTAGCCATGCGACTATACCGGTGTTTGAATCCCGCAAGCAGGTACCAATTTCCCTGATGAGATACGTAGTTGAAAAATGCTCACGGATGACTTCCACGGTGAAGGAATAACATGGTGTAATAAAATGAAACCCGCTAAAATTACAATTTGCGTAATTGCTGATTTTAGGGCAGAATGTCTTTTGAGCCCTCACAGGCCTATACCACTAACACTCTGTCTATTTCGACCGTGAAGCGATAATGCGTTTCGGTTTGGAGTGTGGGGCAGCTGTTGTTTTGTAAAAACTGAGACTAAGAGCTCATATTTCGTAGTGGCATTTTCAATCAACTAAGCAGTAAAGAAAGAAAAATATTTTACAAAACCCAAAGAAAACAAATTAATTCCAAGTATGGTGCGCGCGATGCCATTGAAATAAAAATAAAAACACCCCAACTTGAATAGAGAGGATAGTTGGCGCTTATCTAATACCTGGAATTCAATTATCGTGAAGATGAAAACCCAAGTCAAACAAAATGCCAAATCTCAAGATCCATTTGGTTCATTCTATGCGAACGAAGTGGTCTAGAAACGTCAAACGTCGGAAATTCTATATTATAATGAATAGAAATATTATTAAACATTTACAATATGAAAATATGAAGCTTGCAATAATTGACGCAGAGTTAAGTCCAACCGGTTCGAGCGTTCGTAGAGCAAAGAGGCCCAGTCTGGCCGAGAGTGATCCTCAGGCCCGCCAACTGCTGACTGCAGACCTATTACAGCGCGATGCACTGTCATTACGTTCCGACGTTGCGTCATTGTATTCATTTAACAATATATTGCTTGATAAGTTATTTATGTGTGCAACAAAACGTAAATGTCAATACATAATCTTATAGAAAGTTTGACGGTAGTTAGCAAAATAGTCAAATGTCGACGAACAAGAGCTTACACGTTCGTGATTACGAAAACTGTTAATTACTCGAAATTATGGTATAAAATGAGAATAACAAACGCGGGAATTATGCTATGCTATTTATTATTGTACCTTGCCACTACATTTCGACTGAATATTAATCGATGTTTTCCTTCGTTATGTACTCTATGTATTAAAACGAATGGCTCACACATTTTTGTTGTTAACTGTACTCGTACAATACGGTTGGTAGCAATCAAGACAAAGGCTCGTAAAGATACGCGACGTATCGTTCGCTTCACGTAACCAAAGCAGTCACCTCAGCGGGTTTGAAATGCAACGCCAGCAGCGTGCCTTGGTTACTTGGTATGAATATTCATGTATTCTCGCTTACTTTCTGGTCGACAAAGCTTCTTTTATGAAGGACAACGAAGTAATATTTTAAAATGAGTTTGAACAGAATTTGTAAACGGGTAACCGAAACTAACTATCTAATGGTGATTCACAGTTTGGTGTCGCGATTCGAGTTTTAAAGTTCGAGACTAGGTTTTCACAAAGAGTTGTTCTGTCTTTTAAATTGAAAGGTCTGATTACGCTGCTTTTTCACGGCTAATTGCAGCAAATATGGTGCAATTAGCAGTACTATCAATTGGTATAGGTACTGACGGTCGACTATTGAATTTATATAATTTGAGTTTGGCACAGCCTAAATGCCGTCATCCGCATTAAGACACATTTAGAAATACATATAATGACGATGAATTTTCAGTGAAATACATATTTACTACATACCTTCCCTTCTACTGGTAGCTGGTACTACTCGTATGAGTAGAATAGTCATTTAAAGTATGAGTTCGAAGTAAGAACTATGTAACTCATAACGGTACGCAGCAGAAATAATCAAGTTTGTGATACCTACCCATGCGGGTTCCAATAACAGCTAGCTACTAGTAGACAGTAGAAGGGAAGGTATGAAGTCAATATGTATTTTACTGGAAAGCCATAGTCATTATATTTCTAAATGTGTAACCAGACACATGTTCTGTGTAATAATAATGTAACATTATTCGTATTATCAAACCATATGCGGCCATACATCAGTGACCTACATTCGCGAAAAATTCACCAATTTTGACATTATCCATTTAATTCGTGATAACGTTTATCAATCATATGTCGTATGATTCGTTTAGAATTTAGATAAAAAGTTGGAAAAAAAACAAAACTTTATCAAAGGTCAGATCCATGAATACGATACACTTATGTATAAATTATTCGAAGTCGTTTTAGCTAAGAGTTTTTTTGCTGGTAAAAATCGTGTGCTTAGCTTACCTAAGTATACAATATAAGTATACCATACCACATTAAAAACAATTGCTTAGATATTACGATTTGTACTACTACTACAGGAGTGGTACTATAAGAGTGGATAAAACTAGAAAAGAGTATACAAGGTAAGAAAGTAGCGCCAGTGATAGAGAAAATAAAGAGTGTAAGAAAAGCATGTTATGCGAACAGAGGATGGTCGTGTGGCCAAAAATACCTTGGGTATGAAAGTAAGCGGTGTGAGGAGGTGGGGTCCTAAAAAGACTTGGATGATTGCGAGAGCTCTACGCTGCGCAGACCTCATATAATGTGGAATAAGAGCAAAAAGAAGAAGCTTGGATAATTCGATGATCTCGAAGGCTTTTATATGAATTATCAACGTAAATTTCCTGACTAACTCAAGATACACAGTAATGTTAATGAGCATCGGACTCCACAGTGTAGGCTTCCAACAGCCCGAAAATAAATACACACATTGCCATAGTTCACTTGATTTTGTATTGCTTTATTTGTAACTCCACTTGTATGTACAAGTTGAGATGTTTTTTATTATGTCTCGTTCCTACTACTGCCATTGCTCACACCAAAAGTGTTGCCATTTGTCAATCCGAAAACTGCCTTAATTTTAACATGATAAATTTTATATTACTTATTTTACAACAAACCTTACAATAGATACAACCAAGATGCCTAACGTTGATCTACAGACACGAGGCAGAAGTATCATTATACAATATAGGTGAAGCGACCGTGTCACTTGTCAAAACAGAACGGTTGATTGCTTCGCGGCTCAATTATACCAGATCGTGATACCAGTAGCACTCAAAACAGGAATTAGCGATTTAAAACAATTGAGTGTAATCTTTTTTTAAGCAAGGTTCACTGATCGCCCGAAGGCCTTTTCAGTTTCATCATGACGAGTGGCCGAGCACAGGTTCAGGGCTCAAAAGCTCAAGGGCAGTTACTACAGGAATGCTTACAGTTACTACTTAGAAGCAGTATCTCGAAGAAAGTGGGCCGGAAAGATATTTATTTATTTTTAATTTTATTGCGCCAACGGCTGAACTGATCCGCCTGATATCAGTCGGACTTTAACGTGAATTCTATCGGTCACCTTGAATCATCATGTCGTAATCTTAGTTGTTTAATAAAACTGGCTCTCAAACTGGACTTCTTCGCAGAAACAGGCAGGATGATGATTCCTACCCGTGCGGGCTAACAAGGGCGTCAAATAATAAATTCTCCGATAAACAACCGGACAAATTGTTATCATAAGACCTCTAACATTTGGCAGCAGTCTAAAGAAATATCAGTTCTCTTTTCAGCTCCAATTTAGTTTAGCCGCAATATTCATAACATTTCCGTAATATAATTTATCGCAAGTCAAATTACATCGCTGTTTCGGTTACTAAGGCGATAACATGTAATAATTTTTTCAAATTGAAGTTATCATGAATGAAGTTTGTAGGCAGCGGCTTGGCTCTGTCCCTGGCATTGCTGAAGTCCATGGGCGACGGTAACCACTCACCATCAGGTGGGCCGTATGCCCGTCTGCCTACAAAGGCAATAAAAAAAAAAAAAAAAAAAAAATCATAGTTTTTCTTTAAAATAGGACATTAGGCACAACTAATTAATCGTGTTTCCGATCGATTTTAACGCCTCTACATAGTCATTGTACGATAAATAAGATAAAAAATATTGGCTTACGTCTAGATAAGAGTTCGGCGCACCCTTCGAATTTGTCATATTTTCTCGTGAATACAAAATTTTAATATATGGAAAATTTCATGAACGATCTATATCGTACATTCTATTATGTATAAGAAATAACATGTCATTTGTTAAGGTGTCCGAATATTTTTCTTTGTTTTTGTTTAATTTAATTCAAACGTTATACTTCTTCGGGTAGAATGTGAATTTTATATCCGTGTGTAAATTAGTACTTAATTTGTGAACTTAAAATTTAGTGGTGTTGGAATAAAAACAGAAGTATATAATAATATAATTCTAATTCAAGTGCCTACATGTAAACTGTGTATGGATAGTAAGTGAATGGTTCCGTGAAATTTAATAACAAGTCATTATTTTTCTATAATTTTTAAAATTCATCATATGATATCACGTTGCTTAAAAAAAATCTTACAAAAACTTTTACTTAAATGCTAAGCTAGATCGTGACTATCATAACAATAGTATTGCATCACAAGAATATTTATTTAGATTTTATGAATGCTCTACGATCTCTAGCTGATTTGTTTCTAATTTTATAAAGAAAAGTTACAAAACTCATGAACTCATGAAAAAAAATAACCCTTTCAATAATCGCCAGTTTAGCATTGGCAAAATTGTTTGCGGTCACAGATGGGTTTGTGGTCATGCCAACGCAGACAGATGGCAAAATAAAAATCGAATGATTATTGTCATTGTTTTCGCGTGTTCTAGTCACTGAAGAATTTAAGAGTATATATTTTTTTTACTTCAATTTGTTTCCAGAAGGAACCAGTACGTTAGAAAGCGAATGAATTTCGCGATGTGTTCTTCTTGCGACCATTGTCAAACCCTATAATAACGAATAGCACTAATGGTCTAGTGTTGTATGCGGTGCTGTAATACTGCGGGTAGGATGCTAGGACCAAAGAAATCTATCTACCCTTTTTCTAGTCCGTTTTTTAGTGCTACCACTGGAACTCGATAACTCGATCCGAAAATATATACTGACGGTATCGACAGTTCCCAAATCGTAGTAGGAATCCGTTCAATAATGGTATGTAGAAAGTAGATATCCCCGAAAGTAAAAAAAAACGTAATAGATTTAATTTTGTCCGAATACATTTAGATACATTTAGATTTTTATTGCCTAGATGGATGGACGAGCTCACAGCCCACCTGGTGTTAAGTGGTTACTGGAGCCCATAGACATCTACAACGTAAATGCGCCACCCACCTTGAGATATAAGTTTTAAGGTCTCAGTATAGTTACAACGGCTGCCCCGCCCTTCAAACCGAAACGCATTATTACTTCACGGCAGAAAAAGGCAGGGCGGTGGTACCTACCCGTGCAGACTCACAAGACGTCCTACCACCGGAAATTAACCTAATAGTTCTGTACGGTGATGCAAGTAAATACTAGCATAACAATGAAAAGGTCACAGATAATTGGTCATCGCAATTGAAAAAATAGGAATTATACAATACAAGGGTATGTAACTATATAATATTCTAAATACGTACGTACAGCTATCAACAAATATTCGTAAAATATTATATTATATTCTATCGAATTTCCGAGGTTCAATCAACGTTTACGCTCTTCAAGTGAACCCGTCTGTACCCGCTTGTGCCTGTATAATAAAGTCCTTGAATGTACAAATTACAAAATGAAGTTCCTTGTTCGCGTGTAAACAGCGAATTGATCACTGCACAGCTGCGACACGAGCTTACGTGGTTTCATTCAAAGAGTATTCATTGTAGAATGCTAAAATAAATTAATCTGACCGGCAAAAAATATTATTCAACCAATTTTGTCTAAATTAAATATTACTGGAGTAGGTACAATTACTTTATGGAGCCTAGATTTTAATTAGGATACTTAAGAAGATTTTAACGGTAGGCAGCGTCTTGGCTCTGCTCCTGGCATTGCTGACGTCCATGAGCGACGGTAACTACTCACCATCATGTGGGTCGTATGCTCGTCTGCTTATAAGGCAATAAAAAAAAAGCATTAACTATTCAGATACAATTCTTAATTCGATTCCAGCCATATTTATGTAGTCGATACTTACTTAAAGGCGTTTTATGCTCTCCAGTGATTGTTTTGTGAATTGGTACCATCAAAAGTGAATCGAGCGTGGTACTATCCATAAATGGTATGGTGTACAAATCTATAATAGCGAAACATAGTGGCAGTGAAATATGGCGGGGAATAGTTAAAAAATCTCTCGTGAATTTTCTTAATGCTTGCAATTAGTATGTAATCATTCACAAAACTATAGGTATCGTAACAGTTAAAGTTATAAATTAAAGAAGGTAAATTACTACACAAATTGCTACTTAAACGCATTTTTATCAAGCTTAAATTCATTCCGGTAAATAGTTGTTGAATCGATAAATTTTCAAAAAGATAAATCGACAAACATTTTGCTAAAATAAACGTTTTCAGCGTAGAATTTATTATTTTTCTTAACAAGTACATACGTATTTAAAACATAATTTTAATACCGAACCATGGTCATTCCCATTGTAGTGAACTTTATTCAAGTGACCTGTTTAATTTGCACAGAAGTAATTCATAAAATATAAACACAACGCATTTAATGACTGCATTGTATATTTTATAGACCAGACGTGCATACATGAGTAACTGTCCAAAAATATGGCGCTAACATTTGTTCCGACAACAAAGAAAAGCTGAATCNATAATTTTAATACCGAACCATGGTCATTCCCATTGTAGTGAACTTTATTCAAGTGACCTGTTTAATTTGCACAGAAGTAATTCATAAAATATAAACACAACGCATTTAATGACTGCATTGTATATTTTATAGACCAGACGTGCATACATGAGTAACTGTCCAAAAATATGGCGCTAACATTTGTTCCGACAACAAAGAAAAGCTGAATCAATAAACACGAAGCAATTATTATCTACCATCGTAATTCCCGTGTTCTCAGTTTAACTCCGCGTCTTGTATGTATGTGCCTTACTAAAAATAAAAACTTTAATGGAGGGAGGACCAGTTCTCAGGCGCTGTGACCGCAGCTCGGCCAGTCAGTATGGCGTTAATTTCTTTTTACTCGTTTTTATCTCTGTACTTAGTGAGTCAACTAACTTGTTCATTACGTCTTTCGTTAAAGTGACACACGCTTTATCTGCCTAGTTAACCAAACTAACAATTAGGCTCGTAATGAACACGGCCGTGGCTGTCAGAATTGATTTAAGCTATATTTTTGGCCAACGATAACATTTCTTTGTTATTATTTAACTTGGGTTAAGGCTATCTGTGTTTTGTCGGTTGGTTTGTTGTAACTATACTTGAGACCTTAGAACCTTTATCCCAAGGTGGGTGGTGTATTTACCGTAGATGTCTATGGGCTCCAGTAACCACTTAACACCAGATGGGCTGTGAGCTCGTCCATCCATCTAAGCAATAAAAAAAAAGTCTAGAATAGTAACACCCCGTATAAACTCATAGGAGTCATAAAAGACGACTAGAAGGACCGGAGTATGAGCAGCAGCGTTCTCTGAGTTTTTGTGCCAGGGTACTGCGATCGGAAACCTGCATTTACTGGTGGTAGGACGTATGGTGAAATCATACGGATAGGTGCCACCATCGTGTCTATTTCCGCCAGTCATGCGCTCGGATTGGAATAGCCGTTATGCAATACAATATACGAGATTTCATGTCTTAAGGTGGGTGGGAGGCATTCTCCTTGTGATGTCGATGAGCTTCAGTAGCCACTTTACATGTGGTAAGACATTAGATCGCTCGCTTATACATGATATATATAAAAATGAATTGCTGTTAAAACTCGAGAACGGCTGGACTGATTTGGCTAATTTTGTGCTTGAATTATTTGTGGAAGTCCAGGGAAGGTTTAAAAGGTAGATAAACATGAAAATAATCGGAATTAAATAAAAATAACAATATTGTTTTTCCTTTTTTGTGTCTTCCGTCGGACGGATTCCTTTTGTTTGTTTTAAGTATATTTTATACAAAAGCTTAGGTCTTTTATTTATAGATTGAGGCACTACGAAGTCTGCCGGGTCAGCTAGTACATAATAAAAATAATTAAACTTATGAGTATGATATACAATACTATCGTATTTATACCTAAGATCTATAATATCCAAAATAGGTAAAGAGATTTAAAATAAACGTTAACTCCTCGAATATTTGCCCATAGTTATATAATAGTTTAGATTCTGATTTGCCAACTAAAGGCCTTTCGTTCCCAAGGTGTCTACATCAGCCCAGCGGTGACACTAAAATATATAACACAAGCCAGATCAAACAAAGTGAATTGATTCATATGTGCCGACCTACCTAATGGAGGGATCGAACATGTTTCTCTTTTATTTGAGCATTACTACTATTGCTAGGCAGTCATTACTTTTCATTTAAACACTATTTGAACACTAAGAACAGAAATGATATTATATAACATATGTAAGTGATTGTTTAATTATAAATATTTAAGGTGCGCGGTGCAGTTTTACACACGTTAATTTTGTAATTCAGAATTAATGGAAAATAAGTTGTATTTCTACAGAACAAAGAATTTATTTTATGCCTCTTTGGTCCATTAATCTACCAATATATTTGTAGGTATGTTTGTACATAAAATCATGAACTAACTGGTTCACATTCACTATGATAAAAACTGTCCAACTTTAATCCAGGTTATAAACTGTCTTTTTGCAAAATTACATTTCCAAAGTCGTTTAGCTTTTCTTGTACGGTTGAGTAACAAACATCCAAACAAACTTTCCCGTACGGTGTAATGTTTTTCTATCTTTTGAGTTTAACTGGTTTGAGTTTGAGTTTACTGGTGGTAGGACCTCTTGTGAGTCCGCGCGGGTAAGCACCACCGCCCTGCCTATTTCGGCTGTGAAGCAGTAATGCGTTTCGGTTTGAAGGGTGGGGCAGCCGTTGTAACTATACTGAGACCTTACAACTTATATCTCAAGGTGGGTGGCGCATTTACGTTGTAGATGTCTATGGGCTCCAGTAACCACTTAACACCAGGTGGACTGTGAGTTCGTCCACCCATCTAAGCAATAAAAAAAAATACCTAAGGTCTTGACTTTTTTATTTTAAAATAAAAACACAAAGAGTTCGTGTCATGAAACTTAAAAACTTAAATTTTCCTGTTTCATACTTATAATAAATGAGTAAAATGAATAAGATTAGGCTGTGCGCAAATGCTAACCGGCTGCGAGGTCAAATTAATGACTCAATTTCAACGTACTGAATTTTTCTAGTTTTTCCTTGCATTGCTCATCCAAAAATTATACTTATACCTAAATATTTGTATTTCTTTACACTGTGCCATTCAAAAACAAACTCTATCTTGAGTAGGTTTTATATTTTCGAGCATCGTAATTTTGTATTCTCATACTACATATCGTCGTCGTGGCCTAAAGGATAAGACGTCCGCTGCATTCGTATATAGCGATGCACCGGTTATCGAATCCCGCGGGCGGGTACCTATTTTTCTATTGAAATACGTACTTAACAAGTGTTCACGATTGACTTCCACGGTAAAGGAATAACATCGTGTAATAAAAATCAAACCCGCAAAATTATAATTTGCGTAATTACTGGTGGTAGGACCTCTTGTGAGTGACCGCACGGGTAGGTACCACCGCCCTGCCTATTGCGTATTGAAGCAGTAATGCGTTTCGGTTTGAAGGACGGGGCAGCCATTGTAACTATACTGAGACCTTAGAACTTATATTCCAAGGAGTGTGGCGCATTTACGTTGTAGATGTCTATGGGTTCCAGTAACCACTTAACACCAGGTGGGCTGTGAGCTCGTCCACACATAAAGGCAATAAAAATAAATGAATTAATATGTAATAGTGTAATAATAATTTGTATCGATCATGTAATCATGAAAGTAGCTATTGAAACGTAATGGAAATTTCAAACCATTTTTATTAACACAGATAAGCAGATTATTGATCCATTTGGTGTAAAGCGGTTACCCAAATTCAAAGACCCCACAACCTAAAAGCCACTCAATCTAGGCCTGCTTAGTCCCGTATACAGCACATCGCTTTGATAAACATTGGATAAACTAAATAAGTAAAACGCCCAGTGTATGTACTTACAAGACTTGCATTAAGTGATGTGAACGTGCCGTGGTTCAAATTCTGGAAGCTACCGATATTTCTAAGTAAACACATACATTACTTTAACGATCAATAACATTGTGCTATAAAACGTAACTTGCAGTGGGTAACTGCGTTATAATTGATGATGATTAAGTACATAGTGAGCCCGAACCGCAAAACAATCATACTTAATGGTCGCGCTACCAAATCTAATCGATTCCGAGTATTACCGAGACACCTCCCGAACAATATAGAAGAAAACTAAGAAGGGACAAAAATGATTCTCGAAGCCACACGCCGCAACAAATCCTTTCGCAACCAACTCCAGTTGAAGGGAGATACCAAGCTAGTTGGACACCGGCGACATTGGGTTATTCAAGAAAAGAGCATATTCTTACCTGAAGGGTAGGCAACGCACTGGCGTAAACGCTGGTGACCGTGGGCGGCGGTGAATCACTTACCATCAGGTGACCCGTCTTGCTCGTTTGACTCTAAGCTGTTGTTATAAAAAAAAAAAAAAACACCTTTCTACCACCGATCAAAGCTTCGGGAGAGCGGGAAGCGTCATTATTAGCGTCAAGTGTCAAGAACTATACTTGAGACCTTAGAACTTATATTTCAAGGTGGGTGGCGCATTTACGTTGTGGATGTCTATGGGCTCCAGTAACCACTTAACACCAGGTGGGCTGTGAGCTCGTCCAACCGCATAAGATATTAAAAAAAAAAAAAAGAATAATGGCCAACATATTTCCAATTGCGCTCCACATCCACGCTAACATTTTGATAATTATTATTTGGCTTTCAAGATATACATTTTGTCCATTAGTTCAATTTTCGTGCCACACAGAATGTAGCAGTTACAAATACCTGGATGACATAATAAAACGTGCATATTTGTGGAGCAAACAGGCTTAACGTTATGAAATGGTATGTGGTGACTAAATAGTGGCAGGGCAGCACCTGTGTCACTTCATTTCTCTCTTTGTACCATATAATACGGTTCGTTAAATGTACTATTTAAANTTTTGTCCATTAGTTCAATTTTCGTGCCACACAGAATGTAGCAGTTACAAATACCTGGATGACATAATAAAACGTGCATATTTGTGGAGCAAACAGGCTTAACGTTATGAAATGGTATGTGGTGACTAAATAGTGGCAGGGCAGCACCTGTGTCACTTCATTTCTCTCTTTGTACCATATAATACGGTTCGTTAAATGTACTATTTAAATTTAATTTTCAAACGATAGTATTCATAAAGTTCTTACCGAATTTGTGCATCAGGGATCGAAACAAATCAAAACGATACGAGGATTTATTAAATGAATAGTTTTAATTATTATACAAAACGTATTTGAATTAGTCTAAGTGCTAAAGTAATTCAACAAAATTTAAAGTATGTTATCGAGGTACACGCTACATACAATATAGGATAATTATAATTTTGTACGGTACGTGTACAGCTGTTTACTTTGCCTTCTTAATGCATTTATTTTTCTTTATTCTATTTAATTAATAAAATGCATAACGTCAAGACCACATTTTCCGTATGTATCATATATAATATGTATGTGTAAAATGGAACGAGAACAATACGGATATTTGTTCAAGTGTATGTACTATTTATATTTGCTCTTACACTCACGTATCGCGTTGTGCCGCAGCGAAGACAACAAAGATATTATAGAAAACTCATACCACCGCAC
This sequence comes from Bombyx mandarina, assembly GCF_003987935.1. The sequence continues at coordinate 3,686 of NW_021011684.1, read as the reverse complement.
CTAGTACGTGTATGAGTTGCATGTATCATGAATGGCAGCCCGTCAACCTTTAATTAACCATAACCCGTCATTTCATTTCTTAAAAACAAATAAAACATAATAAAGAGGCGATGATATTCGTCGGAAAAAAAAAAAATGGTGCGTGTGTGTGTGTGTGTGTTAGTGCTCACACAAAAATAACCAAGAAAATTTAAAAGTATATGTAAGACAATCTTGATTTAAAATTGGAACGAAAAATAATTTAATTAATACTCAATGGAAATAAAAAGAGTTTATCAATAAAACCCAAAAAGTGCTCATGAAAATTATTACCACCTACATTATCATTGTAGATAACGGATGTTTGCATTTTTGATAGATTTCTAGCTGATGACAGAAATATCCCGTGAGTCAGTGCCGCATGATTTTGTTTCATTAAGCACTATAAGTACTTCGGTGATTTAATATCATTTTGAGCCATTGTGTCGTTTTGTATCGTGCGTTCGATAAACTTTGTTTATAGCTAAATGTGCGATACAGCGTACATTGACCTGGCTCTCTGAAATAGTACTGTGCCGATAGGGTTGCCGTGGGTGTTATTTAATGCTTGAATTTATAGGTTTCACAATTTTGTTCCCGTGAGAAAAGTCCATTAGAATTGCGTGTGGAAAAATGTTTGAAACACACTAGGGATGAACGCAGTGGTTTCTAGACAGCAGGAGCAAGCTTGAAGCTCTTCTCCGATACGCATACACGGTCTATATAATTAGATCGCTTCGCTATATAACTTCAAAATCATACACTTATACGATATCTTTACGAAGTCTATAAAAAAAAAGATTAGTAAATTCTGTCCGTACATCCTCATCCCTCTGTTTCACATACTAATTATAACAACTTTATTTGACAATTTCAAAATGTTGCCAATCATTTGTATTCATATTATATTATTAAATTTTTCGTAAGCCGATGGTGCAGTTACGTTATCAGTCAACGTAATAAACAGATACGGTTTTATCTTTGACAACCATTTCGTAAGTTAACAACATGGTTCTAAGTCAGTGTGCAACACTATTAGTTGCGATAAACGAACGAATTAGATTGCATTGTGAAATAATACTGTGACAAAATCGGATAATATTTACGGATTCACGGTTTAAAATACCATTACCTAATGGTTGTAATAAAAAAATATATCGCGCCTATAAAGAATGAGTTTTGAAATATTTTATGAAATGATAGGTATACCAACTGTAAAATTTGAACACAATCACTAACACTACAAATTAAGATACATCTTATGCATTATAATACCTTATATAATTCCTCTTTTACTTATTAATAGTATAACAAAGAGAATATTTTTAAACAAAACATATTGATAACGCTATAGATCGTCTATAGGTAATAGACATTTTTTTTTTATCACAAGCAGAAATGGTACTTAAGCCGTTTTTTCTTTGTCAAGTTTATTATCAAGTGGAACGTCACATTCAACAATTCTAGACTTTTTTGCTATATGAAAATTGTCCGAAACTTACACATACACATACAAAACAAGTGCCAAGACTTCGAATGCCAGATATCTTCAATGTAGTTCGCCTGGGACGGGAGATCGAACCTGGCACATTAGTGGGTAGACACTAATCACAGACTGACGAGGCAATCTTAAGTCATACGTGCAGTTTAAGTTGTCAAATGAGTTCCAAATTTTGAAGATTCACATCTTTTAAGTGAAATAAATCAGGCATTATAACTCGGTATTTCGATGTTCCATTATAACTACTGAACCATGCATCCGATTGACTTGAAACTTGGTATCCATGTAGAAAGTACATGTACTTAATGGATAGGCTAATATTTATATGACTCCCTACACCAGCGTTAATGATGAGAATCTTTGAGAAATAATAATGTAATTTTAAATGCACAGCGAAACGGACGGGTACAGCTATATAGTAGTATAATAATTTTGCTTGCTATATTGTTTTACAGAGGCTGCAATTTTTCCATCATAATTTCTAATGTCTCGAGAATTTGGTGAGCCATTGCTGAGCTCCATGTCAATTTAAATTTCGAGAGACTGGACTGACTGTAGGTTATCTCACTTGACCCAGTCCTTGTAAATGCGTTCACCACGATACGATTCTTTGAAGCGTCTGTATATTTTTATTGTTCAATTTTAATTTGTAACAATGTTGCAATGTTCAAATTTACGTTTTGATAAGCCTTTGTTAGACTCATTAAATTTTAGTTATTACAGGAAATAATATGTACATACATACATGTACATAATTTACAAAAGTAAAACAAAAGTTATTATTGTTGTAATTAGAACATATAAGTTTAATTAAGCTTCGTTGCATAATGAGTTAGAGTACCTACATAGTAGTTTATTTAATTTTAGAAATATGTTTTATACCTACAAACAAGAAATACCACAAAGAAAAATGGTTGCATTTTTAATTTTTTTTTTTCCTTACCTATTCGCTGGTAGCCTAAGGAGCTGGATGTTGTGGATGTCTATGGGCTCCAGTAACCACTTAACACCAGGTGGGCTCTGAGCTCGTCCACCCATCAAAGCAATAAAAAAGAGCTATTCCAGATACGCTCGGACGGGTAAGTGAGCTCACGGGTTCATCCTGAAAGAATTTGTTAACACTAGTCGTGGCAAGAACAGTGCTTCGCAGAATCTACCACCGGATCTGAATCGCCACTCACTGAGGAGATCCGACGAGGAACTCTGTGGGCTGTGTATAAGTTAGTTCGCTCGTCTAACTTTTCGTCGTAATCGACGACTTCGACGAGGACTTTTTAATCATCTTGGGATCATGTGTGAATCTGTTGATCGAGTCCGTTCACGTTACAACGTGCAATGTAAAGCCTCAATTGAGTACGAAAAATACTTCTCATGACTATCAAACCGAACTTCGTAAAATACCTAGGATTTTGATGTCTAACACGCCCTACCAGTACTCTAAGTAGCTATTAGAAGCATAGCTGCTAAGTAAGAAGAAGTGAGAGTTTTTCTAATACCGGTCGACTATTGGGATACGGTTTTAGTTCTTGATGGTCGAGGTTGATTGTCGTTACATCGAACTGCGATGTGACTTATATTTGAGAAAAAAACTAAAGTAAAAATAATACCACTGAAGTGTACAATATGTAAAAGCTATATGCATATATTGTCATATTACCTTTCATATTAACAGCGAAATATACTCATGTAATTTCTGAATATGTATAAGATCCTAGGGTGTGTTAGGAAGATCAGCAGGAGCAGACGGAGAGTGGAATGAGCATGCTATTTCTATAAACAATACCTACTCGTGCGGAGCCAACTTAGTATCATAAGTTCATAGGCTTCGCGCCGGTTGCTTGCATCAAAAAGGGTAGGGACTATCTATAGAGCTATCGTTAAATGAAACTCGACCTTTTTTTCCCTACCTATGCTGATAGCCTTGAGAGGCTATTTCAGCTTCGCCCTAACATGTAGGTGAGCTAGTAGTTTTTTTTTATTTTTTTTATTGCTTAGATGGATGGACGAGCTCACAGCCCACCTGGTGTTAAGTGGTTACTGGAGCCCATAGACATCTACAACGTAAATGCGCCACCCACCTCGAGATATAAGTTCTAAGGTCTCAGTATAGTTACAACGGCTACCCCACCCTTCGAACCGAAACGCATTACTGCTTCACGGCGGAAAT
>NW_021011683.1:0-253056 GCF_003987935.1 Bombyx mandarina | reverse complement strand
TGGGTTTTGAAAAATTTGGACCCTACCGTACGGACAGTCTCTACCAGCCTGCTGTTTACATCATCCACTGATGCGCAGCTGTTTAGCCATTCGAAGCGATTAGCCAATTCGAGTTGAAAGCTCTCGGGGTTTTGGATTTGTGCATTCGACGGTCGAAGCGTTGATTCATCAAACGCGATCTTTCCAGTCTGACATTGATATTCAACATGCCTCTGACGATTCGGTGATCACTTCCTGTTTTAACACTGTTGATCACAGAGACATCGTTGAATATCTGTCTGTTGGTGCTCATGATGAAGTCAATTTCATTTCTTGTTACACCGTCGGGACTCAACCAGGTCCATTTCCGTTGTGGGGCTTCTTGAAGAAAGAATTCATCATAAAGAGTCCTTCCTTCTCCATAAAGTCCGCCAGCATCTGTCCTCTGGGATTCCGCTGCCCAAATCCAAATGGCCCCACTTTCAACTCATCATCGCCTCTACGGCCCAGTTTTGCATTAAATCTCCCATAACAACGGTAAAATGTGATTGGGAGTACGTATGGCCCTACTAATGTCCTCATACGTAGCTTCCACTTCATCGTCTGGATGTGACGTCGATGGGGCGTATACCTGTACAATCTTCAGCGAATACCGCTTTGTGATTTTGAGGACAAGGTATACTACCCTACTCGACACACTTTCGATGGCCACAATGTTGTTTATGAGAGATTTGTGGACGATAAACCCAACACCACCTTGGGACTTCTGTTCTCCCTCCCGGTAGTAGAACAAGTGGCCGGACTGTAAGGTTTTCGTATCTTCCCCCTCTCTTCGGATCTCCGATAAACCAATAACGTCCCAGCGCAACTTGTTCATTTCTTCTTCCAGCTCTATTAGCTTCTCATCCAACCTCAAAGTGCGCACGTTGTATGTCACCAGGGCCAGTTGTCGTTGTGAAGGGGGGTGGTAGCCGGATCTCTGCCGGGGATTCTTAGCACCCCTTGCCCCGCCGTTACCATGGCCGCTACCGTAACCAGGAATAGCGGGGCCGCCGGGGACTAGGGGCCTGGTTCTGCGGTGTGCAATCATTTTGGAGTTTTATTAGCCTACTGGTACCACGCTGGCTAGACGGGTTGGTACAGGGTTTAATTTCGAGTTTTCCTTCTCTCACACTAGTAAATATTGTGTGTTATGCTTTCCCTTTTGTCGCCTCTTACGACTCCCCTGGGATGGTAATGGGGGTGGTGACAAAAGTATTCTAATGCCGTCACCACGCGGCACCACATATATTTAGTACGTGATATTATACTTTTTTGGTGCATTTTTATTAAGCACACAGGGCATAGCATTTTGTTTGCTTAATCGCTTTTTAGCTAAGCACTTTGGAAAAGCGTGTGTTATATAACTTACCTCTTCTACCTTGGCGCAGGGCTTACAATACCCACTATCACCACTAACATTAGGGGTGGGGGACATGAATTTGTGAGAGAGAAGGTTGTCGTGGAAAGAATATTGGGGTGGGGTGTAGTAATTAACATAAAAATACAACTAAATAGATAGGTAGATAGTAAGGTCTTTAATATAAATTGTTATCGCTTATCATGTAAGAATTTCAGTTCGACTAAGCGACAAATACTGGGTGTTAGGAGACACCTTCCGAAAACGAAGACAGATGATAGTACTAGTGACACCTTTGACGATGGGACGGAAAAAAATCGACCCTGATTAAAAAAAAGTCATATTTTAAAAATGTTTTCTTAGCATTATTTAAGCTCCGTCATGTTAGTACGGCTAAACGAAATGATAGTTTCATAAAGAATACATTACTAAAAAAACCCAGCAATGAAACACAAAATCAAAAACAGCTGATGCTCGGGTCAATGAACGCCCGGGCGCGGCGCGGCGCAGACCTGCGCGATCGCACAGATACTTATTTACAGCATTTGTCTAAATAACTCCATCATAAAAGATGTCATTAGTACTATATTCTATCTTCGCTTTCGCTAGCGGTCTCCTAACACCCAGTATATGAATTTGTGTAATAATTATTGGTGCTAGTGTGCTATAAGCTATATGTATGCTTCGGTTCCAAGCAATTTCATTCTGTATTCGGACCGTACTAAAGTTGCGTTTGATAGGAATTCAGTAGGTAAACCCTCTGACACAGACCACTGAGTTTCTCGCCGGATCTTCTCAGTGGGTCGCGCTTCCGATCCGGTGGTAGATTCTGCGAAGCACGCCTCTTGCTAGGGTTCGTGTTAGCAACGTCGTAAGGTTTGAGCCCCGTGAGCTCACCTACTAGTTAAGGTTACGCTGATATAGCCTCTCAAGGCTATCAGCTTTGGAAGGGAAAAAAAAGTAGGTAAATAAATCTGAAAACAAATTCACCACTCAGGCCTCTCAAATTCCGTCGGTTGTCTGGAGAACGCAGGACGGAAAGCGACTGCTGACGGCGCGGCCGTGGCTCTTGTGAGGGACGCGGGGGCCATCCCGCTCCTCGTGTCCAACACTCCGGAGCTGTGTCTCGGCTGGGAGACCACGAACCTACTAACAGGCACCACTAATAACCCGTATTGGCTCAGCAAGACTCCGGGCGGATCTTCTGGTGGCGAGGTTAGTCCTTAGACGTTTTTTGTGGTTAATAGCGGAAGTTAATTATACAGTTTTTGTTAATTACTATTGTTACGCGCTGGGGTTCGGGATAAATAAAAAATCTACCGAAGTATAAATTGAAACTGTATTCAACACTTAGAACACTCACAGATCACTTTCAAATTCTTATTTCACTTTTCCGCTTCGCTTCAGGTGATCCGTTCGCTGTTTCGCTTCGAGTAGTTCCGATTACTAACTAACTTTGTGCCATCTCTGCAACGCTTTTATAGTCGAAACGACATCCCTAGATTTATCGAGTACATTCTGGGCAAGTCGAATAGCTTCGATGTGTGTTTCTGCTATCTGACAATAGATGACGTTATACTCCTCGATTTTACTGTAGCTTCAATATCCGTTCGGCTATTCGGCGATAGATGGCGTTACTCTTACCGTCGTAGCAATATACTAACTCTCCTTCTCAAGGGTTAAAAAGGGTCCCCCTCGAATGACGATTTAGGGACCGACGAGGGAAACTCAAGAAGATGTCGCGTTGATGAACTACATGCGTCTTGCGAAAGAGCTACCGGATGACGGATAATAGGACTATTTAATCCACACTGGTTCTGACCCAGTGAAGTATCACGATGGTAAGAATTGATGGCGCCGTCTAGTAGAGGCTTAGATGTCCTGTCGACTCAGATACCCGTTAGCCGTGGCGTCGATGATTGCCAACTTGAGGTCTCGTGAGGATAGGACACGTTATCTTCTCGTCTGCCTCTGTTCAGTTCTGTCATACCCGAGACGCGAACACGGGTTGCTGACCTAGAGGAGGTTTTAGTTAATCCAACACCGACGCAGTCTGAAGATTTTCTACTTAACCTCCCACTGTGAGACATAAGATCAATTTCTGAATCGTGGCGTACAAAAGCTGCTCCATCCTGCCCGTTTCTGTCGCAAATCATGCTCACTATTCGCTTTGAGATGCACGAAGGCCCTCATTGCCATTCAATCGAGACTCAAATAATTAATCTTCAAGTTCAGAGTACTGAACGATAGGCAGCGGCTTGGCTCTACCCCTGGCATTACTGAAGTCCATGAGCGATGGTCACCACTCACCATCAGGTGGGCCGTATACTCAAACGCAATAAAAAAAAGAAAACATGTAACAGTGACATTACCGTGTTAGTGGTTACGCAATATTTACATTGTAAATAATAGTTAGCTTAGCGTACCCGTGCTAAGAATTTTATTAACAGCGTATGTTTGAGAGGAGCCTCGCTATTGTCAATAACTTGCGTTCGAAGGTCACTTTAGGTTTTATGACGATGGCATTTACGGATTTGGTATGGAAATAATGTATTGTGTGTGTTTCCGCCAACCATAACGGGAGTCGTAATGTCGGTAACTCATCTGGTGCTAGCGCTCATTGTAGGCAATGGCCATTAGAACGTGAGTGCCGTAATCTAACCTCATACTTGAGCTTAAACTCTCAATTGCTTTATATTTCGGCTGTCCCAATCCGCCCCTTCAATTCAAAACGAACGGCTGCTTCGCGACAGCATTAAGCAGGATGGTAGTGACTTACCCGTGCGACCTTACCGAACTATGCGAGAAACGCTAAATGACAAACTTTTTGCTCAGGCCACTCCTCCTAGACTATCCATAAATAATGACGCATTTGGCATGTTATTAAAATAACTACCTATACTTGAATGAAGATATACAATAGGGGTTAAAGTATGAAATTGCCTTTTTATTGTAATAGGTACTTCGAAGTGACATAGAACCTTCATAGTTTGAGATTTTTGAGTGAATTTTTTTTCAAATGTTACCTATGAGGTTTTTCTTAAAAGAACTTCTTAGTTTTAAAAAACTAAAATGTGTAACATTCGATTATCGATTATCAGTTGTTTTTTTATTGGTGCATTTTTTTTATTGATGAAAAGTGGATTCTTGACGATAACCGTAAGCGAAAAATGCAATGGCTGACCCCAGGTCAAACGCCGCAACAGTGTCTTAAAGCAAAGCTTACCAATAAAAAGGTAATGGTAACTGTTTGGTGGTCTCAGCATGGTGTTATTAACTATAGCTTTCTCCGATCTGGTTAAGCAATAACGGCAGATGTCTACTGTGCCGAACTCTAAACAATTATAGCAAAACTTGCAGTGAAACAGCCCCGACTCATCAATCGATCTTCACCATTATTGCTCCATGATAACGCGAGACCTCATACAGCACGAGAAACCGTTTTAACTCTATAGGAACTGCAATTAGAAACCATTCGTCACCCTCCGTATTCGCCAGACCTTGCTCCAACAGACTACCATTTTTTTCGTGATTTGGACAATTTTGTACGTAATTAAAAGTTTTCTTCCCAGAAGCCAGTACAAAATGGTTTCACACAGTTTGTTGTATCTAGATGACCAAAGTTCTATCGCAAAGGCATAAATGACCTTCTTATTAGATGGCAACAATGTATAAATGATAATGGTAGATATTTTGATTAAATAAATATGTTAAATGAAAAAAAAATACGAATTTCAATTTTTCAGTACAAATCGGAAATTTCATACTTTAACCCCAAATATATTAATTCGGTCACTCGCTTCTAAGCTCGCTTATATGAACGTCAAACTTGGGAAATGTGATGACAATGTATTACCGCTTTACTCGTATATAGGCATTTTAAGTTCAAATTCAAATTTGTAAATATCAATTTCAATATCTTCAGGGCATGTATTTTCTGCGTTTTTTTTTTGTTTTAAGTTTTGTTAAATTTAAGAGAATATCATTAATTTTTTTTACCTTGGAATAGAAATTGAATATCGTCGTTGTCAAACCAAAATCTGCTATGTGTATATCTGTCGTATAAAAAAAACTGTGATGTGTCTATAGCTTTAATATTTATCTATAGATTTCATTTGATATAGTTTTTAAAAATTCACGGTCACATAGAATTTTATACGAAAATATTTTTACTCGTTAATTCAAAATAGAGTTTTTGCACGTAGCATATTTTGGTTTGACAGCGACGATATGATATTCACAAAATTGATTTTGAAGTTCATAAAATTGAATTTGAAGTTAAGAACTTATAATCTGCTCATGAATCTCGAAATAATTGTATTGAATTTTTTTTATTGCTTAGATGGATGGACCAGCTCACAGCCCACCTGGTGTTAAGTGGTTACTGGAGCCCATAGACATTTACAACGCAAATGCGCCACCCACCTTGAGATATAAGTTCTAAGGTCTCAGTATAGTTACAACGGCTGCCCCACCCTTCAAACCGAAACGCATTACTGCTTCACGGCAGAAATAGGCGGGGCGGTGGTACCTACCCGTGCGGACTCACAAGAGGTCCTACCACCAGTGAAAAAGTAATCGTATTTAATAGAATCAATAGAATCGTCATAAGGTTACTTGATATTTTTATTTTCAGGCCGCATTACTAGCTAGCGCGGCGTCTCCTTTCAGTGTCTCTTCCGACATCGCGGGATCCATTCGCGTTCCCGCCGCGTTCTGCGGCGTCTATGGACACAAACCTACTCCAGGTAAACCGCGTGCTGGTGAATCATTTTTTTTTATTACGGTTTTTATGACCTGGTAACTAAGACCTTTAAGCCATGTCTTATTTTAATTTATATTCTTATTTTTATGAAAAATGATAATATTTAATGAAATGAAGATTATTAATTTGAGACATTAATCAACTGGGACGAAATTAAATGAAATGAGATGAGATGGTATGGGATGAAATATAATCTCAGTAAAATGGTGGTCATTTACTGAGATTTTTTCAGTAGACTTTTTGAAGGATCCTGAGAAGTTACTTCCAGCTTTGTTTCATTTTCCCATATTTATGCACTTTTACAGATATGAAACAGTTAATAAATCACTGCTATTACACATTTAAACCCGAAGAAACACTAAATAGACAAAATAAAACAAATCACATAACTGCACTCCTCGCGTTCCTGCCAAAAAGTTGCTGGTGAATGAAATAGTTCTGAGACCATAGATAATACGCATAAATTAGTTATACATAAGCAACTCAAGTATTCAACAAAAATGTTTACGGGCGTCGGCCACTAGATGACCTCACTTCGATTAGTTTCCCATAGGAGTAATGGGAGTTATACAGCAGCATAGCATAGAAGCAATGAGAGTTATACAGGAGCAGTTATACGATAATTAAATGCCTTAACTTTAACAACATATAAGTTTAGGGGCATCCGCTACAAGATGTCACTAGTTGCCATACATTTTTTTTTTGTCTTAAAGTATCGCAGTTTCAGAGCCCTGACGGAGGCTTTCGACCCATTCCTTAAGGTCGAAGACAATATTCGTGTTGCGATAGTTATGTTTTTTTGGTAATCATTGAACGCTAGGCGGGTCGTACGCTCTTATATCCACTCACAAATGCAAAAGCAAAAATATTTAGTTTGATAATCAAATAAAAATAGTGATTATTAATTATTCTAGGTATCATCCCTATAGAGGGTCACATTCCGACTCTAAGCGATGAGCAGTTTCCGAAGTTCCTGACGGTGGGCCCCATGGCGAGGAAGGCTGAAGACCTTCCCTTGTTGTTGAACGTGATGGCGGGCGAGAACCGCCACGTTCTGAACCTCGACGAACCCGTCAACATCGAAGACATTGAGGTACATGGTACCAATCTTTAAAGATAAAGAAGCCTTTATTAACATTTGGTAGGCAGCGGCTTGGCTCTGCCCCTGGCATTGCTGAAGTCCATGGGCGACTTTAATCACTCACCATCAGGTATACTCGTCTGCCTACAAGGGCAATAAAAAAACAACCTTAATTCATATTTAGGTACGTTTTTTTTAAATTATTTTTTCAGCCAATCTATACTAATATATAAATCTACAGTGTTTTTACGGATGTTCCGTTATAACTACTGAACCGTGCATCCGATCGATTTGAAACTTGGTATCCATGTAGAAAATACATGTACTTAATCGATATGCTAATATTTATATGGGTGTTGGACTCCCTACACCAGTTGCGGGGACGTTAATGATGAGAATGTTTGTCGGGGTGAGAAATAATAATGTTAATTTTAAATGCCCAGCGAAGCGGACGGGTACAGCTAGTAGTAAATAAACCGAAAACAAATTAAGTATATGAAATTATTTAATTAATATTATTATGTACTTATATGAAATTACTTTGATATATCCTCTGAATCACTTGATTCTGCGCTCTCTGAACTTGATTCAGAATCATCTTGTAAGTTTATAATGATTTCGTCCATCATAGTGTAAAATCTAGTAATGACAGCAAGCGTCCCCACCTCTCCGTCCTACCACACACATACCTAAGGCGCAGGGAACTAGTTCTGCGCGCACTATAGTATCTAGTTACCGGAACACTATGGACGTCACTACGGCTGACCCACTCTTTACACCGGAGAGCTTTATTCTTTCGCGGCAGAATAGTAAAGGGGCGACCTTGGCCGCCTACCATCAATAAACGCAACATCTGCGTCGTTGAGACTAAAAGCGGTTCGTTGATCTCCAACAAAAAATATATATGGAGAAGCCACAATTATTAACACCATCGTCAGACATCGTAGGGGCGAATTGCTAATCGAGCTAAGAGAAATATTGAGTATGTACACCATCACGTTTGTTGTCTTAGAACAATTTAGAAATCTCTTGTCGTTAACAAACGATAACGAATAACAGTTCTTAGGACGTAGGCACCGCTCTTTAAGAAGGCTGTCTCATAAGTGTGATGGGGACTTTTTGATGGGAACGTGAGGAGTGAAGTTGTGTGATTTGTTTTATTTTGTCGTATTTAATGTTTCGTCAGGTTTAAATGTGTAATAACGGTGGTTTATTAACTATTTAGTATCAGTGAAAGTGCACAAATGTGGGAAAATAAAACAAATCCGCTGGACGTAACTTCTCGGGATCCTACAAATAGTCCATTGAAAAAGTCTCAGTAAATGACCATCATTTTACTGAGATTATATTTTATCCCATATCATCTCATCTCATTTTATTTTATTTTATCTGAGTTGATTAATGTCTCAAATTAATCATCTTCATTTCATTTCACTCCATATTATCATTTTTCATAAAAATATGAATATAAATTAAAATAAGACTTGACCTAAAGGTCTCAGTTACCAGGTCATAAAATCCCTTAAAAAATATATGCTCTGTCGTAGCACGAAGTTAGCCGAGCTCCAACGATACTGCAATCGTGCTGCCATCTTTCGGGAATCGTGCTGCGTTTCGTTTACCTACCAAACTAATGACCGTCTCCGACATATCATCTTCTCGCATTCAAACTGTATAATCTCAAAACTTACTAGTTTTACAGGAGAGTGTTTTAAAGGCTTAACATGTGATATTTTTAATAATAATAATCTTTGCAATATTTTATTTTTTATTTTGTACCAGTTACATTATCTGTTTTTTAAAGTAAGATATAATTATGTATTAATTTTGTTAAGAGTATTCAAAACATAAGTAAACTAAAAAAAAAACTAAACTACGCTCTTTTGACAGTATTTATTTTTGAGAAAAATACAAGTATAGATACCAAATGATTCCGCATATGAAATCAATTTCGAATATTTTTGGAACTGTATACTTTTAATGCCAAAAGCCGATATATATAATGGGAACTATATTTTTTTTAGGTGTTCTACATGACGGAAGCCATGGACTCCATAGCCCTGATCAAAGTTGACAAGTGTATCCAAGACGCCCTGCTGGAGGCCGTTAAATACCTGAGTCGATGTGGAGCCACCGTCAGCGAGGTGCGGGCACACTGTTACTTACTGTACTCTCGTTTTTTTTTTGCTTTGATGGGTGGACAAGCTCACAGCCCACCTGGTGTTAAGTGGTTACCGGAGCCCGTAGACATCTACAACGTAAATGCGTCACCCACATTGAGATATAAGTTCTAAGGTCTTAGTATAGTTACAACGGCTGCCCCACCTTTCAAACCGAAACGCATTACTGGTTCACGGCAGAAATAGGCGGGCGGACTCACAAGAGGTCCTACCACCCGTAAAAAAGTACTCGTCGGGTGTCGTTAAAGATGTCTCATTGTCGCACCGGTTTTCATTTCGTATGTGTGTGTTCCGTACATTCGTAACACAGGAGAAATTTCTAGCTCTTCTAATTTTATTACTGGTGGTAGGACCTCTTGTGAGTCCGCGCGGGTGGGTACCGCCACCCTGCCTATTTCTGCCGTGAAGCAGTAATGCGTTTCGGTTTGAAGGGTGGGGCAGCCGTTGTAACTATACTTGAGACCTTAGAACTTGTATCTCAAGGTGGATGGTGCATTTACGTTGTGGATGTCTATGGGCTCCAATAACCACTTAACACCAGGTGGGCTGTGAGCTCGTCCGCCCATCTAAGCAATAAAAAAATAAAAAGATTGATAAATGTCGAAGTATAAAATGTATCATTGCCAGGTCGATTAGAATGGTCTGGATTCGGCTTTGAGGTCTCCCTTTGGAATAATAATATCGACACTTGAAAGGCAAACGTGACTAAGCGACAATAACTGCTTTGTACATAAATGATAGGCAATAAACCATATTCGATGCGCAAATAAATATATTTCTAGGTCTATTAAAATCATTTCAATCCTACAGCTAGATTCGTTAAAATATATTTTTTTTCAGGTATTTCAACTTTAAATTAGTCTACTGTAAAGTTCACGCATTGTCGCTTAGTCACGTTTGCCTTTCAAGCGTCGATATATAATGAACTTAACGTTACTGTTACAGGAAAAATTCAAAGGCTTAGAAGATTCAGTCGAAATATCGATATCCGTGTTTTTCTCGATGAAGGACATCCCTAATATGCTGCAGGATCCGGCCGATCCGAAGGTACACGGAAGTCCACGTATTCTGACGTAATGTTGTGTTTCATTCTAAGTTTTTTTTCTAAAGCAAAAGGTTTTTTAGATATATTTTTATTTATTTATTGATGTACAAAACAAATTACAATCATTACAGTACATATTAGCTAAATCGTACAAGTAGTACCTAGATCTAATCTGGATTGCAATCTAAATAATATGTGCACTCAGCAAAACCATATTAATGTGCATAGCTTTGGCTATTGAAAACACAATTGAATTTACTAATATTGATAACTAGCCATTGTTAAATAGGATATCCTTACACATCTGACAAATCCCCTGAGTCTAGGTTCAAAGATATCAAGGTTATTGTGACATTTAGCCAAATCATTATTCATCACAATACACCCAGTTCTAGTGAATTTTCTAGTGAACTTATAATTTCAATGCATTATAGTCGAATTTCGACTACTACGGGACCACTAGTACATAGAAAAGGTTATGGACTGCTAAAAAATATACAATAATAGGAATGCGGTAAAATAATACAAGATTTTATTTTGTTTTCTTTCAGCGTGAAAAAAATTTGTTTTTAGAAATACTTAAGTGTCCCATCGGCGGAGCGTCGCGATCGTTACAAGGCCTCAGCTTCGCCTTGATAGAGAAGACGCGGCTCTTCATACCGAAGTCGAAAACGGACTTCTACAAAGACAAGGCGGACAAACTCCGGACCGAGATCACGGTGCGTTAAGCTTTTACCACGATGTATGAGAATTGATTTAAAAAAAATAACGGTGCGCCTGCAACTTGGTGCACGTGAATGAAGTGAAACTTCTTTATCGATGTGTAGTATTGTGGCTTTCTTCATTTTTCATTAATGTACATTAATCCTGTATACCGAATGATAAACAGTCGACGTCGCTCTAAACACGTCATTACGGATCCTCACGATCCCTTAACGGTGCTTTTAGGTACCTCGAGCACCGGTCACCGTCCTCATCGAACCTGTTGCTTGCGACGAAGGGCTCGACGAGTGGATTAACCCACACAGCCCACTGAGTTTCTCGCCGGATCTTCTCAGTGGGTCGCGTTTCCGATCCGGTGGTAGATTCTGCGAAGCATGGCTCTTGCTAGGGCCAGTGTTAGTAACACTCCCGGTTTGAGCCCCGTGAGTTCACCTACACGTCAAGAAGAAGCTGAAATAGCCTCTCAAGGCTATCAGCATAGGTAGGAAAAGGAAAAAACAATCACGAAATCATGAAGAACGACAGTTGATAACGCTTAAATATTTAATTCTCCAAGATGGCGTATGTACTGTTTGTTTAGTTTATTATTCTTAGTTCGCCTTATTTATTATATGATTCGATTCTGAATTATGTTTCAATTGAAAATTCAGACCGACTTTTTTCGAGAGTCCGGCAACGACACGAGGTGAATGTCGCGGCTCATCTCGATACACGAGGCGGCACAAGACGGGGCTTTGAGGGCTTTGCTTTCTTATGTGTGATGCAATCTGGGCAAAAACAATTTTTATTGGCCTTGTAGGCCGACGAGCATACAGCCCTCTTGATAGTGGGATAGTGGTTACCGTCGCCCTTGGGCCTCATATATGGCGAGGTTAGAGCTAAGCCGCTGCCTACCTTTGAACCGTGGATTAATTTGATTCCTCCTTCCTTCTCGTGTCGATAATCCTCAATGCTGAAGGTCGTGGCTTCCTCTAATAACCTATGTGCCATTCTTAGCTATCCCCGGCTGTGTTAATTTGATTAGCAGCCATTAGCTTGTTTGTCGCAATATGGTCTTGTGTTGCAGCGGCGGCTGGGCGCGCGCGGCGTGCTGCTGTACCCGGCGCACGGCGGCGCGGCGCACGCGCACGGCGGCGTGTTCCCGCGCGCGTCGGGCGTGCTCTACACCATGCCCTTCAACATCCTCGGCCTGCCCGCCGCCGTGGCGCCGCTCGCCCTCCGCCGCGACCTCCGCCGCGCCCTACCCGTCTGCCTGCAGGTGCTGCACTCTACTCTACTGTGCTGTACTGTACTGTACTGCACTGCACTGCACTACACTGCACTGTACTGTACTCTGCTGTGATGTACTGTACTGTAATGTACTGTACTGTACTGTACTCTGCTGTGATGTACTGTACTATACTGTACCGTACTGCACTGTACTGCTACGTCGCACTGCGGCACGCAATGTATCACAATAGAAACAACTACCGCTAGAGGTCAATGACCTTGTACGAACGGTCATCAACAAATTTGAATGTCTAGTTTAGCAATAAAATAAAATTATGCAAATTCGAAATTCGATAATAACTCACGACGTAAGACTTAGATTAATTTCACAGATTACATTTTCTCTTGTTTTTTTATTGCTTAGATAGGTGGACGAGCTCACGGCCCACCGGGTGTTAAACGGTTACCCATAGACATCTACAAACTAAATGCCGCTTTGATATATAAGTTCTACGGTCTCAGCATAGCTACAACGGCTCCCCCGCCCTCCAAACTGAAACGCATTACTGCTTCACGGCAGAAATGGGCAGGGTGGTGGTACCTACCCGCGCGGACTCGCAACAGGTCCTACTACTAGTTTAAATATATTTTAGCTACGCGCACACGAGTAGGTCAGCTGACGGGCTCAACCTGAGAGAATTTACTGCCACTAGCCCTAGCAGTAGCAATGCTTCGCGGAATTTACCACCGGATCGGAATCGCGACCCACTGAGAAGATATTAGAAAAATTTGTACCCGCCTGGGTTTCGAACACCGTTTCATCGCTACATACGAATGCACCTCGCGTGTTATCCTTTAGGCCACGACGACTTTAAACTCAATTGAAGCTAATCCCACCCCTCTTGTCTGAGCCTTTGCTCGCCCACCTGTCCTGGTGAAACTTAAAAGGCCTACGAGCCACCAGTAATACCTCATTAATAAACAAAAATCTCTTCTCATAATTCCTAAAATTAATTAACAACCGATAAATAAACACAAGATTAAGTCGTAATAAATAAATAATATAACGTTTCAACAGATAATTGCAGCACCGAACCAAGATAGGCTGTGTCTCGCCGTCGCCAAACAACTGGAGATGGGCTTCGGTGGCTGGCGGCCGCCGCAGTGAACACGCAACTCTCTATGTATTCCGTACAGATGAACGGAAAAATAAAAATAAAAACATATTTTTTTATTTCAATTGATCGATTCCTGTGTGCTTAGTGCGAGTTTTTTAACGTTCTCGATACCGTGAAAGTTAACTCGAATTTGTATGCAGTTGGAACAGCGCCCCTAGCGGCAAACGTAGGCAAAACGTTCCAACTCCATACAGATTTGAGTTAACTTTTACGCTATCGAGAACGTTAAAAAATTCGCACTAAGCACACAGAAGCTAAGATGTATTTTTGAGGAAAATTTCATGTGAATGTTGAATTGAATTGTTTTGAAATGAATGTTTCATAATCATTTAAAATCATAATCATATTATTATGAATATATTATAAAAAAAATACTAATTAGTCGAAAGCATTGTTTAAGACCCAAAAACTCATAGTTCCATTATTTCCAACTGAACATTATTTTTGGACCATAAAAACCGGAATTACTATTGTAATTAATTTTAACAATTTAAAAACAAAATGCTAGAATATAATTATCAAATTTAGTCATCGTGTGTGTGTGAAGAGGTACGAGGTATGAAACGGAGTTTATTAAATACCTATAAAACAACAATAAAATTTATTCATATTTCGATTTGAAATATACTCCAGTACAATTTTAAAAACATTAACTTATATTTTGACATCAGTTGAAACGCTAAATTGACAAAAAAAAGTGTAGCACTCGGGTACTGCCGCGGTAAAACTATTGCATAGCATTATTTATCAACTTATGCAATTATAATTAGACAATGTTAATTTAATATTAAAACAATAATAAAATAAGACCACGCTATATTAAACATAAATAAAAGCAAAACCTTAACTGTCCCCTTCACACTCATAAGCTAGACCGCGCGAGAGAGAGATGGGCAGACTTTTCATGATGCGCATGCAGTGTGACGTCACGCCACGAGCTTATTCACAAACACTACACAAGCGCAACATGTGCATGTGTTGAACGCGAGCTGCATGGTAGGCGGAGTGAGGGGTGGAAGGTTTTTTTCGTTACGGAATTTCATGATTTCGGGCTCAAGGCCCACGATAAAATCTATGCAATAGCTTAATAAAACAATTTACTTGAATAGACTCGGCACGTTCCCACCAAAAGTTCTTCAATTTAACAGAGTTGCCAACAACAAAATAATTAACTTATCAACATCTAAAATGTCATGGAAAAAATGTAGTTTTTACCGTTTATGTAAAATGTTTCCAAACATTTTGTTTGTACTATACTTAAATGGTAAATAGATATATACATATATAATTAGTAGACTGTTTATAACCCAAATACGCTATTCTATTGGGGCATTGACGTGAAGTATTTAGAACTTCAAATGATTTTAAAATTAAACCCAAAATAGTTAATACAAATCTGATTTTTCTGAATCAACCTCTTAACGAATTTAGGTTTTAAAAATGATTTTGTATTATTTATATAAATTGTAAAGATGTATTGTAATTTTATAAATTGAAAATATAAGTTCAATATAAATAGCACGATTCTTTTATTGTCAAATATATGCAATTCTTTTAAAGTGCGATTTGAACGTTTTATGCAATAACTATCAGCACTACAATAGCTGACATTTTTTTAGAGAAAATAAATATTTTTTACGTATTTTTTTGTAGTAATGTTTACAAATATCGCTAACAAGCTAAATGTTGGCGTTGTGTTGTTTTTTTTTTAAATAAAGGATCCTGCGATTTAATTATTCTTTAAATGTTCCTTAATATCAGTTCGGTCGCATGACAATCTGAATACTTATATATTTTTCCAATAAAGATATGAAAAGACATCTCTGACAGTATTGCGTGCGCATTTGATACGTTTTGCGTAACAATGTCAATTTCACGCTACAGCAAGAAGGTATAATTATCGTTTGTATAATTTTTATAACAACCTCAAAATGAACCTGTTCTTTTAATATAATAATGGTTTAAATATAATACAGTATTAAACCAACGTGAATATATTAATTTCAGCGAAGCTGTTGACTATATTTGGTATATGGTATGTGATGTATATTTAATAAAATCTTTTTTCGATTAATATCGTTTTTTTTCATTCTCACATATTTTTCAAGAGACTGGCGCTTTGATTAGTATCCATTGTGCGCCTTTGTTTCGTTTCCATTGCGTTCTAATTTAACAGGTAAAATTCCTTTTTTCATGGATCAATACTTTGAATTGAAATGGTGGAGTCATCAGGTTTGAGCCCCGTGAGCTCACCTACTAGTTAAGGTTACGCTGATATAGCCTCTGAAGGCCATCAGCTTAGGTAGGAAAAAAAAATGAAATTGTTTACTTGACGTTATGTTCACCTTCGTCGAAGCCATAGACTTATATAGTAGGGACACGACATATTTTTCTATACGTACAATTGCTTATATAAATAGCATCCATTTTGAAGGCACACATATAAACATATATCTATCTCGTTCTTACTCAGCACTATAACTCGCAGGAAAACAATATAACAGTATTTCAGTGCGTACATAAAATGAAACATGAATATACGTAAATGTCTAATGAGGCCGAAAATCCGCCATGTTTAGCGCACCAAATGTCATTGTCACTTCAGATCAGCCGTTTGTTTTGGGTTGTACATTATTTATTGACTTTGATATCGATTTAATATGATTGCTTATATAAAATTTCTTATTTTATCATGCTACCCCGCTTAAAACAATTTATTTTTTAATTAAAACATATTTTATAGGATCTCAAGAAAGTCGATGCCCCAAAACTATTATATATATCTAATTAAATTCATTATGGAGCACTCATCCGAAAAATCAGACACCATTTTTGGTCGGAAGCTATTGATCATGACACTAATCATAAATACCTCTTAATAAAATGAGTCGGGATTTCGATCCGGTGGTAGATTCTGCGAAGCACTGCTCTTGCTAGGGCTAGTGTTAGCAAATTCTCTCAGGTTGAGCCCGTGAGCTTATACATATCGTCTTTCACGCAATCCATCCACTTTTTTTAGGCCATTTTTTATTAAAGCCTTTCATATTCATAGTTAAAGCTCTCTTATCAACCTCATTGTCGTTTCGTCTCATCACAATATCACATGTTTATACCATCCTAAACGCGCACTTCTTAACTTCTCTGTCACAGGTGCCACTTTCAGACTTCCTCTAATTCTTCCTCGAATTCCTTTCTTTCGATTCTCCAAATTACTCTACAAATAGTTTTGTATCTTCCGATCTTGAAACTCTTGTTTCAACGGTCAACAATTTAAAAGTTTCCCAGACAACTAATTTAAAAACCCATTGTTGAGTTACGGTACCGTGTAAACAACTTCATAATTGAGATGTTTATAAAACATGATTTTTTTTGCCCATCTTTATAAATAAATTAACTACTAACAAATACGTCAATTTGTATTTTTTAAGATACATATCTGATAAACGTGGTTACCAAAAAAAATTTACAACGGCGTGTCGGACTACGCAAAAAGCTGAGAGGTTATCTTTTTTATTTATGACGTACACGGGTGAACGAGCTCACGTCCCACCTGGCATTAAGCGGATACCGCAGCCCACAGACATGACATCGTGCCTGATTACCTGAAGGTACCTTTTGATCTATACTTTCATTGTATAGTAATGCGAAGCTGGTACGAGTAGCGTTATCTGTTGTCAAATAGCAAAAAAACAATTGGAATATCTCTCGAATATTCTAGAACATCACTTCTGTGTTCCAGTTGTATCGAGTGTTCTCGACGTAAGCAATACGAGTCTCGAAAATTTATTAAATGTCTATAGCATAGACAGCATGAGGGGGTGTTCTATACGAAGCGAAGCGACGAACTAATCGCCTCAAGAAAGCAAAAAAGTAAATTGTGACAATGGGCGAGAGAGAGAGAGAGAGAGAGAGACGTTAGATCAGAGCTCTCGGATAATCAAAATTAGACTAGTCAACAAGTGCCATTTGGACCAACTTTTTTCAGCAGTCTTCGAAAATTATAAATGAGGTGTCATTCGATTCGGAATGGCATCTAGATGATTTTTGAAAAAAATTAAGTTCCGTTTGCAAAAATTGTAAAAGTTATTAATAATTAACTAAAAAAGGGAGTAGTTTTTTGCAAATATCTCAAAAACTGATAAAGATCAAATTTGAAAAAAGATTCAAATAGAAGAGAAATTTTCCTAAAAAAAGTCTCGATTCCCGAAACTGTAAGATCAATATTTATAATTTTCCCAGAGGGATGAAAATACGGCCGAAAACGGGTACTCTGGCTTGGACAAGCTACGCCCACTTTGGACACTTTAACAATAAAAAAAATCGAATCATACTAAATATGAAAATAAAAAATTTAAAAAATTCAGACACTAAATGAATAAATGAATGAACAATAATCCGCTTGAAAAAATTTTTTTTAACAATTTTTCATTTAGTTTTTCAATAGTTAATTAATATTTTTTCTGCTTGAACATGAACATTGCAAGTGTGATAATTGTTAAGCTATAAATTTAAGATTTTTTTCCTCTCTTGGAGCGGTCTGCCCTCTGTAATTTTGATATTTAACTAAAATTAGGTAGGACGACATTAAAAAAAGGTGCCATTGAAAACATTAGGTTCAAAAAAGGCTCGATTTATTTTTCAATTTTAAATAAGTTAATCTCTCAGACTGACCTTCTGAGATGCGATACAAAGTAAATTTGAAAAAATCAAACAGCACACGTTAATAGCAACCCAACGATACTTGCGTCATTCGATCATAACTTCGCGTACATACGTGAACGCCACAAGACTTAGATAGCGAAGCTATAAAATACATATTTTATTTAAAAAGTGTTAGACATATTTGTAGAAAGTTTTTAAACGACCTAATCTAAACAGAAAGAAATTCTGTGTGAGTATATTATTGAATATCTTTTAGATGAATGAATTATGTTTGGTATTTTTTCTTTTAATATTATTATTATTAGGACCTTAATTATCTAATAAAATTTGATTGTGAATTTAAAAGTAAAGATACAAACACTATAAATTACATTCTAGTATTTACCTGCATTCAGAATATGATTATATTTATAAGTACTGAACTAACTATTGAGGTCAATTATTAGATTATAATGGAGGTTTTTTGATAATGTAGGGTCACACCTTAGATTTATATAGGATTAAACCTACACCCACTTCGTATTGTCGCCTCAACGAAGTAAATAAAAGATATTTCAAGCATACACATATCATTTCGAATTGTCCATCCAATTGTTATCGTAAATAAATTGTATTATATATAACTAGTCAGGTCATAAGTATTGTCACACAGTAAAAACTTTTCTTTTAGAATGCTGGCCACAAAAAAGTTTATTGAATTCGAATTTAGAATTGTTCATGAACATAAAAATGTATACTTTTAGATTTAGTAATTTGAAGTCGTCGTGGCCTAACGGATAAGACGTCCGGTGCATTCGTGTTGAAGCGATGCACCAGTGTTCGAATCCCGCAGGCGGGTACCAATTTTTCTAATGAAATACGTACTCAACAAATGTTCACGATTGACTTCCACGGTGAAGGAATAACATCGTGTAATAAAAATGAAACCCGCAAAATTATAATTTGCGTAATTACTGGTGGTAGGACCTCTTGTGAGTCCGCACGGGTAGGTACCACCGCCCCGCCTATTTCTGCCGTGAAGCNCGTGCTGCGATAGACGACTGGCCGCGCAGATTGAAGGCCTGTATTCAAAATCACGGAGGTCATTTTGAATAAACTTTAGTGTCATAAGAATCTATGTTTTGTTAAGTTCATTTTGGTATATGAATGGTTACATAATGAATAAACTTGTTTCAATTATTTTACATTAAACTTGTGACAGAATTTATGACCTGACTAGGTATATATTAATACGTGAAGCAAAAACTTTGTATCCCTTTTTACGAAAATTGCGCGGACGTAGGAGTATGAAATTTTCTACACTTATAGAGAATATAGAGAAGAAGTGCACAATGCTAATATTTTTTTTAAATAATGCATAAAAGATACATTAAATCAATAAAGAAAACATAACACACACTACATACCATGTATTTGACGCACACACGCATGCATACTATTTATTGTCAAACTTTTGTTCTTGACGTCTGTGGTCAAATTGAGAATAGATTAAATATTATTTGTCTTTGTTAATATTTTTTACAGTGTAGTCTTGGCGAAATTTGTGATTATAGAAGTATAAAATACAATCATAATAGTGTACAAACTTACAATTCAAATTAATTATAGTCGAATTTCGACTACTGCGCGGGACCTCTAGTTTATTTTTAATTACTTTTATCGAGCTAGTCACAATTTTTGGGCAAGAAACACGCACAAGGAAATTATATAAAATTGCAGGGTCAGATCCAAACAACAAGCGGTTTGTTTTTTGTTTTAATTTATTTAAACGTGTAAGTAATTGTTTTGTTTTTGTTCAAAAGCAACGATCGGTTTACGTTCGTTAGCGGACATCAGACTTAGGATGCATTTTTAAAGTTTTTTTTATTTTTATTGTTTAGATGAGTGGACGAGCTCACAGCCCACCTGGTGTTAAGTGGTTATTGGAGCCCATAGACATCTACAACGTAAATGCGCCACGCACCTTGAGATATAGGTTCTAAGGTCTCAGTATATTTACAACGGCTGCCCGACTCTTCAAACCGAAACGCATTACTGCTTCACGGCTGAAATAGGCAGGGCGGTGGTACCTACCCGTGCGGACTCAGAAGACATCCTTAGGCCACCAGTAATAAGTAACATTTTTTATATATTTTAAATGCTTCTATGATGATTGCGTATCAACAGCGTAAATGCCGCAACCCACCTTGAGACATGAGTTCTAAGGTCTCAGTTCTTACAGTATAACGGCTGCCCCATGGCAGTAATAGGCAGGATGGCTTACCTAGGCATGCGGACTCAAAAGACGTCCTACCACTAGTGTCCAATCTTAAGCTTTCCAGAATTTTCCATTCCATTTTAAAATCCATCTAAACTTTGTTTAAATCTGTCGTTTCGTCGGTAAAGTGACTTGACTCTGACTAGTAATCCGCATTCCATCCAGTCGGAGTCAAGGTCTTTGGTAAATATATAAGTATATTTCACTTCGATGTCTGTATAATCTTTCTTGTCTCATATGTGGGTTACAACAATACCAGTGGTGTTTGAAGGAATGTTTGCTTAATTTTTATTTATTAAATGACACATACTATATACGAATTAAAAAAAAAACTAATTTATATAAATGTAACTAATCCAAGATCAACACTTGTGTCTTGTATACGATTTTTCAAACAAACCAATCTGTGTTTTTCCATAATTTTGTTACAAAAAGTTCAAGGTTGTTCGACTCGTAATTAGATTTTTTGTGTGCATCAATCTTTTATTCGCCATCCGACAGCCAAGTCTTGATGAGACAGGAATCTGAACATAAATTGTTTTTTTTATTATTACTGCCTCGCAAATACCTACTACAAAACATAGCTGATCCCCACATCATTGAGTAAAGCGCGTTGTGGTTGGTCTTAAGATTAGTGTTTACAAATTTATGGTGATCAGATTTAACGCTTGTGGGATGGTTCACAAAAAGAGTAATTAAATATAGTATTTTCTTCGATTTTCGCGCCCCTTAGCAGTAATTAAAACTACTTTTATGTAAAAATCTCGCGATTTTTTTACTGTATTATTTTGGCACTATATTATTTCCGAGATATCGAATACTCTATAGTTTTCGTGGTAATTAAATGCTAAAAATACTGAATGGTTAATTCAACTTTACTTTTAACTTCGTTGCTTAGACGTGTTAGTAGCTAGATCACAAAAGCATCACAATGTCAATGCCGCTAACCTTGTAACAAGTGAAATCGGACTATCAATCGCTTTTTATTTCCTACTCGTGCTGATAGCCTTGAGAGGCTTTAACAGCGTTACCCTAGCGTGTAGGTGAGCTCTCGGGGCTCAAACCATACGTGTTGCTAACACTGGCCCTAGCAAGAGCAGTGCTTCGCAGAATCTAACACCGGATCGGAAACGCGACCCACTGAGAAGATCCGGCGAGAAACTCAGTGGGCTGTGCCTATGGGTTAATTTACTCGCCGAGCCCTTCGTCGCAAGCGATGGGTTCGGCAAAGACGGTAACCGGTCTCAATCGTACTGTATAACTGTTGTCCTGTGGCTGTACCACCTTTAAAGAGGAACGCATAACTGTTTCGCGCCAGAAATAAACACGATGGCGGCACCTACCCGTGCGCCTTTTAATAAACATCACGCCCTATCACGAAAAAGGTAAAAAAACAGCGTTGGTTAATCAATCACCGCCCACCAGCTATTATTACGAATGTTCTATCTAAATAATTAACGAATGCAAAAGCAATTCATTAAAAAAAAGTATCCTTTAATTGTCGAAGTTTATGTAATTTTTTTTTACTTTCGCCATATTGAAACAAGCTTAAATTTGTATTACAATAAACATTCTTACCTGAAGGGTAGGCAACGCACTGGCGTAAACGCTGGTGACCGTGGGCGGCGGTGAATCACTTACCATCAGGTGACCCGTCTTGCTCGTTTGCCTCTCGTTGTTATAAAAAAAAAAAGAAAACATTTATGTGCGCAGTTCCGCTCACATCAACCAGATAGTCATGCAAACAGTGTTTATTTTAAAACATAACGTTGTCCGAATTGAATTACTTACTTACTACTTACTAAAGAAAGTCCTCTGATAGATTTTACAAAGCGGACAATTGTGATTGTGAATATTTAAGGTGAAACAGGTACGAAGACGATAACGAGGTTATGGATGCCGTGGAGAGCTTGTTGCAGGACCAAGACAAAACTTTTTTTGAAAGGGATTGACGCGTTGGAAAAGCGCTGGACTCGGTGTGTAGAGAGATTCGGAGTGTGTGTAGGAAAATAAATTATTAAGTTATCAATAGTTATTATATTCTATCTCATTCTCGCTACTTTTTGATCCCTTCTCGTATATACATATAATTGTAAATTATTTAGGTATATTTTGATGCGTGATACTGTAAACATCTCTAACGTGCTATAATTGCGAAACAGTCCCATATTTGTGGATAGATAGGTGACCTAAAAACAATTGACCTCTTCGTATCTCTTTCTAATAGTATGTAATGGTTGACCAAAGCGATACATATTTAATACGATTGATAGAATGCTCTACCGTTTTACGTAAAATGAATGCCAGGGTCATCCCTTATCGTATCTTATCTAAATGATTAATAAAAAAAAAAAAAAAATCTATTAATATATTTAAGTAATTTTTTAACGTAAATTAAAGATATGAAAGGTAATCTCAGAAACCAGGTCAATAGGAGCTAAGTGGGAACCAGCTCTAGAGTTCAATATTTTCATTGCGGGTTGATGAGGAGGATGCATTGCATTTAGGTGCACAAGAAAGACCCGCGGTACACGATGAATGGTCACGTCTTATGAAGCACACCAACATCCGAACTGATGACCACGACTAGTGCTAGAAGATTGCGGTAACTCTCACAATCTTCTCTGGGACCAAATCCTCCTCAATTTATTTTGACGGCGGCTCTTTAAATTTAGTTTTATGCTATGCACCTATCGACTGTCGTGATGCACTGCGCACACTGCACATCCTTACCTGCTTGACAACGACTAGTCGAGGCCGTGCCGTGAGGAGCGGGCTCCCTCGACTCGATATCGAAAAGATCGGTTCGACAAGAAATCCCGTACGATGTATACGAGACAATCCGGCACGCCCATATTGAAAAGTTTGAAAATCAAACCGTTGTGCCAAACTTTGTCGAACGCTTTTGCGACGTCGAAGAAGAGAGCTCCCGTGTATAACGGTTTTGGTCGGTTAAGCCCTACGAGAATGTGCTCAGTGAGGCGGTGCACCAGTTGTACGTAAGCAAATATAGCAAGTACACAGATATGGTTCGCAGTTGATACGTACTTATATCCAGAGATAATTTATAATTATTTATTACTTACTTGATAACAATAGATAAAGCCTAACAAAATAATGTAATGTTAATAAATAAAATATATTAAAAATTTAAAATGAATGTACTGATTCAGAATTTGATTTATATATTGGTTTATAAATACAGTTTGTTGTAAATAACAATTACATGACATAACAAGATGAATAAGTTTACATAATCTTAAATGCATAGGTATGAAAGTAGAGGTAAATGTGAGGGGAGTGTCCTAGAAAGACTTCGATGGACTGTGTGAAAGAGGATATGCGAGAGAACGGTGTGAGCTATAATGTTTATGTACTTAATATTTATAAGAAATAAATAAAACAGACATTGCCTTCTTTCGCGTATAGGTGGGTTTTTAATTAAGGTATTGCAAAAATTTGCGATTTTTTTGGAAGCATACCTAATAATCATTTAATACTTCGTGATTCTTTTCGAAAGAAGAAAGGAGGAAATCTTAGTGTAGACCGTTGAAAGTTTTTGATTTAATTTGACTTTAAAACTTAAATTATTTCATTTTACAAAAACAATATCCTGTTATGTATTAAAAAAAATTGAAGCACGTGAGTAGTAGTCATATTATTGTCTCTTTATTAATTTGTATCCCAGAGTTCAGCTCGACGGGGCACGGGTGTGATTCCCGGTCGGAGGCCTTTTTTTGAAGATATTTGGTATTCGGAGCCTGGCTACTTTGTACAATACTGTTCTGCCATCCATAACACAGCCAAAGCCCCAAGCCTGCCGTTGTCTAATTTAAACTAATATATAAATCTACAGTGGTTTTTACGGATGTTCCGTTATAACTACTGAACCAAGCGTCCGATTGACTTGAAACTTGGTATCCATGTAGAAAATAGCATGTATTTTACTTAATGGATAGGCTAATATTTATATGAGTGTTGGACTCCCTACACCAGTTGCGGGGGCGTTAATGATGAGAATCTTTGTGGGGATGAGAAATAATAATGTTAATTTTAAATGCCCAGCGAAGCGGACGGGTACAGCTAGTATGATATATTTCCTTAAATCAACGTATTAGCAAGACTTAAGTAGTACAAGCAAATCAATAGTTTTTATTAGCTTTAGTGTAATAGATTTTGTTTATGTAATACTTTAGTACAAGCAATAAAATGTGTTCAAAATTTTAGACTTAAAAAAGACATGAGGAAAAAGAAAGAAATAGGGCAAAACATGCTCAAATAAAAAAGACATTAATTTCTAAATTCCAAAAATACACATAAATAATAATTAATTAAAATTTAATATATTATCTAATTTAACACTTTAACCTTGCGATAGACCATCGAATGGCCAGTTAGATTAATAAAAAAAAGATTATTCTTAATCAAAATACATATAAATTTTAATCACTACGTCTCTGTTGATAGAGCAATGTGAAACATCCAGTCTGTCGTTATACTTTGCTTTGTGTGTGCTACTATACTTTACATACGTATTATGTCGATAAAGATTTATTAAATTCAGCTATTGGTGATTTGTATTTGGAGAAAAAACGGAAACTTCAAACCACGTGGTCGTCCATATTTACTAAATTAATTGTATATTATAAGAGTGTAATACTATGAACTTAAGTTATCCTAAAATTTACAACGTTATCAATCTTATTAGGTATTACGTGCTGTGATCTCGCACGGGTCGGTCCCGTTATCCTGTCTTTTTTTTATTGCTTAGATGGGTGGACGAGTAACGGCCCACCTAGTGTTACTGGTAACCGGAGCCCATAGACATCTACAACGTAAATGCTGCCACCCACCTTGAAGTATGAGTTCGTAAGTCTTAGTACAATACAACGGCTGCCCCACCCTTCAAACCGAAACTCATTAGTGCTTTACGGCAGAAATAGGCAGAGTGATGGTACCTACCCGTGCGGACTCACAAGACGTCCTGCCACCAGTAATGCTGTTGGAATGTCTGTGTCAGTGATTCAACTTTAGCACTTCATTGGCTTAGACCAGGCCAAGAAGCGGTTGCTTTAGAATAAATTTCAGGACATGCACTTGGGAAAAATTCCTGCCAGAGCCAGACATGTCATAATTTTTCAACACTTTCGAACTTTCGAAGGTTCTAGAACTTGTATTCTAAAACTAAAAGTATCTATGGTACCAACCGGTCTTGATTCATTGATTTATTTTTAACAAGTATTTTAAAATGTATTTCGTTAATGACGCTAATGTGATTTTGAGTGTTGCAGAAATAAGTTTAAAATTGTCCATGACTATCGAGTTATTTGAATTGGAAATTTTTATTTGGCCATAAAGTTTACTTTTTTGTTTTGTGGTGCATCAGCTTTTAGGTAATCATTAATTTAACATTTATTTTATTTCATATTTGTATTGTCGGAACAGAACTCACAGATGTATGTAAGTATCTAACTTGATGAATGCCATTGACAATCGTGAGTTTTATTAAGTTAGTCTTTACTCTGAGTGACTCGATGGTGTGGTAGTTAACACCTCTGACTATTGCGCCGAAGGTCGTGGGTTCGATTCCCAGATAAGGTAAATCTTGTGTGATGAACAGGAATGTTTGCTCATTGTCTAGCTGTTTATTATCTATATTTATTTATATATTTAAACGTAGGCAGGTCTCTAAATGGGGCGAATTTAATATATTTTCAATATTAAAATTTATATGCGCTTTTATTAGCTTCAGACGTATGTATGTTTGTAATGGAATCTTTGAACATGATTTTGACCCCCTTCAAAACGTCGGATTAACTCGAAATTTGGTATACTTATTAAGGACCGATGACATAACTATCAATATTTAAAAAAAATGAACAAAAAATATTGACAAAAATGAAATTCAACTAAAGCCCACGCTTTTTTACAATAAAAACGTTTTTTCTTACACTATTTTTAATTCAAATTTCTTAAAATTTATTTTCTATTTTTTAGTTGGATTTTCTATAAAAGCGTATTTTATTAGTTTTTTAAACTATTATTTATTTTATAGGTACTTCTAGTCTTAATGTCATTAAGTAGCTGACTTTCCCTATAATTCGCTAAATGAGGCTTAAGATAATCAGAGGTTGGAATAGCACGCATCGATTTTATAATATTTGAGATTGATTACATGTAATTTTGTGACCAGGTATCCTCGCCTGACATAAAGCTGCAGTTCTACGTGGGAGAGCTACGTGGAATTGGCATATCAGTACAAGAATTGGTAGGGGAGCGAAACTGAAAAACGCGAGCCGGATTCTGAATATTGCAGTTGAAGTTGCCGATGCATCGCTAAACGAAGATAATTTTTAGTCCACAATATCTAATTTCATTGCGGACAATGACAGAAAAAGTTGAGGAGCAGTTGAGCATGTTTAAAGAGTGGTTCAGGAAACAGCCACATTTCCCAAAGAAAATAGGTAATTATGCAAAATTTATTATTCTATGTAACCTTAAAATAAGTTAACATTTACAAATTAATTTGTTATTACTAGTCCAATGTCGGTTGCAAATGATTCGAAATAGATATCAAGGATCAGATCAGCTACACACTGGAGCTCGAAGGTTAATCGTAATCAAAATTGTTCTGCTTATGCAAATCGGTTGTATCAGTTTAGAAGGTAGCTCATTATATACAGCTCATCAGAATTTTTATTGCTTAAGCCTAGCAGATGACCTCAAGACTTCTGGAAATCAGTTATTACGTTGCCTATATAACCTAGACATCATAATGTGAATGACCCTGCCTGTCTCGAAACATCGGGCTACAGACTCAATGTTGATGTGTTCGACTGTTCCGCCTTTTGAGTGCTCCGCGATGGACCGGAAAAAAAGATGGTCGTACTCTCCCGCGCGGAATTACAAATGCCCTACTCATTGTAAACGCCAGTAGCAGCTAATATGCTGGTATGAAGCTATAACGCTAGTGCCCAATCTCAACTAAATCACTTCGTCGCCTTTTCGACATCTATGGTAAGAGGCGGCATGGTGCTACTCTACTCTCTCTACTCTCTCTAGTCTCTCTAGCTATCTCCCTCTAGCTTCCGCACCATCAGTGACAGTAGGGGCTCAATTTCAGCTCAACCTCTGTTGCGTTGTGGTAAATGAGCGTGGACTGTATTTATTGTTTTTGAGATATTTATTAGGCCTTATATGACAACTATAAAAACTGAATACAAAGAAATATAAAATCGCTGCTTCGCTCTTGACGGTTGGATTCGAATGAGAAATAGTGTAATGGCGGACGTCGTTCGCTGACACCTTTTTGACAATGACGTTCAGAAATTGAACAACCTCATGTCTCTGAAATGTAATGTAAATAAACAATAACGTAATTCTGTCATCAAAATATCGCTCAGTTCGGTTTAGTATTAAACTTTTATTTCTGTGGCTTCCCAAGGCATACGACACACCCGAAGCTAATTGGTTACCTTCACTTAAGGTGACAACGACGACATTAAATTATGTGTGACATCGGTAATGGCATTGGCAGCTGTCTGCCAGCACAGACTGATGAAGAAAATAATAAGACCCTTGTGTTTGGAGAAGATATTTAATTAAAAAATACATTTACAGATGACATACTCATAGTAAGGTTCCTGCACAGCTGTTATTATGACGTGGAGAACGCAAAGAAGACGGCCAATAAATTCTTCGAGATGAGGGCGACCTGTCCAGATCTATTCGCGAACAGAGATCCCACGGGACCAGATATACAAAACGCGATCCAGTTTAGGTAATTTATACAGACAGACGCGGAGACTTAAGAGAGCGTTAGATTCGGTCCAGAATATCAAACTGTTTACAATTAAATTAACTGATTAAAATCAAATAACACCTGATTATTTGATTTAAATCGACTGTAAACTGTTTGCTTAAAGTGAATTTAGCCGAAATTGACATTAACATTAAGAACACACGTGTACTTACTATTTTAATTGTATGAATTTGAATAGAATTTTATGAATATGAAACTGAATTCTCTATGTGACTTTGGAGTTTGTGACTTTGTGAAACATATAAAAATACTAAAGATCTTTTCATCAGTTTATTTTATTGAAGCAGACATTTTCGCACTGTCAAAGTTTTTCGCGGTATTTTATTAATGTATAATCTGTGGCGCTCTCAGGAAATATCACATTTTAAATAATCTTTTTTTGTTAAATATACAGTTTTTTTCTATTGCTTAGATGGGTGGACGACTTCACGGTTCACCGGACCATCAACAACAGAAATGCCGTAACCCACTTTGGAACATGAGTTCTAAGTCTCCGTTTTATAGTACAACGGCTGTCCCACATTTTAAACCGAAACGCGTTACTGTTTCACGGCAGAAATAGATAGGGTGGTGGTACCTAGCCGAACGGGGTCACGAGGCGTCTTACCACCAGTAAAGATGTACACGACTTATAATCATACAAACTTACAATTGAGCAGGTAGTTAAAAATCTACCATTAAGCAATCACGTCATCTGTGTGCTTAGTGCGAGTTTTTGAATATTCTCGACAGCGTAAAAGTTAGCTCATATTTGTATGGAATGGGATCGTTTGCCTACGTTTGACGCTAGGGGTGCTGTTCCAACTGCATACAAAATTGGGTTAACTTTTACGCTATCGAGAACGTTAAATAAGTTTAAAAAAGTGTGTGTGTCCGCTCCGACGCACGACTGGAGTTTACTGGATATAAAAAATTAAACGAAACAATACGAGAAATAGTTCTATATTACGACAACACGATACACTACAGATTATTAACAAATTAACGAGACACAAAACAAACGACTAACAAATATATGAAAATACAATAATGAGAGAAACGCGCGATCAGTACGAGGCTTTGTGGCGGACTGCCGGCGCAGCAGCCCGGCGTCACCTGCGATAACGCGGCCGCGCGTTGGCTCCTGATTGGCGCGCGCACGCATCACGCAATCAGGAGCCAATCAGGCGCATAACGCATTTCGTGTGACATGCTAGTACGATTTTGATTGGCGCGCGCACGCATCACGCAATCAGGAGCCAATCAGGCGCATAACGCATTTCGTGTGACATGCTAGTACGATTTTGGTCCCCATAATTTTCATACCCCGGGCCTATATATGTAAATCGATTCTAAAGGAGTAAACTCCAAAAACTCGCACTAAGCACATTGTTTCAATGATGGAGCAGCCGTTCAAAGATTAACTTTGACCTCGTTTTTTAAACTGTGTGCTTAATGCGAGTTTTTTAACTTCTCAATCGCGTAAAAGTTAACTCAAATTTGTATGGAGCGCCTCTAGCGGCAAACGAAGGGAAGCTTTTCCAACTCTATGCGTACATAAAATCATCATCCATAAAAAACTCACACTAAGCACACTGGTGATCATTCGCCTGTGCTCAGTGATGCCTAACAAACAACAAATCTAAGAAGGAAAACAAAATATAAATTTGATTGGAATTTTGAATTTTTAAATTCGAAGACATAAACATTAAAACTGTATTTCAGCAAAATGGCCCAATACCCAATAACGGGAAACAAATTCCTATGGATATGGCAGATCGACGATCCTGGCTTGCAGCGGTACAACGCGACTCATGAGGCTAAGCTGTCAGCACTGGCGACAGACTGCTGGCTCCTCATTGAGCAGAACTTGGAAGAAAGTGACATTGTTTTGGTGGACGCGAAACATATGTCCTTTAGAATACTGATGAAGCTTAATTTGTCTTTGTCTAAAGCGCAGGTCAAATACTATGAGGTGAGTTTGTGAGTGCGCAATACTTAGTTGTGGATGTATGTTCCACCTTCCACCTTCTCCTAGATTAGCATGTCCATAGACCTCACACCATACAGTGTCTCAACTCACTCTGAACATTATTTTACTCTACCACTGAAGACTAATCCCAAATGTACAATAACGATTGGTCGTCCGATATTATTCATAATAATAAAAAAGAATGTCTAAAATTTCATTCGTAAAATACACAAAAGCCACTATATGCATTTGCATATTTTGTTTCAACACATTTGGTTTATTTTTACTGCCGGTAAGACCTCTGACGAGTCCGCACGGGTAGGAACCACCGCCCTGCCTATTTCTGCCGTGAAGCAGTAATGCGTTTCGGCTTGAAGGGTAGGGCAGCCGTTGTAACTATATACTGAGACCTTAGAACTTAGATCTCAAGATGGGTGGCGCATTTACATTGTAGATGTCTATGGGCTCCAGTAACCACTTAACACCAGGTGGGATGTGAGCTCGTCCACCCATATAAGCAATAAAAAAAGGATTGTGTGGTTTTATGAAACCACGGTAAAAGTGAATCTTTTTTTCACATTATAGACATTTAACTCTGACAAACAACATTTACATTTAATACTGACAAAAACAAACAAGATAACGTGGAGCACTGGCACAAATGAGTAATAGTCTATACATTACACGGTCAGCTGCTGCGAACTATAGGCGCCGCCATACTGGCGCTTTTCACTTTATCTCTACTCCGCGGCCGACCGTCACGCGACATGCAACCCACAGACGAAAACGTTTGAGACAATGTGTTTCACTTAAAAAATAAAATAAAAATATTTTGGAGGCCTATATAAGAATTGTATATTGTTGTAGTCGCCACCATTTTTTATTTTTTAGTTATAAAGTTTCCTAGTTATAAAATATTGTCATGTATCTACATGACAATATTTTATAACTAGGAAAATAAAAAATGGTCTCTAAGATCTTAAACAGTCCCTTATACTAAGTACGTTTTGTTCACTTCATGAATGGGCATCACCGTAAAAGACATAAACGAATGTTGATCTATATTTGTTTTATATTTTAGGAAGCAATGCCATTTCGAATGAATCAGATTCACTTCGTGAATTGTCCACCCATCTTAAGCAGAATTTTTTCAATATACAAAACTTTCGTTAAACCTGAAGTCACAGAAAGGGTAAGTTGTTCAAAATTTTATATTAAGACCTAATGGTTGAAAGAGTCGTGCAGATGAGTGCTTTTGATCTGGGTACAAATACCTACTCCGTAATGGGATGAGTCATGAGCCATGCTAATTTTTTTGCTTACCTATCAGCCATTAGCCTTGAGAAAGTGTTCTGGCTTCACTGATTAGCGGGCGAGCTCATGAGGATCAGTCTGAAGGAATTTACAAGCATCTGCCCTAAAAAAAAACAATGCTTCGCTGATTCTACCACTGGATCGGGATTGCGACCCACTGAGAAAATCCAGCGAGAAATTCAATGAGTCGATAAGAATACAAATTCAACAAAAATGCACCCTCTAGCAATTTCCATTTCTCAAATTACTCAAATCAGATAAAAGCTTTGTCACTTTATTTCTCTTCTCTTCTTTCTTTTTC
This sequence comes from Bombyx mandarina, assembly GCF_003987935.1. The sequence continues at coordinate 221,190 of NW_021011683.1, read as the reverse complement.
TCTTCTTCTTCTTCTTCTTCTTCTCGTCGGGTACTCTTGATTGTTCAGATCAAGAGTACGAGAAAGTCGTGGTTCATTATGGCGATCCATTGCTAGTCGGTCGGTCTCAAGCGTTGGTCAGGGTCTTTATCTGGTCAGATGATCGACGAGATCCATTGACTTAGTTAGTCCTGGATAACAATCCTCTGCAAGGAATTATTTCCAAGCCGTATAATATAGTCTAAATATTTTGGGATTCGAGCTTTGACTGTAGTCTGTAGAGGGCAATCTTTCTTGACACTACTAAGCCCAGGTGCGCACTGGCGATAGGTCGCAGTGGCCAGCTCGCGGCGGCCAGCAGCCATTGCGGCCAATGAGGTAACCTGCGACCCGTATTGGCCGCCGTCTCCAGAATCCTTTCTTCTTGTTTTTCGCTTCTTACTTGCAAGATAAACCAACAGCTATCTCCTCGACATCCATTACGAAGCACCCTGTACTCGGTACTGACAATTTTGGCCGCATGCTTGGTCGCGACACTTGCGGCCGGGTCGTCATACTAGCTGCTGCGACCTGGTCGCCAGTGCGCGCCTGGGCTTAGACTTTTAAAAAGAGAACCAATTTTTTTTTCACTGTCGTAATTGTCTAGTAAACTTGACTATAGTAAAAAACTACCCAATTCATAACCGCATCAGATGCCTTCTATGTTCTGACGGCCTAAGAAACAATTTAAAGAAAATTTATTTCAATAGAAACAAACTCTTATATTTTGGTTTTTAGATCTGTTTTCATTTACCGAACTCTGAAACTCTGTTCGAATATATAAATAAAGACGACCTGCCAAAAGACCTGGGTGGGAATCGAGAAAGTATGGAATATTTCACCAAGCTCGCCATTGAACGCATCATGAACAAAAGGTAAAATTTACATGTTTCTTTTATTAACAATACAATCAATAATATAACGTACTTTTAATTAAAAAAAAAAAACTAGAAGGTTTACTCTATTTTCTGCGGTTTCAGCGAGACTCCGTGGATTTAATTAAAATTACTTTTACAATTTAATCTGACGTTTTTCATTGTATTTATATTAATTTCAGCGTTACGAATACTTCACAGTTTTCGTGGTCACAGACGAGCGGTCAGATTAAACCGTAAAATTCGTTTTAGTTGAATCATTTAATGCACAGATACTGATGTCGAAATAAAATGGTGCGCGTGCATCTTGATGCACGTAAAAGAAGTGAAACTTCTTTTGCGGTGTGTAGTATTGTGGTTTTCTTCATTTTTCATCCTAAATCAAATTTCTCTTGTAATAGGGAATGCTGTGTAGGTATAAGAGAAACGACCTAGCTCGCTTTGTCTTTCCCTCTCTCCACGGTCGAGTGTTTTTTTTTTTTTTATTACTTAGATGGGTGGACGAGCTCACAGCCCACCTGATATTAAGTGGTTACTGGAGCCCATAAACATCTATAACGTAAATGCGCCACCCACCTTGAGATATAAGTTCTAAGGTCTCAGTATAGTTACAACGGCTGCCCCACCCTTCAAACCGAAACGCATTATTGCTTCACGGCAGAAATAGGCGGGGCGGTGGTACCTACCCGTACGGAATCACAAGAGGTCCTACCACCAGTAAGTACTTCTAAAATATCCTGCAATAATGACTGCTGCTAGAGAAATAAGCAGAATCTTACTTGTCCCAAGTTCGCACTTATGCTGTACATACTGCAACGGTTCCTCACGAAGATTCCGATTACCAGAGTAACTAGTAAATTGTCTACAATCGGAGATGGATTTCTCACGTAAAGAATTCACGGTGTTTTTTTTTGTTACAGAGAAATATTACTAGATGACAGTTATTGGATAAGCTGTGACAAGAATAAATAAATAAATAAAACCTTGAATAGCTAAATTAAATTTTTATTTGTTGCAATTTAAACAATTTACATGTGGAGGATTAAAATAAAAACGATCACAGATGATATGTGTTTTCTTCGTCAGATTTGGCAAAGTATAATCTTAGTACCTTTAGGATATAGATGGCAAAAGTAGGTATCTTGGTATAATAAGAATTAAGAAGTGTCCGCTGAAAGCGAACCAGTTAAGGTGGCGCCATAGTAACAAGTGGAAAGACGCCGTTGTTTTTAAAATCTTTCCACTTGCTACTATTAGAGTGAAACTAAATTAAGAAGGAAAGAAAGACATCCCCCGTAAATAGTACTAAAAATAAATAGTTGAGATTTTAAAAACTGCATTATTGTTAACTACACAAGTCACGAAAAATATTAAATCTTTCAACCCAGCACACTTCACTCTGTTTAAAACTGCTATATTCATATGGTTTCAAAATATGATAGAATCTGCAAACAAAATTATTCACTGGTAGTCTAAGAGGCTATTTCAACTAAGTATGTTCGAACGGATTGAGTTCGGAATATCGGAATTGGAACTCGATTTGGTGAGCTCACGGGCTCAACCTATTGCTAATTTGCTAACACTAGCCCTAGCAACAGTAGTTCTCTGCAGAATCTACCACCGGATCGGAATCGCGACCCGCTGAGAAAATCCGGCGAGAAACTCAGCGGGCTGATGTTTAGATTAGGTTGCAACTCTTTGCCGAGTTCGACGAGTCTGGTTACCAGGGTCCCTAACTCTGCTCCTAGGATAAAGCTGAAGGCGTCTAATGCAAGGGTTATTGGATCTGATGGATCCGTAAGGACGTGTCTAGAGCGTCGACGGTGATTCGGGCAGGATTCGGGGAGTAGTCAGCGGCGGAAACGATAAGGCGATTATCATGACCCGCAGCTTTATCGAAGTATCGTTCCGACGCTGACTTCAAGTGTTTTCAGATCAATTCGAAACCCAGATCCTGTAAGTCGACGTTCCTCAGGAGCTACGGAGCTCCGACGGCTAGCCTGCAAAAACGAGATTGTAGGAATTGGAATAATTTATTTTACTACCTAGTTTTATTGTCCTACAGTCTATCTACAAATGTATGTTAAAATAAAATAACAAACAAAATTTGTATATGATTATTTTTCAACTCATGTATCCTACTTTCTAAAATGATTGATGTTAATAATTTTCTTACTATTTACTTAGCTACATTATCCAAAAAGTTTTCGAATACTCGTACACCATTCGGATATCTGTGTGCTTAGTGCGAGCTTTTTAACTTCTCCATCGCGTAAAAGTTAGTAACTGAAATTTGTACCTATGGAGTTGGAACAGCGTCCCTTCGTTCTTCCTATGGAGTATGGAGGGTAGAGGTAAGGAGACCTGTCTCTGTGTGTAAAAAGTGTCCGTTAAAATCTGCTAAATAAGGATGGCGCTACAGCAGCAACCGGGTAAATTTTAAAAAAGGCGCTGTAAGTTATTAGAATAAGATAGAGAAATAAAAAAGGACGAAAGAACTGTAAGCACTACAAAATCATATATATTATTTAAAGCTGATAAGAGAATGCAATCGATGTCTCCACCTTTTACCAATAATTTTAGGTTATATTGACGAAATTAGTTTGGACTACGTAAACATGTGAGGTCTTATAAATTACACTGTCACTAATACTCACTAACTACTCTAGTTATTAAATATATCAAATTTCCTAATTCAGCATACTTCAATCAGTTAACAACTGCTCAATTCATATATTCATACCCTGTGCCTATGATAGCGCCATTCTGGAGGATTTTTGAACTGTTATTTAATGCTGAAAGTGGGACACTTTTTCAAGCTTCTCCCTTAGGAGACGGTAGTAGTAGTAGTTTTATTTTTTTAAATGGAAAGGCAAGGGTGTCGTACCATACAGCCTAATCTTTTATATATATGTTTTTTTTATTTGATGAAATATGATACTATGAAATGAAATGAAGTTGATTAATAATATGAAACATGACATGATATGAATTGAAATGAAATGAGATGATATAATATGGAATACTTTTATGCAAAATGATAATATGAAGTGAAATGAAATGAAGATGATTAATTTGAGACATCAATCAACTGGGATGAAATTAAATGAAATGAGATGAGATGATATGAGATGAAATATAATCTCAGTAAAATGGTGGTCATTTACTGAGATTTTTTCAGTGGACTTTTTGGAGGATCCCGAGAAGTTACGTCCAGCGGCTTTGTTTCATATGAGACGGTTCTCCTTTCCTTACCTCTACCCTCTACCTTCTTCCTTATTTTTTGGCGCCGGCACGGTTTGTACATTAGCCAGCGTCAAGTACTAAGTTTTTTTGAAGTGAAACTTCCTTATCGGCGTTGGAAAAAAATTTACCGTCACATTTTTCGGTTACGCGTCACATTTTTTAATTCACGGTTTTAATTATTTACAGTTTATGAATAAAAAAAAACAAAGGAAACTAATCGCGACATACATAACACAAATGATTTAAAACGAATTTAAACTTACAAAATATAATCTCAATAAAATGGTGGTCATTTACTGAGACTTTGTCAGTGGACTTTTTGAAGGAACTCGAGAAGTTACGTTCAGCGGCTTTATTTCATTTTCCCACATTTGTGCACTTTCACAGACATTAAAAAGTTAATAAACCACCGTTATTACACATTTAAACCTGAAGAAACACCAAATAGATACCGGTGGTAGGACCTCTTCTGAGTCCGCGCGGGTGGGTACCACCGCCCTGTCTATTTCTGCCGTGAAGCAGTAATGCGTTTCGGTTTGAAAGGTGGGGCAGCCGTTGTAACTATACTGAGACCTTAGAACGTATATCTCAAGGTGGGTGGCGCATTTACGTTGTGGATGTCTATGGGCTCCAGTAACCACTTAACACCAGGTGGGCTGTGAGCTCATCCACCCATCTAAGCCAAGCCTTGCTTTCTTATTTCCACCGTTGTATCCTTTTAGACATTTTGCTTACGTTTAAGCCTCAATTGAAAAAATATATTTACAAAATTTTCCCTCGTATTCTCGTGAATTCTACTTATTTTACTACTATAAATTCCATACTTTTTTATTTCTTTAATTGCTTAATTTTACACAAAATGCACTATTCAAAAACATCAGTAAAGTTGGCATTCTACAACTATAATCTGTCAGAACCCTAAAAAGACTTTATAAACAACACATTAATTATTGTGTGGTTTAAACCATGGGTAGGTTTAAATACATTTTTGTCATAGTGTTAGCCTAGAAGCCCTACTACATTTTTTCCCAGAGAACGACCAAGTATTACCTAAATACAAGCCCATAGTGGTATTACAGTAATTAATTTGTACTATATTTCGAATTCTAGGCAAACATATTAACAGCAATGCAGGTGATGAGATATGAACTCTTAGAGACAGTAATTTAAGTTGCGAGGTGAGAGATAGCCACCTACCAGCACTTATGATAGGAACTAGGTGATAAGAATATTTTTATCATATATGGAATTGGATGAAGATATTGTTGTTTCGGATGAGCTATAGCCAAGTAGAAGCAGTAGCTCGATTAAAAGAAGCACTTGAGAACAAGCAGAATTCGTTTTTTTTAATTTTTTTATTAGAAATTGGGTGAAGATTGAGAAAAATTCACTCAAGCGCCTGGCACCACCCTTTTATGTTAAATTTGTTTTAGCAAATGGCAACATTAAATAACGATGTTCTTTCGCGGGGTTCGTGAGAGATGACGCGCCGGTGAATTCTAATATAAATTTGACGTAATTCTTCATAGCAAACATCTAAAATAAGGTTAATGGTATTTATTTTAAAATGTTGCTTAGTGATTTAGTGAGTTTTCACCAAAATAATAACAATAGTTGTGTTTTCAGACTTCACGATGGCCGATCAAGTCGAGTCAATGTCAGACGCCGAGTTACGAACAAAATTGGCAGAGCATGGATTTCCAGTTATGCCGATTACGGCTTCCACGCGGAAACTTCTCGTGAAGAAACTGAAGATGGTCTTGGATAACAAAGGTAGACCTCTAGCAAGTGACAACAAGGCGGAGAATAGGCGGTCTTTGGCGCGGTACTCTAGCGGTGAGGAGTCTGACTTAGACAACGTGAATAAGATCAAAGACAAACGCGGGCGTCGAGCGACAACTGGTGGTAGCATGTTGCCACCGTCTGTCAGCAAAACGAGAAGAACGCCTTCCAAGAAAAGCTCACCAGCCAGGCGTGATTCGGATAAGGGCTCTGAATCTGAGGACGAGAAGTCTGTGATACGACACGAGGAGGTTGAAACGATAACCAAGCGGCAAGTGACACGCACCTTTGTCGGTAATGACCAGGATGACTATGAAACTGGCTCTGATAGTGATGTTGATGTTGACAAAAAAACATCTACACCATTCCGCAGCAACTCACGGTCCAGTGATTACATATCAAGTACTTTACCAACTAATGATGCCTCGACAAGTCCAAAGTCACCTTTGTTTTCTCGCCCTTCTCTGCCAAGCACCAACTACACCTCACCTATGTCATCTTCAGATCATTTGAATTCCATAAGATCAAGACTGGGTCTCACATCTACACTCGGTGATAGACCATCTATTGGAAACTATACCTCTCGATTTTCTAGCAGTACTTATAAACCTGTCACAAGTACATACCAGCCTTCAACGTCTACTGTTGATGAGGTGGAATCTCCATATTTAAGTAACTTCACCCGCCGTCTGTCTTCGCTAAAGGCTGAGCCACCGAAACAATCGCCTTTTCTTGACCGAGACACAACCAATGGAAGCACAATGATACCTCGTCGGTCTTATATAACTGGAATGGCCAGATCTGATATAGTCGATTATAAAATGGTAAATGAAAAGAAATTTTTGAAAAATAACCTCGTATCCCTGGCTCTGGTTGGTCTTGTGGCTCTTTTTTTTTTTTGCTTATTTTTTATGTACATGGTAAAAAAGAATGACATAACATCCGTTGTGGATGATCAGAACAGTGTTATACCTATTTGTCATTTGAATATACCTGGTAACAGGCCTGGTATCAATTGTGTGCCTAAGGAACAAGTCAGCTATGCTAAAGACCTTTTGAAGGTAATTCATCCAGAGTTGACAACACGAATAGCATCATACAAATGTGGTCAGCCAGGAGCTATGCCTTATTTGACTGAGCGAGAAATTTTGGATATTGCCAGGTCTAAAGCAGACTCGACTGATGTAAGCCAGTGTCGCACAGATCTGAATAACTTGCAGGTGCTGCTAATTAACAATCCCAGGTGGGGTCTTAATGTTGTACAACTAAAAAATCTTTATACAAAAGATGCAGATTTCTCTCCAATATCCAACACTGATTTGATTGTACAGCAAAGAACTAAAGGTAGCGTTGCAATCACATTAACTGATCCATCCACACCGCTCACTTGTTTATTGGTGAACACAATTTATTCAGCTGGATCGACCATCATTATTGTAGCTTTCATCACATTATTAGCTGTTGCTGCTCAAGCCTTTTACAAATTTTATTTGAACTATAGAAAACGTAAAAATGATGAAATCTATTCACTTGTTGGACAGATTATTGATGTAATTTCTCAGGAAACTGTAGATAGTGGTGAACCTTATATATCTGTAGATCATGTTCGAGATACACTGATATCACCGGAGAACAGGGAAAAACTAGCATCTGTTTGGGATGCTGCTGTCAAATTCATACAAAGAAATGAAAGCAGAGTGAGAATGGAGGTTCAATCTGTTGATGGAGAAGACTCCAGGGTTTGGAGATGGATATCAAGTAACAGTCCTAAAAGGAGTGCAGCATGGCAAGGACAAGCATTTGAAACTCAAGAAGGCTCTGTTAATAACCTAACTGTATCACCAACTCCATGCCTTAAAATACGCCACATGTTTGATAAAAATGATGCAAACCCAAATCTAAGGACAATCATTCAGGATGTAATTCTCGAGAAATGTGGTGACAGATGCAACATCTTACATATTGAGATAGAGAGGAGCTCGTGCTGTGTATATGTGAAATGTGCGAATCCGTCAGACGCGGGCGTCGTGTACCGCAGCCTTCACGGTTGGTGGTACGAGGGTAGACTTATCACTGTTAAATACTTGCGTTTAGAGCGCTACATGCAGAGGTTCCCAAATTCTCCATCTATCGGACCATATTTGAAAATGTCCCGTCCTCAACGCTCATGGGATGAGTAAAGTAATATGATGAACTTATTTGAATAGAATTTTTGTCATAATGGGGCGAGTTTACAATTTAAGACTTAAAGAATTAATAATTTTATTTATTCTGGTCATAACAATATTTATACTCACCTTGATTCCCTGCTTTGAACAAAATTGATTTTTGAAGGGTTTTTATAATATAATAATTTATTTCATAAAGCAAACCTGATTTGTTATAATATTTTTTTCTAAGTATATTTTTAAAACTAGATGTAAAAATAGTGTTTGAAAATGCCAGAAGTTTAAATTAAATCAGCCGAGCACTAAAATGGTATTACTGAAAATACAACTTTTAAAAAGACTTCTTTTAATTTGATTTTTAAGTACTATCTACCTAGTAATAGCTAACATTCAAGAACGTTTCAAATCTAAAAATTTGGTCAGATATGTTTGGCAAAATTGATCTGAAATATAGAAAAATAATATAGGGCTCAGCGTAAAACTGAATGATGCAAACATTTGCTCATGAACTGTAAATATGTCACGGGTTCTAATTGAATAACCTGTTTTAGTTTTAATACCTATGATTTGTTATTCAATTTACTAATGTTTTGTTTAATGTGTAGTTTTAGATAGTTTTAAGCTTTAGTAAATAAAGAAAATCAGTCGTGAAGGCACAATGTTATAAGGTCTACTATTGTCTGGAATGTTCTGAGAACTGTTCATTCAAGTAAGCTCTTATAAATGTTTTTTTTTTAATTAAATAAAGCCTACCAGTCAATATAAACACAAGCTTTTAACACAATATGCACAGCTCATAAAGGACAAGATTTGATTACTTTGAAAAATGTAATTCAACAATTGACTTATGTTTTCACCTTGACTGCATAACAGTTTAAAATCTACTATATTTTGTGTAGTTAAAATTTAACATTCACTTATTCGGTAAATTGACATGTATTTTCTACTAACGTTTGTCTTAGAGTTAATTTTTATGGAATGATTTTCATTTTTTTAAATAAATTGCTACAAATAGATGTAAGCTAGTTTCATTGATGCATCACAAACTTTGATCAACGGCAGGGGGAGACAGCTCAAATAATCAATAGTTGTCCATATGATAAGAAAAGTATTGTAACTTACAGAGTTAAATACTTCCACATAATCATAATAATATGTGGATTTTTTATTAGGAAAGTTAGGGTCTGCTGATATCAAGTGGTTAATAGAACTCTGACAATATCCACGTTTTTATGTCCTTAAATGAGTTAATGAACTCACGACCCTATCAGGAAGTTAGGGGTTGCCGGAACCCCTAGACGTGCACGCCAGTGCGCACTTTGAGACGAGGTCGAATCTTAATTCTATTGTTCAATGGTTGCCCCACTCTGGCACACATGATTGGTTCGCGACAGAAATATGTAGGGTCGTGCTTTTTACACATGCGCGTTTCTAATACGCCCTACCGCCGGTGCGTACGCAGCTTTAATATACAATTAAATTATTATACACGTCATCCCTTTTCTGACAAGGTCGTCTAGTTTGGTCTACCTACGTCCAGGAAGGCCACTGATTGTAAAACGTTAAGCCTAATACTTTATTTTTGAAGGCACACAATACTTTAAAGGTCAATGACACAAACGCGCGGCCATCTTAAAACTCAGCCGGACAGACGTCAAAGTCGAGTTGACACCGAAGCAGAAGATGAAATTAAATAAAACTAAAATTCAAAATAAAAAAATATATATTTATATATCCCAAAAATAAAACTTTACTTATATTATTGTGTACACTTTTCAATAGTTAATAAGCTGTATCAAGGCTTGGTAGCAGCGCCACTTGTCCGGTAAGTAGAAAGGTTCGAAGACATGCGGGAAGGGCGCGTCCCAGCCGGTCACTCGAGCTATCGGCGCCTCCAAGTGCAGAAAACATTCCTCCTGTTCAAAAGTAGAATAAATGAGGCCTATAAAGTCAAAGGCAGCTAAATCCAAGTCTGTCAAATATTCAGGTAAACTACAAAAATCGGCCCTAAACACGTCATTAGGGATCCTCCCGATCCATCGAAGTACTGCTCTTGCTAGGGCCAGTGTTAGCAACACTCTCGGTTTGAGAAACTGAAATAACTTTGTTCGGATAGCTACGATATTCTTTATTTTAAAGCAGATTTATAAAGAATGAGAATATTACTAATTATCTGAATTTTAAATTATGAAACTTCGTTTATTAGTACTTAGTACAGAGCAAAAATGAAATTTTTGTGCTGAATTTGTTAGAGATTTAGCTGCATTTGTTATAACATGTATCTTTTTTTTTTCCTACCTAAGCTGATAGCCTTTAGAGGCTATTTCAGCGTAACCGTGGCTAGTAGGTGAGCTCACGGGGCTCAAACCTGATGACGTTGCTAACACGAACCCTAGCAAGAGCCGTGCTTCGCAGAATCTACCACCGGATCGGAAACGCGACCCACTGAGAAGATCCGGCGAGAAACTCAGTGGGCTGTGTCNAGTAGAATAAATGAGGCCTATAAAGTCAAAGGCAGCTAAATCCAAGTCTGTCAAATATTCAGGTAAACTACAAAAATCGGCCCTAAACACGTCATTAGGGATCCTCCCGATCCATCGAAGTACTGCTCTTGCTAGGGCCAGTGTTAGCAACACTCTCGGTTTGAGAAACTGAAATAACTTTGTTCGGATAGCTACGATATTCTTTATTTTAAAGCAGATTTATAAAGAATGAGAATATTACTAATTATCTGAATTTTAAATTATGAAACTTCGTTTATTAGTACTTAGTACAGAGCAAAAATGAAATTTTTGTGCTGAATTTGTTAGAGATTTAGCTGCATTTGTTATAACATGTATCTTTTTTTTTTCCTACCTAAGCTGATAGCCTTTAGAGGCTATTTCAGCGTAACCGTGGCTAGTAGGTGAGCTCACGGGGCTCAAACCTGATGACGTTGCTAACACGAACCCTAGCAAGAGCCGTGCTTCGCAGAATCTACCACCGGATCGGAAACGCGACCCACTGAGAAGATCCGGCGAGAAACTCAGTGGGCTGTGTCTGAGAGTTAATTTACTCGCCGAGCCCTTCGTCGCAAGCGACGGGATCGACGAGAACGGTGACCGGTGCGTGAAGTACCCAAAAGCACCGTTAGTGGATCGGGAGGATCCGAGATGACGTGTTTTGGGCGACGTCGACTGCTTTTCAATCTGTCCGCAGGATCGGGAATGTAGTTACCGGCGGCCACGATGAGAGGGTTCTCGTATCGTGCCGCTTTATCGAAGTGGTTATAACATGAAAACACTAAAGCGTGTCCAACTAACTAAACAAGATAGCGCCATTGTTAATACATTGTACGACATTAAGGCATTTAGCTGCCTTTGATTTCATAGGCCTCAAATGTCCTTAACTATCACGAAGAAATCACGAGGTCCGGTCTGTGTGCTTAGTGCGAGTTTTTTAACATTCTCGATAGCGTAAAAGTTAAGTCCAAGGACATGGGCCACTCTCCATACATTGCACGGCCCACTAAACGAAGTTCAAGGACAATAATGAAATTAAGTTTAATTAACAGACTATATATCCCTTTTTTATTTTATTTCTCCAATAGCTGTACTATGAGGTATTTCAGGGTTATCCATTCTTTCTGGGACACCCTGTATATAGATATGTGGGTGTGGCTGACCTGCACGGTGGCGGCGAGCTCGGCGCCGAACCCCGACGTGAGCGGGGCCTCGTGGGATATCAAGCACCGCCCAGTTTTCTTCACGGACTGGAACAAAGAGGGAGACAGTAGTCCAAGAACTTGACTTGTTGGGATTTATTAAGCAACGAACTGTAATTTTATTGTTTTATTACTTAGGTAGGCCGACGAGGTCACGGCTCACCTGATGTTAAGTGGTCACCGGAGCCCATAGACATCTACAATGTAACTCACCTTAAGACAAGGGTTATAAGGTCTCAGTCTAGTTACAACGGCTACCACACCCTTCAAACCGAAACGCATTACTGCTTCACTTCAGAAATAGGCGGGGTGATGGTACCTACCCGTGCGGACTTACAAGAGGTCCTAGCAACAGTAAATAACTTACATTTTGGGATTGAGTGAACAACGAACTATTGGTATTATGCTGCAATTTTGTAATCGTAGTAGCGTGAGGCGGGAATTCCTAAAATAATCGATAACTTTTTCACACACAAGATAAGTTAACCAACCGCTAAGTTATTAAATCGGCCAATATTTTGTGACAATAGGGAAAAATGCTAGAAGAAATAGGATTTTTAAAGTAGTTTTTTCTAATATTTTTATAACGATCTCACAGCCCACCTGGTGTTAAGTGGTCGCCGGAGCCCATAGACATCTACAACGTAAATTGCACCACCCGCCTCGAGACATGAGTTCTAAGGTCTCACTACAGTTACAACGTCTCCGATAAACAAATCGCAGCGACAAGTTTGGCGAGAGCACTCACATTGCACACGGTCTCCTCGTCCCAGGGCAGGATCGACTGCAGATCGATGACGTCACAGGTGACGCCGAGCTTGTCCCGGGCCATGTCTGCTACCTCCAGCAGCACGTGAACCTGCGTGCCCCAGCCCACCAGCGTGGCCGCGGCGCCTGCCCGGGACAACATTGCACTTATACTGAATGTTAGGACCGCTTCCGAATAGAAAGACAGACGATAGTAGTGTTACGCCGGTAAGAGTAACGCCATCTATCGCCGAATAGTCGAACGAATATCGAAGGATCCAGAATGCTAGAGAATTACAACGCCATCTATTTTCAGATAAACTGCTACTAGAGAGGTGTGGAATATTCTCGATAATTCTAGGGTTGAGGTAACGGCTATAAAAGCGTTGTAGAGATGGCACGCAGTCAGTCAGAAACCGGAACTACTCGAAGCGAAACAGCGAACGGATCACCTGAAGCGAGACGGAATAAGCGAAAGTTTTAAAGTGTTTGTTGAGTCTTTATGAAGTGTTTAAGTGTTTTAAGTGTTGAATACAGTTTCTAAGTTGTACTTTGATGAAATTTTATTTATCCCGAACCCCAGCGGGTAACAGTACTAATGGTACTGGTGGTAGGACCTCTTGTGAGACCGCGCGGGTAGGTACCACCACCCCGCCTATTTCTGCCGTGAAGCAGTAATGCGTTTCGGTTTTAAGGGCGCGGCAGCCATTATACTATACTTGAGACCTTAGAACTTATATCTCAAGGTGGGTGGCGCATTTACGTTGTAGATGGCTATGGGCTCCAGGGACCACTTCACACCAGGTGAGCTGTGATCTCGTCCACCCATCTAAGCAATAAATAAATAAAAATGACTCCTTTGATGATGGGACGGAAAAAAATAGATACTGATTTAAAAAAAAAACATATTTTTTAAACGTTTTATTAGCATTATTTAGGCACCATCATGTTAGTGCAGCTAAATGAAACGATAGTTTCATAAAAAAATACTTTACTAAAAAAAAAAACCAGCAATGAAACACAAAATCAAAAAGAGTTGATGCTCCAATCAACGAGCATCCGAGCGTGGCGCGGCGCAAACTCGCCCGTTTTTTTTTTGTTTTTTTTGTATTGCCCTTGTGTATAGTGTTATGGTGCGTGGTTACCGTCACCCATTTCAGCAATGCCAGGGGCAGAGCCAAGCCGCTGCCTACCGTTTAATACTCTCCACAAGCCTCGTTTGAAGAAGGACATGTCCTAGCGCTCGGGAAACATCGTGAAGGGGAGCTCATTCCATAGCCGGATGGTACGAGGCAAAAAGACCTCCGGAAACGCACTGTGGATGACCGCAGTGGATCCAGCACAAATATTTAATAACAACATTTGTCTAGATAACTATCATTAGTACTATCGTCTGTCTTCGTTTTCGGAAGCGGTCTCCTAACATCCAGTCTAAAACAACCAAATCAATGAAGCGAGAGGGAGACAGAGAGACACGAGAATAGAGAGGCACTGATTGTTGATAAATAATGTTGAGAGTAAACTTAAATAAAACCCAGCGCCGGTCTGGGTTTTATTTAAGTTTACTTAGTGCGAGTAATTTTTAACGTTCTCGATAGCGTAAAAGTTAACTTAGATTTGTATGCAGTTTGAACAGCGCCCCTAGCGGCAAACTGAATACAACTGAAACTGACCAACTCTTAACGTCTGCGCCTTTCCCAGCGGTAGCGTGTAATCCTCGACGGGTACTTCTTCGGCTGCCGACCTGTACAGTATCTTCGGTTCCAGGAACACGCAGGGGTCCCTCTCGCGGATGCAGGCCAGCAGCAGACCCTTGGCCGCTATGGGCCCGCGAGGCACCACCACCTTGAAAATACACGTTTTCGTTTATTGCAACGTGACTTAGCTCACGGCCGACCTGGTGCTCAATGCTTACCGCAGCTCATATTTATTTTTATTGCTTAGATGTTTGGACGAGCTCACAGCCCACCTGGTGTTAACTGGTGGTTACTGGAGCCCATAGATATCTAAGACGCAAATGGGCCACCTACCTTGAGATATAAGTTCTAAGGTCTCAGTATAGGTACAACGGCTGCCCCCCCCTTAAAACCGGAACGCATTACTGCTCCACCGCAGAAATAGGCGGGGCGGTGGTACCTACCTGCGCGTACTCACAAGAGGTCCTACTACCAGTAATTACGAATGCACCGGACATCTTATCCTTTAGGCTACGACGACTTATTGTATTGAATAACGACCCTCCCACCCTTAAAAGTGGAAAACATGTTTGCTTCACGCGCAGAAGTTCCACAATGCCCTCCACGAAGCCAGGGACCGCAGTAAATGGAGGGTAACTGTACCAGAGAGAATGATGCAGTGGGGGTCACGATCCTCTGTAATGAGGAGAGGGACGCATGAAGGAGGTCACGCGCAGAAATAGGTGGTAAGTTTGAGGAATTAAAAAAATAAATGAAACTACTTCACAGAATAAACGATCTGTCAGACTGTGGAATCACCCTCTTTAACTTGATAAATTCATATATATATTGTAATACCGTCAGTAGGAAATTCAAAAAATATGTTTATTGAGTTGTTATGAGTGTGATCCAGACCATTACATTGGTCATCCTGGATCCAAGGAGGCCTTTGCTTCCTGTCGGGTCATCTGCGTGCTAGCAGAATATTATGAGTAATAAAATAAGAGAATAATCAGTTAGTTCATCTGTCCAATTTATTTGATAAGATAATCTTAACTCACCCGGAGACCGGGGACATGTGCAAAGAAGGCCTCCGGACTCTGGGAGTGGTAGAGTCCGCCGTGCCCGACCGCACTGCAGGGCGCGCGGACCGTGAGGGCGCCGCTGTCGTACTCCCCTCCAGATCTGTACCTCGCTTTAGCAGCTTCGTTCACTATCTGAAAAAAAAATAAAAGAATTCTAAAGCAATCTCAAAATTGTTGTGTTTCAATGGTGAAATTTGTTATAATCTTATTAGTATATGTATGTAAATATGTTTTTTTTTTCATTAAATTATCTCTTTCTGTAATAACTAATGTGTGATATATTATGTAGGTACTTCGTTTTTAATCTACAAATGACTGAATGGTTCATCGACACACAAATCAAAACAGAACTTTGGCACAATTCCCATTATTGCCAACAAGTCGTCCATATGCCTTTTATGTTGTTAAACTCCATCAAGAAAGTATTTTTTCAGCATAATATCTTGATTCAATTGTGCAAGCCCTGGGTTGATTTTGTCATTATACTAAGGTATAATTGAGAAATTCCAAAAAATATTTTCTTGTTGATTATAGATAGGTTGAAAAGTCCATGGCCTAAATTCAAATTATTATTAACAATCTCATGTTGATATCCATATAATCATCAAGTCAATACCATTATTAACTTTGCATTTGCCCTACCAGACGACTTTAGAGGGCGGTTTTTTTTCAAAAATAAAATGTTCCATTATAGTCATAAAGCAGTCGCTTCGGGTCAAGGTTTTTCTTCAGTATTTTGGGTTCTGGATATAAATATATCTGTGGCAAGAATTAAAAATGTGCCTACACTCAGAATATCAAATATCTGTATCAATTATTCTTACAGGGAATCACAGGAATAATCAGACAGATGACGAAACCTTCAAGTGCATAATACCCAATATTTAATTACCTACCTGATCAAATGCTGGAAATATGTAATCAGCAAATTGTATTTCAGCAATAGCAGTTGCGCCTGCAGTGGCTAGACCTATACCGAAGCCGGCAATACCCTGTTCACATAGTGGAGTATTGAATACACGGTCCTTGCCATATTTCTCCTGGAATAAATAGATTACTTTAATGTAGGTAGCTGTGTTATGGTCTCCCTCTCTCTCTCTCTCTCTCTCTCTCACTATAATGCAATGGTCCCAGATTACCCAGGTCACTTCCCAAGGTGACTATCTGACGTCCTGGAGAAGCTGAAATATTGTTTGTATGATGACACTTTCACATACACTAAAAATGGCCTGAATACTTATTTGAATGTTAATTTGCTGCAAAATTCTTGTTCATTGTATTGTATTGTATTGTATACTATAACTACAGTACAATATACTAGCAATTCTCTGCAAATAAGTCTCTAAGCTACACCAATTTTGTGTGTGAAATATTGCAACCAAACCAAAATGTATGCTTTTTAATAGATAAATGATATTCCATGTTTCTAAATAATTTTTGAAAATGCATATCATTTTATTAAATTAATTAATCTATTAGACATCATCTTCTCGGTTCTTCTGGTGTGAAGTGGTTGTCAGAGCCCGTGTATCTTAATGTGAAGTGTTTATTAATTATTTTGTATTTTGGCCACCTGACTTGTCCATCATAGAAAACAGATATAATTTTTTTTTACATTAAATTCAAATATTAAAATTGGACTCGAAGATCAGACTTGAACATTTTAAAAATATAAATAGAAACTTTAAAACTAAACTCTGAACTGGACTATTTTTTTGGATAAATTTTGTAGTTAAGAATTATTTTTACCTGTAACCCCAAAGCACATCTGAAGACACCCCCGAATGCGACATCTTCACCGAACAATACAGCAGTTGGATCATTCTTCAATGTGATGTCCATTGCATTGTTTATTGCTTGCATCATATTCATTTTTGTCGTTTCTCCTGAATAGCACATGGAATTTCGTATTTTAAGTGTGATTAACTATAGAACTGCTAAGCTCATTATTCAATTGACTTTAAGACAGTTTTTGAAAAAAATGCTGATTTATGAACAAGATATTATTTGATGTGTATTCTTAACCACCCACTGATATGATTATGAGCGCTTAAATGCACGTATCTAAGAATTACAAAAATATAAAAGTATTTAAGAAATTATACGATTAATGAATCAAATTAAAACTTAAATTAGTACAATTCAAATTGTGCAATGAAAACATGTTTGCTCTATATATCATAAAAATCTCAAGTCACACTCACCATCTACTGGCCTTTCTTTATCTGGATAATAAATAAAATGTGAAGACATTCTTTTAGCGTAGTTATTAACATTTCGAATTAATTTATGGAACACAATACTTTTTGTACTTAAACTTGTCATTTTTAACGTCACGGAATCCAACGACTGTTGAATTGGGTAATAAGCTGTTATCTACTAACGTAATTAACTTTGCTTTGATTAAAAATCATTTATAAAGTGTGTGACGAAAGAATTAGCATTTTCTCGCGTTAGTCAGTATTGTTTTCCTACTTGTTGAAGTTCAGTTTTTATTACAACTTCGACTCTATTTGTACGGGATAATGTTTACTTTCAAATATCTTGTCTTTCGAAACAAGTGTAGTGACGGCAATACGGGCACGAACTTTGGTTTTCGAGAATACTTTATTAAAATGAGTTCAATTTACATTTTAAACAAATTAACGAAGTTTTCCAAAAAAATATTGATGAGCCTATCATTAACATATTATGCACACAAAATAAACCTAACATTAATTATCAAATCTTTAGAATATTTCAGTAAATTGAAAAACTATTCGTTTTTAACCGCTTCGCGTTATGTGCCGAATCCGAAAATTCAACATTAATCAACAATAACATTACTAAATTTTCTTGACGTTGACGTTGGCGTTTTCAATAAAACGAGAAGATGTCACTGTCGTTTTTTGTCCAACTTCGAATATTGTAAGGTTTCCAAAACCAAACTAGCTTCGAAAAGCTATCAGGCCACCTGATATAGGTAACTACAGCGGAATCCCTAATAAGCTTGTTGTTAATATGATACATTACACTACATTTATTGTTGTTCACTACTGCTACTACTACTATACATTATTTGAGAATAGATATGAGCTTAGTTTAGCTAGCATAGCTTAAGAAAAAAAAATCCACCCAGTTCAGAACTCTCTACGTTATCTTAGTTGTTATAAAATTCTTCAACTTCAAACCTACTTCAATTGTAATGTACTTAGACTTCTATGGGTTTGAAGAATTCGAATAGTTTAATCTCCAGGATTTTAGCTATATAAATTTTTTTTCAGACTGCCCATGCCGCGGCGCCGACGTCCTCTGCTGGAAATAGGCCAAAATAGCTCCCTAATCACACTTAGGCAATTTCTCAAAACC
The DNA here is from genome assembly GCF_003987935.1 of Bombyx mandarina. The sequence continues at coordinate 202,542 of NW_021011683.1, read as the reverse complement.
ACATCAAATATCTCATTGAATATTCCATGCATAAGTGTTAGTAAAAAGAAAGTTCCCACTGCCAAAAGTCACATAATATTGAGTAGTTTTTGTTCGCATATATTTTAATTAACATAGTACTAATATCAGTATAATAACTAACCATAGTATAATTAACATAGTATAGTCTATCAGGTTATCATTTCTAAAATTGAAAAGTTTAAATTAATGACACGAAAATTCATGAATTTGCTATTCATTGCTGATTTCTGTTGAGCAATAGATGTTGCTTTCAGGGTTTTATTTAGCTACTAGCAAATACCATTGCACAAATAACTTCGTAGATAGGGTAATCAAATTGGATTGAAACATCATAATCTACATTTTAATAAGTGTAATCCTCCAAATGAAACTAAATTTTGGCACATAATTATTTGCCTTATAAATAAAACTGATTTTATTAAATAACATTAAATTTGTATTTGTTAATGGTTGTTTATAATGTAATTTTTAATGACATTATAAAATATAAGTAGTTGGTACTCATTGTTTGTATTTAATTTGTATTTTTTCTGTATTTATTCATTTTGAAGCCGCACCGCGTTTTAAATTATAATGAAGTACCTAATATAATTTATAAAAACGTAATACCTATAAATTTTTACTTTATTACCTTGATTAAAATTAAATTAACATGTCACTTTGTGAGTACAATAGAACGATGGATTATTCTAATATAAATAGTAAAATCTTTGTTGTTTTGTTTCATTCATCTTTGAATGACATATTCTGTATTTATTTATTTACTAATTATTCTCTGAAAAGTCAAAATGCCCAAGGCCATAACCCCTCAAAATAAAAATCAAAATGCATTAACAACAATAGAGTGCTTGTTTAGTATAGGTGTGTTTATAGTTACTTTTACTTTTGCTCACGAGAATAACGCGGTCGACAGCTCAGAATCACGACTCTGGGAACTGAATGATGTAAATTTATATCTCATTTCGTGCTGAAAATCCCTTTCGTAACCCACTTGACAATAGAGTGAAAAGAATTGTTGATTCTACGCCGTGGGTCAAGTTTTGACTTCCCTAAATGTAGCTACACATAAATGTAGGTGTATTCAGGCTCATTTTTAAATCGTAATATTGCGTTATTAGCCAAAAAAATGACTTAAGTTTGAAATTGTGTCCGTTTTGGTATGTACCACTTCGCAAAACATTTCCACTGGAATCGCTTAGCACTAGATTGGCTAAAGGTTGGCCTAACAATTCTCTACCATATTAATCTTAGTACGTAGCCAAAAATATTTTGTTATTCATTCTCGGTCATAATCTGGGTTTTTGTAAGTCGAGTGAATAATCGCGAGTTAAAATGCCCCTAAGTTTTAACTGGTGGTAGGACCTCTTGTGAGTCCGCAGACGGGAAGGTACCCTCAGAAGGTACCATTACCCTGCCTATTTCTGCCGTGAAGCAGTAATGCGTCTCGGTTTGAAGGGTGGGGCAGCCGTTGTAACTATACAAAGACCTTAGAACTCATATCTCAAGGTGGGTGGCGTCATTTACGTTGCAGATGTCTATGGGCACCGGTAACCACTCAACACCAGGATTTAAGGATAAATAAACACTTAGAGCACTAAAAAAACACTCAACAAATACTGTAAAACTCTCAATTCGCTTGTTCCGCTTCGTTTCAGGTGATCCGATCGCTGTTTCGCTTCGAGTAGTCTGATTACTGACTGACTGTGTGTCATCTCTACAACGCTTTTATAGCCAATACCTCATCCGTAGAATTATAGAGAATATTCCACACATCTCTAGTAGTAGTTTCCGCTATCTGACAATAGATGACGTTGTACTTCTCGAGCGTTCTAGGTGCTACTAGATCCTTCGACATTCGTTCGACGATTCGGCGATAGATGGCGTTACTCTTACCGGCGTAACAAGAACAGAAAACCGAATTGATGGAAGAAGATTGATTCAAGAGTCTGTAAAATAATATCAATTTTAGAAATGTTTGGTGGGCCGCGTGTTGCTCATCCTTGGCATATATCATTATAGGCCGTATTCAGTGTCGCCTTATTATCATGGGACATTTTACTCCACTTGCTGATCGTAGGATAAAGTCTGCCGGGGATAAAACGGTTATGGAAGGACCTTATATCTGAGCGGAATGTCATGGGTGCATCCAGGATGACTCCCAGATACCTGACCTTCCAGGTTCAGGGATTGATTGGCCGAAGAGGGTGATCGGAGATGCTTTCCATTTTGTGATGCAAATCGCCATTTGCATAGCTTTTTGTTTCGATCATAAGTTAGTGCTATTTTAATTTGTCAGGCATAAGATTTTAGTTTGCATATTGCATACACTAGTTTTCCACCCGCAACTTTTCCTGTCTCAGCTTTATATCGCGTGAACGGAGACCCTACAGGATTAAAGGTACATTATTTTCAAAGTTCAAACTATTTACACACCGATTTTTTTTCTATGTAACTTCTAACATCGCATAAACCATTAAAGTATGTATATTAAAAAAAATTTAAAAGTATTTTACTTTTTTTATCATCCAATTTTAATGGAACAAATACTGCTCCAAATTAACCTATCTGCAGTAATTCCGGAGATGGGCTGGAAGAAATAGAAATATATAAAATAATTATAAAAACATTCATCCAATATAATATTTTACCAGGAATTACAATAAGCACAAGAATTATATTCCCATATAAGACATTGAAATGACTCCATAGAGCGTCTTGTCGTTCAGGGCAAAGTACAAGGCACTAGACCGCGTGGAAGGGTGCCCTTGCGATGGACCGACCAGATCAAGTCGGCGGTTGGCGGCTGTTTGCATGAGTGTACCAGGCTCACCACAAACCGGGAGAAGTGGCGATTGCTTGTGAGGCGCATAACATCTGCACACAGCAATGATGCTGGATGACGACCACGACCGCTCTGACAAGAGTGATACGACATACGATACGATACGATAAGACATTTAGAAGAATTAGTACGTAGGCACTACGAACGCATACTATTGCCATCTCCTTAAATCCTCCTGCGCATAAATGCTTTACATTGAAAATATAGACGAAAACTGACTAGGTGGTGCAATTTTTATTTTTTCAATAATATTTTGGAACTACCTTTTCGCTGGTAGCGCGGTGCAGTAATTAGCAGCACTCTTGAATATTGCGCCGAGGATCGTGAGTCCGATTCCCACATTTAGCAAACATTCGTTTAATGAATAGGTTTGTTTGCTCTTTTGGTATTTACTATCTACATATGTATCTATTTAAACATGTATAAAAATTATGAATGTCGGTCTCTGCTAATAGCCCATAACATAGGGAATCCTAATTTGGGGCCCGATGACTGTACGCTTTCTTAATCTTTTTGTATAGGGCTGAGACCTGGATCTTGAAAGAGTCTGACAGGCGACGCATAGACGCGTTTCAGATGTGGCGCTGGCGCGATGGCGGCGCATGTTGCGCATCCCTTAGACGGCTTTCCGGACGAACGCTTCCATTCTTAACGATCTAAAAGTTGACCAGAGGCTATCCATCAAATGCCTATATAGAGTGCTCCAATATTTTGGTCATATTTTTTTATTTTTTTTTATTGCCCTTGTAGGCAGACGAGCATACGGCCCACCTGATGGTGAGTGGTTACCGTCGCCCATGGACTTCAGCAATGCCAGGGGCAGAGCCAAGCCGCTGCCTACCGCTTAATACTGTCCACAAGCCTCGTTTGAAGAAGGACATGTCATAGCGCTCGGGAAACACCGTGGAGGGGAGCTCATTCCATAGCCGGATGGTACGTGGCAAAAAAGATCTCTGGAAACGCACTGTGGATGACCGCAGTGGCTCCAGGTAGTATGGATGAACTCTACTCCGGTGGCGGGCGGTGCGATGGTAAAAACGAGATGCCGGTATCATCTCGAACAATTCCTCAGAGCACTCCCCATGGAACATACGGTATAAAATACAGAGGGAACCGAAGTCCCTCCGCAGACCCAGAGGCTCCAAACGATCCGTGAGACTGGGATTATCGACAATCCGAACGGCCCTCCTCTGTATGGAGTCAAATGGAAGAAGCTGGTATTTGGGAGCCCCGGCCCAGAGATGGGAGCAGTACTCCACGCGAGGCAGGACTTGTGCTTTGTAAAGCAGAAGCCTTTGTCCAGGCGTGAAGTACCGCTTCGCTCTGTTGAGGACTCCCAGCATTTTGGACGCCAACTTGGCTTTGCCTTCCAAATGACTCCGAAACTGGACATCGCTCGAAATGTCTATAGCAAATGTCGAATGAATATAGCAAGAAAACCCTCTGACAGCCTGGAGAGACTCATAGTGACGGGTAAAGTGGATGGAACACGATCCAGAGGTCGGAGCCGAAGAATATGGAGTGATCAAGTATCCGAGTGTCTGGACATGACACTGAGCCAAGCACTTCACTGTGCCACTGACCGACAAAAGTGGCTACAAACTACAAAAAAAGGTTACAGGCGGACGCATCACGATGCTCAGCAATGAGCGATCGACTGAAGGAGGAGGAGGAAAGAAGAAATCACGCACAGTCCGTGCGTGATTTCTTCCCAGCTATTTATTATTATCATTATTATTTACATTCATAAAGAGTGCGTAGTGAATGGCAGTAGAGATTTTCTCGTCTGCAACATTGTTCGCTCTCCCTTCTTTCGGTATCGCTATTTTCTTTTAATTCGTAGGTGATCAAAGGGGATTCTAAGGGGATCCAAAGGAATCCAAGATAAATTTACTTTCTCTTGGGTTATGCACATTTCAGTCTTTTCGTTTGGTTGTTGTGGAACTAGGTCACAAATTTGCGTATCTAAAGCTGCTAGGGGTCTGAGAATTGGGGTCTCGTTCTTGTACGAATCCTAAGTGCTTATATTAGGTCGCGGCCATTTGTTCTGCTTTCGTCGAAGCTGCTTTACAGCACAACTGAGACTTCGGCTTTGCATTTCAAGGTTAGTGACGGTATTCGCATTGTATTATCTACGAACCATGCGCTCTTGGTCAGTACGGCAAAAAAAAAAGACATCGGTTACCCAACAGCCGTTCAATTTAGCGGTTTGACATTTACGGCTGTCAAAATCTGACACGAGTAAACCGCAAAGATTCACTGACCAAACATTACCAACATCTAAAGTTCAAATGTAATGATTTGTAAATAACAGTTACCATTTTTACTTGGTGTAACAAACGGCCGCACCTAACACAAGCCCATTGACTGCGAATTATAGCTTTAGCTAAAAATCATTTCAATTAGGATGAGACTGAAGTATGCATATAAAATATGAAGTATGAATATAAGCATATAATATAAAATTCGTTCGTTTTAAATTTGTAATTCAGAAAGAATGGAACTCGTTACATTTTTTCAGGATAAAGCTTACATAACTCATTCTCCCGTCTATAAACTAACAGTCGATTTTTAGATCAGTCGGTACGTAAAATAACGAACCAGAAAGCACTGTCGTTTTATTACAACAAATGTATACGTACACGGAGTTCTCGCGTAATGTCATCTATACTAATATTATAAAGAGGAAAGATTTGTTTGTTTGATTGTATTGATTAGGCTCCGAAATTACTGAACCGATTTGAAAAAATCTTTCACTGTTTGGAAGATACATTATTCTCGAGTGGCATAGGCTATAATCTGTTTTGAAAAAAAATAGGGATCCTTACTAAAACTCCAATAATGTAACCCAAGGTGTAAAAAATTACCTAAAATATTCTTTACATCGCGTGCCCTGCGAAAACTATTGATGATAGAACAAAATAGTGTACTGCGACTTTGTAGAACACATTATTATTTACTAAAAGTGTCGCGACAGTATATGTCTAACTATTATAGTTATGCTGCAATAAGTGTTCTTTTGTTTATTAAAATAAAACAACGTCAAATATAGTTGAAATTTTTGTTAAAGACCCGAGCGGAGCCGGAGCAGGCCGCTAGTTTTCCATAAAAAGAAATATCTTAAACCGGTCACTCACATTCGCTCGAGTACGCAAACCCACAAGTGTAGGACGACATTTGCAAATGATTTTGCACAGTTTTCGCTGCATTCGTGGTTTTCCAAGCTGTGTCGGTTTTTTAACGGACATCAAAGCGCGCGAACCGCGATCCTTCGCGTAGTCTCCCATACATTCGTGTGACCAGTTGTGCCCACGATTGCGAAGGTAACGAACGTTTCGCCATTTTCATAGTTCGTGACGTCTACTGTGTAGCGTAGCGTACCTGCATCATGGATTGGAACAACACCAAGGTGATGGAGTTTATTGAACTCCTGCAAAATAAATCGACCATATGGGACCCTCAAAAGAAATCCCATAAAAATAGAATGGCCGTTAATCACGCCTGGCAAAGAATTAAAAACTCTTTTTCTCTTCAATGTTCTATTGACGAATTAAAAAAGAAGAGAAATTCGTGAAACATTCGTAAACAAGTGTAGGAGGAAGAGCAAACGGGTTCGCAAATTGAATACCGAACCCATTTGCACAGCCGCTAAGTTTGCGAATGAATGTCTGCCAGCCCTTCACATGCGCGCGAACATTCGTACAATGTACAATTACAATGTACGAATGTTTGCGCGCATGTGAGTGGCCGGCATTAAGTTAATTCAGGTTGTACACAGCCTTTGAGTGAAATTTCATTCAAATTCGTTCATGAATCTGCGTGATTGAGGTAGCATTCGTATTATTGATTGACCTAAAACTTGTAGTCTAGAGATTATTTATTGTTTATTATTATTTTTTATTTTTTTTATTTTATTACTTAGGTGCGTGGACGATCTCATGGCCCACCAGGTATTAAGTGGTTACCGGAGCCCATAGATATCTACAACGTAAATGCTGCCACCCATCTTGAGATAAGAATTCTAAGGTCTCAGTATAGTTATAACAGCTGCCCCACCCTTCAAACCGAAACACATTACTGCTTCACGGCAGAAATAGGCAGGGTGGTGGTACCTATCCGCGCGGAATCACAAGAGGTCTTACCATCAGTAATTACGCAAATTATAATTTTGCGGGTTTGATTTTTATTATACGATATTATTCCTTCACCGTCAATTCAAGTTCAAGTCAATCGTGAACATTTGTTGAGTACGTATTTCATTAGAAAAGTTGGTACCCGCCTGAGATTCGAATACCGGTGCATCGCTCAACACGAATACACCGGACGTCTTATCCTTTAGGCCACGACGACAACATTCGTGCTAGAAATAGTACACAACCATTCGAACTCACCTCCCTCTTTAGTCCTGTGTATATTTAAATGCTAATGATATCGCGACAGTTGCTACAACCGCTACAAAGACAGTGCTAGTTAATTTGTATCTTAATTATAGAGTTAGATTGTTTGAAAATACAGCTAAATTAATTCGCGTAACCAGATATAAGCCATAATGATTATAGTCGAAAACGCCGATATGGACCAATAAAAAGCGAAATATTTCTATTGTTATATCACGCCAAAGAAAACAAATCAAGATGTTTGTAAGACCTTTATAAGCTTCACTTAGGGCAACACAAATGAAGAAAACTGGGTCACTCTAATAAAAGTATTCAAAACAAAACGGGAAAAACAATAATTGAATCGTTCATTTCAGCAGAGAAGCCATTGTACGCTCCGTTTCAAGGATATGATAGACATACTTCAATGCTATGAAAGACATGGTAATATTGACTTCGAGCTCATGTCTATGTCTATGGATCATATCTATGGTAACCATTTAATAACAGACCGTGAACTAAGGCTGTTTGCTAAGATAAGATAAAAAAAAAATTAAATTCACCATGCTCTGTTGAGGGTAACAGTGGAGCTGTTAAATTACGTCATTCGGGGCCAAAATAAACGCCCAACTTAATATAGTTTAAACGCTAATGTAGTTAATGATTATGGAAAGAAAATTATGTAAGGATTTTTACTGGTGGTAGGACCTCTTATGAGTTCGCACGGGTAGGTACCACCACCGTGCCTATTTCTACTGTGAAGCAGTAATGCGTTTCGGTTTAAAGTGTGGGGCAGCCGTTGCAACTATACTGAGACCATACAACTTATATCTCAAGGTGGGTGGCGCATTTACGTTATAGATGTCTATAGACTTCAGTCACCACTTAAGACCAAGTGGATTGTGAGCTCGTCCACCCATGTAAGCAATAAAAAAAATAAGTTTAGTTTTTTTTTTAAATACAAATACAAATGTATTATTGGCACTGACAGCATGTTTTCTTATTGTGATTTAAATACTCTAAAATTTTTAAACAGTATTTGTACAGTAAATTAAATAAAAAAGAGCAGAAAGTTTAAAGAATAAAGTCTTCATTTTTTATTGGTTGGTATAATATAAAAAAGAAACGACTAATTTGACATCGTGCGTTCTGATTATGTGAATATTGAATAAAAGGGTTTAATGATTTGAAATCAATAATACTTCAGTAATTTAATGATTGCTTTAACCTACTTAACACCCGTTATAATAATTAGTTTTCAGATTGTTTCGTTACTGACCAATTAATTTGGACAAGCCTCTGCCATCGAAAACAATCCGTTTAAAAATTTAATTGTTTTATTAAATTAGTAGGCACTAGTTTTAGCTGAATTCGATACAACTTTGATCATCAGTCCATAATCGTCAGAAAACAAATTCATTTTCAATATGATCATATATTATACACAAACCTCTTATGTCTTTTGCTGTTGCCCAATATTGACCTTTAATGTTTGCCTCATCAGCTCGCTTCAAATATTTTATACAGTTTTGTAACACGTGCAACACAAATAAAAAAGCCTAGTTCCTGTAATATTGTCGATTATCGAAGTTATAATTTGACTGGCAAATTTTGGTAAAGGCTTACTGGTGGTAGGACCTCTTGTAAGTCCGCATGGGTAGGTACCACCACTCTGCCTATTTCTGCCGTGCAGCAATGCGTAGTTACTTAGCGCAAAGCAGTAATGCGTTTCGGTTTGAAGGGTGGGGCAGCCGTAGTAATTGTAGTTGGGGAAATAGTCTTTTCGCATTATAGTATATATTATGAACTTGTAATAAAATCTCTTTGGCTATACTATTTGTATCTGGCTGCTTTTGGTATAATTAAAAGTTTAAAATATAAAGAGGATAATTCCAAATTCAAATTAGGAAAATGTGTGATTTTTATCACTAAAGTATGAAACCTAATAGGTCTATGACTTTTATTTATTTTTCGTACTGTCAATCTAATGAAGAAATTCGATATATTTTAAAATTTTACTACAAAAAAAAATGCAAGGAAAACCGCAAAAAAAATTTGCGATGTTTGTGGACCTAGTGCAGTGTCTGTGAGAGTAGCACAAATTTGGTTTAAGCGTTTTCAATCCGGAAATTTTGATGTCAAAGATGCACGTCGCTCTGGTCGCCCTATTACAGATAAAATAGATGCCATTTTTGAAAAAGTAGAGCAAGATCGGCATATCAGTAGTTACGACGTAGCTGAAGAACTGGGAATTGACCACAAAACAGTTTTGGCGTATTTGAAAAAAACTGGGTACTCAAAAAGCTCGATATTTGGGTACCTCACTGAAAGAAACCTAATGAACCGTGCACTCATTTGTGATACTTTATTACGTCATAATGAAACCGAACCATTTTTGAAGAAGCTGATAACTGGTGATGAAATGTGGATCTCGTACGACAAGAACGTGCGAAAAAGGTCGTGGTCAAAGGCCGGTCAGGCTTCACAGACTGTGGCGAAACCCGGGTTAACTCGCAACAAGGTGATGCTGTGTGTGTGGTGAGATTGGAAGGGCATTATTCATTATGAGCTGTTATCACCAGGCAGAACCATCGATTCTGAACTCTACTGCGAACAACTGATGAGATTAAAGCAAGAACTTGAGAGAAAGCGGCCGGAATTGATCAACAGAAGGGGTGTGGTTTTTCATCATGATAATGCTAGACCTCACACATCTTGAACCACAGCAAAAATTAAGAGAGCTTGGCTGAGAGGTGTTAATGCATCCGCCGTATAGTCCTGACCTTGCCCCTTCAGATTTCCACCTGTTTCGGTCTCTTCAGAATTCTTTAGGCAGTGTCGGGTTAACATCACGAGAAGACTGCCAAAACCAATTGTCGCGGTATTTTGATCAGAAGCCCCAAAATTTCTATAGCATTCGGATCATGTCCCTACTTACAAGATGGCAAAAGTTATCGAACAAAATAGTACCTACATATTTTAGTTAAATGTAAATAAACTATACTAAAAAATGTTATGAATTTTCTTAAAAAATGCGAAGAAACTTTTTCCCCAACCTTAGAACTCATATCTCAAGGCAGGTGGCGGCATTTACGTTGTAGATGTCTATGGGCGCCGGTAATCAATTAACACCAGGTGGGCCGTGAGCTCGTCCCCGTGTCTAAGAAAAAAAAAACCGTATGCCTTAATGCGGTAAATAAGTAACAAATAAAACATATCGGTCTCTAGAGTAGCACTACCCTGTCTCCTTCTATAGGTAAAAAAAGCGGTAAAAGACAACTAAGCTTCAATGCAGTCAAACTCAATTAAATAAGTATTATTCATTAAAATTCAAAGACTAGACAGATCTTGATAAAACTTAAATGGAAACACATGAAAAGTACTACTAGCTTACCAAAAAAAAGATAATAATTCAAAATCGGTTCAACTTGAAAAAAGTTACCACACAAAAAAAAATACAGTCAAATCAAGAACGTTCTTTTTTTTTTGAAGTCGTTCAAAAAGAAAAACCTTATCTATATTTTAATACGTGAAGCAAAAACTTTGTACGATATTAGCGCGGACGGAGGAATATGAAATTTCGACAAAGAGTTCGCCGTGCAACCTAACCCATGAATCAGCTCGCCGAGTTTCTCGCCGGATCTTCTCAGCGGGTCGCGATTCCGATTCGGTAGTAGATTCATTCGCGAAGCAGCTACTGTTGTGCTGTTAGGTCTCCTTCGGAGGCGCTCGTGTAGCTGTTAGCAATTCCCACTCCTCCTGGCTGAGCCTTTGCTCGCCCACCTGTCCTTCCTGGTGAAACTGGAAAGGCCTCCGGGCCCCCAGTAATCCTTCAATCATAAAAAAAAAAAAATCCTACGCTTATAGAGAATATAGAGACGAAGTGCAGGATGTTCATATTTTTGTAATAATTATAGATAAGTCAAAGATAAGAAAGAAGGCACGGCGTTGGCAATTTTGTCGATAGCTGTACATTGCTTCGACAAGTGATAAAGTTTTTCCGCTTAATTTTGTCGATAGTTTTACATTGCTTCGACAAGTGATATTTAAGTATTCGGCGGTGCGGAGCCGGAGACTATTTGCATATGGCTTTATCGTGTAGTTTTCCAAGACACGATTTCGCAATAAAAGCATTGAGCTGCGTCTAGACTGCAGCGGCGTACACGCTGCGATTGCCTCACAGTACTTTATATAGATCATTTACCTAATATGTTATCTAACTTAGTAGGTCTGATGAAGACATATCCTATATTCTAATTGAGTGGGTGCTTTAGACCTAAGATGAATTGAAGTTTAGTTGAAATGTTTCTACTTTTTTTTTTTTTTTTTTTTTTTTTGTCAGGAGGAAATCGCCGTACTTCCGCCCTTCACTGGGGATGAAGGGCGGGGCATGTCGGAGTCGAACCGACTAAAACCTCCTGTCTCTCAACAACCAACGTCCAAACCTCGCATGAGACAAAACTCATGAAAAGGCAAAGGGGGGAAAGTGAAGCGTTTAGTGCGGAGCACATCTCTCCCATCACCCTCCCCCTCGGGACGCCGGACTGGCGGTCGTCGGCGCCACGACCACCAGCCCTCTCGGTCGGCAGGCTATCCGAAGCCCGCCTAGATGGCGCCGGTTAGAATGGTCTATCCTACGGAATACCCCGCTGGGTCAGAACCAGCGTGGGTTGAGGATAGCCGGCCTTCCATCACCCGGATGCTCATGCATAAAACGCGTGCAGAGCAGCTTGCACGTCGTCTTCTTAGGCCCCCTTCGCCGGTCCCCAGGCCGACATGTGAGGGAGACCCGAAACACTTAGAGGGCCAGGGCTTGGGCGATATCCGCCTCCCTGGCCCCCGCTCGACGGCGGCGGGCCTGTGCGTCTCTCACGCGCCCCGCCGCCTCCTTCTGCGAGATGGTGCACTCGCAGAAGTCGAGCATCGCCTTCCACGACTCGTCGTCACCGAGCATCGATGCCACAACACTCGGCAACGACAAGTCGTTTCCTATTTTTGCGACGAGGACACGGCGCCACCCCTCCCATGCGGGGCAGGCGACGAGCGTGTGCTCCGCCGTGTCCAAGTCGCAACCACAATGGTGGCACTCTGCCGTCGGCTCGGCTCCGATCCGGTGCAGGAACTCACCGAAGCAACCATGCCCAGTGAGCACCTGCGTGAGCCGGAAAGTGAGGCGTCCTCTGTCACGATTCACCCAGTTCACAAGAACCGGGCGAATCGCCTCGACGGTCCTACGACCAGCCGAAGGATCGGCCAGCCGTCTAGACCATGACTCCAGTACGGACCGCCGAGATTGGGCCCTCCGCGCTCTGACCACACTGGGGCTGGGACGCGCCACGCCCCGTACACGAAGGTCAGCCCGCCACTGATAGTCAGCAGCGAGCGCCTCCGCCTCCAGGACCCAAGGCGGCGTCCCAGCCAGTACACACGCCGCCTCGAAAGAGATGGTGCGATAACCACGGATGACCCTGACCGCGATGGTGCGAAATGTTTCTACTGCACTATTTCTAGTTAATCAAAAGAGTACTTATTTTAAAATTAGTCATTATACACCTATAACATTCCATAATTGATTTCTTCATAATAAAGTATTATATTATATGTTATTGTTTATGTTATATACATACTGATGTTATCTTTTTAGAAATTGCGTATAATTTAAGTAACTTATCCATCAGTCATTTGATTTTTTAATTTTTTTTTTAAAGCAAATTCTTTCAGTGTACATCTAAACCCAGCCTTATAAACCCATATACGAAACAAATGTGCCGCGTTAATAATTACACCATAATACTAAACGTACAAGACATGAAATGGTCCAAGTCGTACGGAACCTCTTTTATAATTAGAGCTTTAGAATGAATTTCCTTGTCAGTATAATCGGCGATTTAACGTGTCTAGCTTCAAAAGAGGCTTGAAAATAATCGCCATTAGTAATCGTAATTTATATTTACTAGTGGACCCGTAGTAGTCGAAATTCGACTATAATTAATTGAAATTGTAAGTTTGAACATTATTTGGGTTCTATTATCAAATACTATTTATTATACTTCTATAGTCACAGATTTCGCCAAGACTACCTTTAAACAAATATTAATAAAGACAAACAATATTTAATCTATTCTCAATGCTTATATTTTGTTATAATGTCTGTAATTCTGTCTTAAGAAAATTTTAATAAACAAATAGTATGCATGCGTGTGTTTGTCAAATACATGGTAGTGTGTGTAATGTTTTTTTATTGATTTAATGTATTTTTTATGCATTTTTTAAAAAAAATATTAACATCCTACACTCCTTCTCTATATTCTCTATAAGCGGGGGAAATTTCATACACCTCCGTCTGCACAATTTTCGTATAAAGAGGTACAAAGTTTTTGCTTCACGTATTAATATATAGATACCACGACGTAGTAGTGTACTGTCTGTTTCTCGTGGCAAAAACAGGGCTGTGCATTCTGGTCTGAAGCGTGGATGAGTATACAATATAATTAGAACAAGGGCTTAAGGTGCGGTGGGGGTACTCACTTGATAATGTGTATGAGCTTCGTTCGTAATCGTAATAGTAGGTAGGCCGTAAGACCGTGGTTGACCGTGGGATCCCTCCTATCCTATATGGGGATACTCCAACTCAAGCTGCGTTTCAGGCGGGGATCGGACGTCGGAAGTGACAGGTGGATGGGCATAAGCAGTAGTACTCGTCTTAGAGTCCGACACAACTCGACTTAATAATCCCCATCGGCGAAGTATCCGTAAATTTGATTCCCCAACGCAATGAAAAGGCCGTCAGATCGTCTGCCGACTTAGAGTAACAAAAGCTAAGAACCCATGTTCCACATCACCACTTATTGATGTAATACCAATTAGCGCATCGCTCGGAATGAGCCCCTCCGGCGGGAACCACATGTAACTAATATTTAAATTGACACCGGACTCCACTAGAGTCACAACGAAAGGTCCAGTCAGCGCTTACCGAAACCGAATCAAAGATGAAATGTCGTCTCAGTTTTTATTAAATAATTATCGTCAATGGTTCTTAGTTCATCGTACAATGTGTGACTACTCGTACGAATATTATAATAACGTAGAAGTGCCTATTGGTATTGAACGTTGAGCTTTCACGTGGGCACTCTTACAGCTCATAGTTCAGAGCGTTTTCATGTGATGGTAGGACCTCATGTACTGGTGGTAGGACCTCTTGTGAGTCCGCGCAGGTAGGTGCCACCACCCTGCCTATTTCTGCCGTGAAGCAGTAATGCGTTTCGGCTTAAAGGCAGGGCAGCCGTTGTAACTGTACTGAGATCTTAGGACTTATGTCTCAAGGTGGGTGGCGCATTTACGTTGAAGATGTCTATGGGCTCCAGTAACCACTTAACACCAGGTGGGCTGTGAGCTCGTCCACATATCTAGGCAATAAAAAAAAAGATCAACATTATAGAGATTTTTTTTTTTTTTTTTGGTCAGGAGGAAATCGCCGGACTTCCGCCCTTTTCTGGGGATACTGGGCGGGGTATGTCAGAGTCGAACTGACTAAAACCTCCTGTCGCTCAACAACCAACGTCCAAACCTCGCATGAGACAGAACTCATGACAAGGCAAAGGGGGGAAAGTGAAGCGTTTAGTGCGGAGCACATCTCTCNTTTTGCCGACGACATGCGCCACCCCAGCCGTAGCAAGACGGGCAGACTCAGCAAAACTCCCCCCCCGGGCCACGACCAACGTGTCGTCCGCGTAACATATTACGCTCAGGCCCGGGAGGAGGGCACCTCTCAGCACCCAGTCATACCCGATATTCCACAAAAGGGGGCCGAGCACCGACCCCTGTGGAACACCGCGCACGACCGGGAACAGGTGCAGGATCCCACCATGTCCGGTACACGTGAACATTATAGAGATAGGAGTAATTGGCGTGCAAATATTTTAACGTAAACGAAATATATACTTTACTAAAAGCACTTTTACGGTTTAATCTCGTGTATTTATTGTCATTAAATTATTTCCGACGCTACGAATGCTTCACAGATTTCATGATCACGAAGACGTCCATCAGTAATAGTGATTTTAATTATGTCTACAGCTGGCTAAAAGCAAAGAAAAAACGGAAAACTTTACGAATGAAACTAAATACATATTTATTTTTTTCAGAATCCTCAGTGTAAGTGCGAAGGCAGTGGGATCTTCGTGTTCTTCCAAAATAGCATATCCAGCTCATAACTAGAGTTAATTTTACTAAATTACATGTAATGGAAAAATAAAATAAAAAAACACTATAGGTTTTAGTTTCCTTTTAAATGTACCCTGCTAAAATCCTGCAGTACCTAAATTAAGTATTAGTTTGCGAATGTCGTAATCAGGAAATTCCAGGGTGTTAGTGTTGCCATGTACGAATAATAGCAAAAGAGCGAATGTCGTGACGGCGCGGCGAATACGCATTTTACGTAGTTTTTACAGCGCTATTAACTTTTACTTTCATACTGTGAGCAAGGTTAATGCGCTTCCTAAAATGTGTCGTCGGCCTTCTGAATCCAACGTCGTGTGGAATTAACGAATCTATGAATCGATTTCCTCAAAAATTTGCTTCCTTTCATGTGGGAATCCTTAGCGTAGTTTTGAATTTAAAATTCAAAATGGAGGATGATACGTTCAACGCACCATTTCTGAAATTAAGAATAACTATATAAAAATTAAACGTAAATAAAATTTAGTTTTTAGATCATTATTTGTTGCTAAACGTCCCCAAACCAAAATGTTATTATGTTTCGTGGATACCGAAAACATATTATCTATTTTTTTTCAATGAGTAAATGCGTCGCATTTAATAACTTTCCTTGGATAATTTGTGTTGACTCGATAGTAGTATGCAAGAGATCACTGTTAGCGATAAAACCTACTGTATCATATCATATCTATTGTATCATACTTTTTTATAATAGTAGGCAGTCCTATTGTATTTAATAAATCAATAAATAAAACTATAATGGGACGCAAGAAACCCAAAACGCCTTTGATAAAGATAGTGACTCCAACCAACAATACAATCTATTATAACGAT
The DNA here is from genome assembly GCF_003987935.1 of Bombyx mandarina. Next base: position 186,252 of record NW_021011683.1, on the reverse strand, counting down.
GGTCACTTTTTTGGGACCGGGGTCGAATCATTTATACCCGCGCCGAGGGAATGAAGGTTAGTGAGACTTTCTCGGAAGAGGAACTCTCTGCTCCACTTCTCGCCCAAGTGTCCAAGCCTGGAAGAATCTAGAAGTAAGAGGTGGATCCCGGTCAATTTCTTAGCCAGACGCGCCAAAAGGTATAGTCACCTGACTACTAGATTGACGAGGATCTACTTGGGAATACCTGATAGGCGGTATTCTAGTGCCATATATTATAAATGCCCATAGACATTACAGTGGTGTCGTTGCCGTGAGTAATAGCCTAAATCTCAATTGTATGGTGAAACCACTATCCCGACCTTAAAACCAAACGCATGATTACTCCGTGACAAAAATGAACGCGCTGACCCACAATATATCTATCTCATCACCAGTAGTAATGTTGAGTAGGCACTAATATCCCGCTCAGCAACAGGTTCTTCTAAAGTTTCCAGACATAATGTCAATCTTGAAGCATAAGGTATTTGTTGTTGTATGTTTACTGGTATCACTGAAACTTTATCTTTACCTGTCACTTGTCACATCTCTATCTGTCACTTATTATTCATAAGTGTGAAGTTTTCTAGTCTATTTGTAAGCAAACAAGATAAAAGTAGAATCTCATTAACACGAAGTGAATTCAAAATTACTTATTACTTGAATAGCCCTCATTAGTCTCATTCTCGTATTCATCGTCAGTGTGATGTCCATTTTGTTACTGTGTGCAAAATATGACGCTGTAGATTGCCTATACATTATGTTTATATATGTATTTATAAACATTCAAGGAGTTGAAAGCAATAGTTAATTATTTACCTATTTTGCAGATAATTTTTTTCAATTGAGGTTAGTCAACCACATGAGTACAGTCACAGATATCACGAACAAAATGTTTTTTGATAAATTAAAAAAAAACGTAAGGAAACTATTAATTAATTTTTGTTTCAAAAATAAAAGTAAGGTAAAATTATTTCGGTTTACGAATAAAATATGATATTTGTCATAGGTCGACAGTTTACCTGTGTAACTGTCCGTAATAATATCAAAGCCAAGGATATCGGGTGCGAATCAACCAGACGAGTAATCCAGAGGGACTTTTCATTATCACCCTTTGAATATTTATAACGCCGCCATTTTCTCTCCTCTTAACTGTATTTAGCGGTTGTATAAAATTTATATATCTAAAACCAATCTTCGTTGTGTATTTAGAGTACCAATATCGGTTCATTACTGTTATCCTACGAGATTATATCAAAATCTTTTTTTATGCTCTAAGTACTACGAGGACCCCGATCTGTGATTTTCTCTAGTGTAACGCGTGTTGGACATACCCAAGAAAAATTACGTCCATTTACGCCGTTACAAAATACTTTTAGCAAGCTGATTGATGCTGATGACCAGAGATCGAACCAGTGTGCTTAGTGCGAGTTTCTTAACGTTCTCGATAGCGTAAAAGTTAAGCCAATTTTGTATGCAATTTGAACAGCGCCCCTAGCGGCAAACGTACGCAAACGATCCCAAATATGAGCTAACTTTTACGCTATCGAGAACGTTAAAAAACTCGCACTAAGCACACAGAGCCCCCTTCTAAAGCGAAATTTACTAAACATAACAGTTTTCTACAAAAACCCGATTTAATTTGAATTTAAGAAACGCTGTCTGGTTACGTTCTCCACGTTGTGTCATTAGTAAGTGGCAAAGTCGTTTAGTTCACAGTTTGAGCTTTTAGAGGTCGACCGGCGTCGTCGGATCCACTCGACGCCGTTTGACCTTTCGCATCCTGGTCGCAACAGGAATATTTCGCGCTAAGCCGTACCCGCCGAGATCTCAGGACCGCTCCCGAAATCGTTGCAACAATTAAACGAGAGCGGCGCGTACGGTAATCGAGTAACACGATTACGAAACTATAAAATATTATATGGAGTTAAGTTACGTTACGTATGTAGGTATTTCGTGTAGCGAATTGGCCGTTCGCCGGCGTCAAGTGAAGCAGGCGCCAGTGCCGCGCCGACCGCCGTGTGATTCGAACGTTGTCAGCGTCGCATCCGGACGCCGCCCGCGACTCGCGCTACCCTGTGTACCTGTGTCCTGTGTTATACCCCTAAAAAGTACGTAAACAAATCCCTTTATCAATCAAGTCGTGAAAGTGCGCAGTGATATCGGAGCGGCATCAACGCGTGCGTACACATTGCATGTTTTTACGAGTGATAGTTAGAATCTGTTGTATTCTACAGGTGCCTGCTCGTTCTTTATTAATTGAAAAGTGATTGTAAGGCGGTCACGGCCGAGGCACACATGTCCGGCCCAGTTTTCACGATCGTCGAATAGGTTTGATTACTCGAATTGGTTTTCTTTGTTTACGACAGAGGTCCCGGGGAACGCAGTGGAACTTGTTGAATTCCTTGATTTCGGATTAGATTATTCTGGCTTCTTTTCGGTTGAAGGATATTTTACTGATGTTTTTATCCGTTAGTTTAGTGTGCAAACGATAACTTTTTACGATATACATATCTTCAAGTTTGAAATTGCTTAATTTTCGCCGTGAACTTACCACGAGTGGATTCGAACAACACGTATGTATGTACCTAGATGATGTGGGATCGTAGTACAACAAAAAATATTAACTCTAAAAATCACCATAGGGACTCTTGAAGCCGCAAAATTTACGCAACAGGCTCGAATTGTAATTTGCAACAGCGTAATTTAGAACTTTTCGCATGAATAATGTTGATGAAATTGTAATTTAAAATTACAACTACCTACCTGAAATGGGATGTTCTGAATGATATAATTCTAACAAACTTTAGTGACCGAAGAAACCATCTTAATTAAGTTCTGATTGTGAGCATTGTGTCAATTAAGAACGCAGAGTTGTTGATGGCGTCACCTTTTAATCTAACTAACATTCGTATTTATCTTCCGATGACATTTAATACTGAAGATAATACGTAATCCTGTTACCAGAACGTGACTACATGAGTTAATCTCCTTTGTATTCCAAGAGGTTTCTGAGTTATTGGTTCGTTCGTTGCCACACAGAACGTCTGACCCAACTATGAATTGTCTGCGAATCCAATTACATTCCCAGCTTTGTTTGTTTTAACTAATCATTGTCTATAAGTACCTACCGAAGTAGTCCGTTTGAAGCTTTCTTATATCATCCAGTGAATCTATTATTATATTAGGGATATGTTTACCATTTGCCAAAAAAAAAAGAATTGGACATCTGTAATTATTCCACTACCTTCATTTTATTCGATCGTAAACATTGAGTCAGCCGATATACCTAATTACTATGTATACAGTTTCAATATTTCATCCGTGGTATCAGTTAAGAATCAAATGGTAGTTTATTTCGTTATTCGATTAATCTTTATGTCAATTCGTCATTTCTTCAACACAATTATCGTTGTGTAGGTAATTGCTTAGTCAATTGATTTAAAATATGTATGTCGTTTTTTGTCGAACCAGCTAAAACTTAGTTTAGTTTTGTAATTATATCATTTGATTGAAAAATAAAAGCACCATTAATTACAAAGATAAATTTTAATGTCGCGTATTAAGCGAAGTGTAGTTTTAACCAAATAACCTTTCACCTCTTGATATTATTTTTAATCAATTTAAGTTTTTTTTCAACCACCTTATTATTTTATATAGCTCAGTTTTTGTCTTTATTTTATATTGCTTGTAAAAGGAAGGAATAATAACATATTGTCATCGTTATAAATTTATAAACGCACAGGATGAAATAAAAGATATTGAAATACGGTTTTATAGTTGTAACATTTAATGAAGACCTTTTATCTAAAATATAAAACAAACAGTAAATATACCTCTTTGTATTCCATTAATTCCTGCATTTATTGACTTTAATTAAACTTTGCACAGTTGTTGGCACTGAGGGTGTTTTCAGGGAAGGTACTTTCTTTGTGACACTATCAAGTTGTTAATGGTAATGTGTGAGTTGTTTTCACAAATCAAATTCTATTAGCGATAGTGATGATATTTTTTTTGGGATAAGGAAATCGTTGCTTTTTCATTTACACGTTTGGCGTAGTAGTCATTTCAAAGTTGATCTAAAACCCCCTGTTCCTCAAAAGCCGTGTCTGAGCCTTAGATGAGGCAAGTACCGATTTGAGACAGACTTGGACCAAATGGATGCGCTTGCCCCTACTAAGCGCCGAACTACCGGTTCTAGCCTCTCCATCGGTATACCCGAATCCTGCGGTACTTCGTCGGACCAGGTGGGTAAGACAGTCATTTGTCACCCGATTTCTCTCTTGCACGACTTGTACAGAGCAGCTTATACGTTGTCTTCTTAAGTCTCCTTTACTGGTTTTCTAATCGGCTCACGGAGGGCACTCGAAACACTTCGGAGCCAAACCCTTATACTGTCACATGGCTTGATGGCGATGGGTTAGTGCGGAGGAGAATAATGCTCTCTCACTTTTCGCTTTCCAGTTGTACAATATAATGGTGTACTCACAGAAGTCGAGCATCGCCAGACTCAACTCATCGCGCTTATCTTCGACAAGTCGGTACTTATCTCTGCGACGAGGACACGGCTCTACGACATCTATGCGGTATAAACTCACACACACTCCGCCACACACGCTCCGCCGCAACCAAGTTCCAGTGATATCACTCTGCCGTCAGCTCAGCTCCGACCCGGTGCTAGTAAATCCTGAACTACCCGTGTTTGATCAGCACCTGTACCAGTCAGGTCAGCCAGCTTCCCAGACTGTGCGGACCGCTGAGATACGAGTGTACACTAAATAGTTACATGCCCTTCAAACCGTAACGAATTACTGCTTCACGGCAGAAATAGGTACGGTGGTGGTACCTACCTACCCGTGCGGACTCACAAGAGGTCCTACCACCAGTAAGACGTATGTAGAATTGAGATCGTAATGAATGAATAAAACCTTATTCACTGAAAAAAAAATAGTTTGGTATACAATACAAAATGTCTACAGGTACTCTAAAACTACAGATAGGAAAATATCAAACTGGCTCACAAATCGTGGGAACCTACGTCACAATGAGTGTTTCTTTCACCACGGTAATGTTTTCATTACACGACACTCGTCTATTATTCTTGATCTCCTCCTATATTATTAATTGTACACGACTTCCTTTGAAATCGCTGTTCTACTCATTACTAAGCGAACCGTCAATTTTATATAATTGTAATTGATGCATAATCTTTGAAGCAGTCTCTCTGTTTCCACTCTTGAGTTATTTCTGAAGTTATACTAGCGTTATTTTCTTGTTTGCCTCCGCTAACAGTAAACAAGACGGATTGAAGTACACTAATGATCATGCCTCATTGATAAACACCTAATTTACCGACTATTGATACCAATCAAACTGTGAACAATATATGACGAAGAAATTTAAGAAGTTATACCATTATGTTATTACGTTTTCTCTGAGCAAATGTTTATATTGAAGTGCCTTAGGCTACAAATAATGAAAATACACGAAAAAATGAGATTAAACTTTTGGTTTTTGCGTTGTTAGTTGTCCATTTGATTTATTATATTGAGTCCTATTCTTGGCCGGAGCTTGATTAGCTTTGTCCGAAATGTCTGGTCTTGTGTGTTTCTGATGCTCATAATACAGGAGAAAAATGCTTACTTGGTGCCGTCCTATGTTGAATGGATTTTTAAGTATCCATATAGTATATTTTGTTTATAATTAGTCGTGTTTTTGGAACGAAGTCACTTATGGGATGATGCGGAGGGGTACTCTGATCGGGAAAAAAACGTCCGTAACGTAAGATTTTATGTTTGTTACCTCATAACTTTTGACTAGGAGAATCTATTTTGATGATTCGTTTTTTATTAGAAATCTGACGCTTTCCGCGTGGTCTCATTTCAATTTAGTCCAGTTCTGATAATGTTATCCATGAGAAAACCACTTAAGCTTTAAATTTACATTAAGTGCGTGCGCGACAAATAGATAAATAACTCAATAACTCAATATCACGCCAACCGATTTCGATGATTATTGTTTTTAGTATATATTAATTTATTTTGGAATGTTTTTTCTTTTTAAATTTAAAAATCATAATAAAAAATGTATACCCGAATAATTATTTTCTTTATACCTCAAATAGAACTTAAAATTAATATTTTTATAATAAGGAACTTCGTTCCTATCTGGTATTCCACGACACCACACATCTTTTTGTACTAGCTTTGATGGCCAGAAGAGTTTATATTTTACCTAATTCTCATTTGAGATAACGTACCTTTTCGACGGTTAATCATATCAGCTTCGTGGCAGAAATAGATAGAATAGTGGTAACAACCCGCGCTGACTCAGTCTTACCACCAGTAGGAGCTACATGAAGAACTAGACTGAAAATAATGAGATTGTCGAATGTTCGGTATGGTTATTGTCATGAGACAAAAACAATTACTATTAAACCTCAGATTTGTTTCGATAAAAATACTGTATCTGATTGGGATTCAAACTCTGTCTTCTTACTCGTCCGGTCAGTTTTAATTCATATTTACAGCGACATAAAGTTCAATTTGACAGTAAACCAATCACTGTAATTCAATGCATTTGTGCGATAAGGTCTTAACATATGTATATCAGTTCTTGGTAAAGATGGCAACGTATAGAAGCATGACAGCAAGTGATATGAAATGAAAGGGCAGTTTTTTTGTCCTACTTATGCTGATAGCCTTAGGAGGCTATATCAGCATTACCCTAGCGTGTAGGTGAGCTCTTGTTGCTCAAACCGGAGGTGTTGCTAACACCGGCCCTAACAAGAGCAGCGCTTCGCAGAATCTACCACCGGATCGGAAACGCGACCCACTGAGAAGATCGGGCGAAAAACTCAGCGGGCTAACTAACCTTGGCTAGTTCGCGATCCCTTAGGCCTAGCCAAAACTGCTTCCGATTGCAGATTACAAAAAAAATAAAGATGTGTGGTATCGTGGGACACCGGATAGGAACGAAGTTCCTTATTATAAAAATATTAATTTTAAGTTCTATTCGAGGTATAAAGAAAATAATTATTCGAGTATGCATTTTTTATTATGATTTTTTTATTGATAAAAATAAAATAAAAAATACTTTACAAAGTTATCAACTTCATTTTATTCACAATGATTTATAAAAAATATATAATAATAATATAATGTAATATAGAACGAAACAGCTATTTAAGTATATAAATAATAATAATTAAGCCTAATTATGTTCTATCATAGAAACCCGTCATTACGTAGACTATACATTAAACACTATATAGCCATCATACTTAGACTATATATAAATAATAAAAATCTTACGTTACGGACGTTTTTTCCCGGTTAGGGTACCCCTCCGCATCGTCCCATAAGGAACTTCGTTCCAAAACTTGTTTCGTTAAAAATATATCTCGAAGTAAATGTTTAGTTAAACAGTGGCGAGTAACAGAATACTATTCAATTCGCGGATCCCGTTAGAAACCCGATAAGCTTGCTTGGCGCCGTGTGCTGCGAACAGGACTTGTGGAACCAAACTGGTACTGACATTGGACACCGAGTTAATGCACTCGCTCCATGCTCGAAGACCACAACACGAAATATTACGTGTTGATGTATAGTACAATATGATACCTTGCATTTTTGTAAGGTTTCCTTTTTTTCCTACCTAAGCTGCGAGCCTTAAGAGGCTATTTCAGCGTAACCTTAACTAGTAGGTGAGCTCACGGGGCTCAAACCTGACGACGTTGCTAATACGAACCCTAGCAAGAGCCGTGCTTCCCAGAATCTACCACCGGATCGGAATCGCGACCCACTGAGAAGATCCGGCGAGAAACTCAGTGGGCTGTGTCTGAGGGTTAATTTACTCGCCGAACCCGTCGCTTGCATTATTATTTATAAGAAAATCTTATAAAGAATAATGAAATTTTCTAAACTACCTGGTACCTTATATTTACTGGTGGTAAGACGTCTTGTGACTCCGCACGGATAGGTACCACCGCCCTGCCTATTTCTGCCGCGAAGCAGTAATGCGTTTCGGCTTGAAGGATGGGGCAGCCGTTGTACTGTAAAAGTGAGACCTTAGTACTTATATCTCAAGAGGTAGGCAGCGGCTTGGTTCTGTCCCTGGCATTGCTGAAGTCCATGGGCAACGGTGACCGCTCACCATCAGGTAGGCTGTACGCTCGTCTACCTACTAGGGCAATAAAACAGTTAGGTGGCGGCATTTTCGTTGTAGATGTCTATGGGCTCTTAATAAAACTGCTTGCTTAAAAAAAAAACTCTCATCATGAAGGCTGAGTTATCTAAAAGCTATATTAGAAGTGCAGGTTTCATATACTCACTAATAAACCCTTCTGGATCTACCCCAATAAACGAATTACAATATCGGGACGCCTACCCTCGCTGTAAACTCGAAACAAAACTGTCCTTTAATTTGTACCCTTAGCCCTTACATAATTTTATTAATTACTCTCATAAATTTAATTCTGAAGGCCTACCGTCAACTTTATTATTCCCGTCACAAAACAAGGGTCCAGAGATCAAGTGATGATTGATATCTTTGAGATGTGACCTGTTTAATGAAATGTTTTGTAGAATATCAAACGTGGATCAAAAGTCCGTAGCCATAATAAGTATATTAGGTACTCGCTGGCGAAGTTGACGGTTATAAACTACGTACACAGTTACACAAATCGGAACGCATTAATAAAAACATGAATCAATCTATGCGACCACTTAGTTATCTGTATATTAATACGCGAAGCAAAAACTTTGTAATTATGAAATTTCCCACACTTATGAAGAATATATAGAGAAAGAGTGGAGAATGTTATTATCTTCTTTTTAATTATGCATAAAAAACAAACATGTATGTGACACACAAATCCACTATTGGTTTATTTTCAAACTTTTGTTATTGTTTATAATCTGTGGTCAAATTGAGAATAGATTAATATTGCATTTCATATTTAAATGTGAGTGCTTTTCGTTTGACAGATTGATTCTTGTCAGTGAAATTAGTGACATAGTGCAAAATCAAATGACAGTGCAAGATCCCTCCCGCCGCCTGAGTGATATGTTAAAAAATAGATCCTATTACGTGCCTCTATATAAATTCATCAAAAATACAGTGGGGAAATTATAATAAACCGAATAAAAATACTTAAGACTTGGCCTAAAGGTCTAGATACCAGGCCATAAACTCCAAAAAAAAAAAAAGATTAATATTGTTTGTCTTTAATATTATTTGTCTATAGTGCAGTCTTGGCGAAATCTGTAGAAGAAAATACATAGTCTTTGACAATAGAATCATAATAATGTACAAACTTATAATTTCAGTTAATTATAGTCGAACTTCGACTACTGTAGTACCACTAGTTATGTATAAATCTGTGCATTGAAGTCTGCAGTGCTATGTGTAGATAAGCCAAACGATTCGTGTGTGAAGTTCGCGATTTTGTTGCAGTTGGCTTATAGTAAAGGCGGTTCCATTATAACTGGTAAATTCAACGACAGCTATAGACGTCCCGCTGTCCCGGAGTCTGATCGTAGCGACACCTAATGGACCCGCCATTTGTCCAAACTCTTCAGCAACTTTTTTCAAAAAATGTTCTGCGAATTGCCATGTACATTTTTGGATTGTGGCAAAAACTTTAACCTATGCACGTATTTTTTTGTTATGAAAGCAATAAGCCAACAAAAAATGTCAAAAATTTTAAAACCTTCCCCAATTTTTCATTTCCGTGGTTTTTCCAAAAATCTTCTTATTAGAAGATCTCTTTTCTTAACTGATATAATGGACATGTGTAAATTACGTTACCAAAACATACCAAGTTTATGGTCGTGTCTTTTTTTTTTAAATTACGTCAAAACTCCCAGAGCGATTTCAAACATAATTTTCATTTTAAAACACACACTTAGTCTGAAACTGGAACCGGCTTTGTTCCAAAGTCAATATTAGGATAACATTTTAATTGTAATTGGCTGAATAACCTGAAACCTTGTGTTATGTAACTATAGGAAAACTCAAAAGGAATAACAACATGAATTTCGCCCGAATTCTGAGAGATATAGTTATAATCGAATATTCAATCGTAATGTACGGCTGCCCCATCAAACTGGAATGCATGATTGGTACACCGCAGAAATTAGGAGGAAGTTATTGTGGTACTTATGAGTTTTTTTTTTGTTGCTTAGATGTGTGGACGAGCTCACAGCCCACCTAATGTTAAGTGGTTATTGGAGCCCATGGATATCTACAACGTAAATGCGTCACCCACCTTGAGATATAAGTTCTAAGATCTCAGTATAGTTACAACGACTGCCCCACCCTTCAAACCGAAACGCAATACTGCTTCACGGCAGAAATAGGCAGGGCGGTGGTACCTACCAGCGCGGACTCACAAGAGGTTCTACCACCAGTAAAAAAAAAGCCTACCACCAGAGTTAAAAAAATGCTAGACTATTGAATAATTAACTAGTAATGATCGTACTATTTAGACCATAATACTTATACATCGCTCAAATTCCTCAAAAGAAAAAAAATCGATTGATAAACTGAGGAGGAAATGGTACTTATTGTGTCTTTGCCTATTTATATGTATATTGTTAAATGTTATTCCTTCATCGTCCAAGTCGATTGTTGTTCGCGTGTCAACTAGGTGATTACCTATAATAAATGTAGGCGAGTATAATAACTACATTAATAAATAGCATAATAACTGGGAAATGGGAATAAATCATTCCCTGTGTTATAGGTACCAGAAACTGACATACACACTTATATACGTTTAAATATATACATGTATAGATAACTAGCTGTGCTCGTCCGCTTCGCTGAGCATTTAAAATTAACATTATTATTTCTTAACCCCTCGAAGTTTCTCATCATTAACGCCTCCGCAACTAGTGTAAGGAGTCCAACACTCATATAAAGCCTATCCATTAAGTACATGTATTTTCTACATGCATACCAAGTTTCAGGTCAATCGGATGCACGTTTCAGTAGTTATAACGGAACGTCCGTATAAACCACTGTAGATTTATATATTAGTATAGATTAACATCAAGACAAAGAGCAAACAAACCTGTTCATCACAATGCTTACCCGATGTGGGAATCGAACCCTCGACTCTTGGCGCAACAGTCTGGGCCGCTAACTACGCACCACCGAGTTAGGCAATATAATATTAGTACATATTTTAATGATAGAATAGGTTTTATATACTCGTATACTACCAATTGGTTCGGCAGGTTGCGAATCTTGTTTTTGGCATATTTCTGTAGCTAATAGCCTATATAATTCAAGCACTTGTTACTGTGACTAAGATCTCGAATCCTCCAGATCCATTAACTGTGTTTTTAGGTGCCCCAAGCACCGATAAAGTTCTCGTCGAACCCGTCGTTTGCGACGAAGGGCTCGGTTAGTAAATTAACCTACGACACAGCCCACTGAGTTTCTCGCCGGATCTTCTCAGTGGGTCGCGTTTCCGATCCGGTAGTAGATTCTGCGAAGCGCGGCACTTGTTAGGGTTCGTGTTAGCAACATCGTCAAGTTTGAGCCCCGTGTGCTCACCTACTAGCCCGTTGACGCTGATGTGGTCACTCTAGACCATCAGCTTAGGTAGGAAAAAAAAGTGATTAAGAAGGAATTTTACCAGCAGGAAAAAATAATTCGTAAATGTTCCTGTTACTAACTGACTCGGTAGCTACTGCACCTACTGAGTCGTACAATGCGCCCTAGATTACAGTTTCGTTAGGCGTAAGTACGTCTGGCCGATGCAGTAGGATCGCGTGCGCCAACAATCAAGAATGCCAAGGCCAATACATTTTCTCTGTTATTTTTCTTGGTAAATATGAAACTGGCCACCGATTTAATTCTTTTTTCGTAATGACAGTTCCGCATTAATTTTTTGGCGCGAACTGCAGGTACTAAAAGGCCAGATCTTTTTTTTTTCATTTCAAATAGCAAATAGTACGTGTAAACAAAAGGAAAATCAGAAGAACACTTAAATTAAAATGATTGCGTATTTTTTACGTTATTGTTTCTATTCAGGTTTGCAGTGTTTTAATTGAAATAGTAATAGAAATAGTCAATCTAAATAGGGAGTAGGATACTAATGAGGCTTTGACAAATAATCAAAGATGTCAAGATAATTTTCATATTAGTTTGTAACACGTATCCAATGATTATAATTAACATCGAAATATATTGGGCAGACATTAATAGCGATAGGTATTCGTTCTAGTGTTGTATTGCCAAATTTCTCGAAGCATCGTCAATATCAGATGAACATTATTGAAAATCAATCGTAATTACGCTTAATCAAAATTGAAAGTCAATTTTCGTCAATCTTAATGTCTTTATAGCTTGGAAAATCATATCAGTCAGACTTAAGTCTAGCGATGCAGTTACTATCATTTAAAATACAATTTAATATTACAAATTTAGTTGGGAATGTCGCATTGGCTTTCGTATAGTTGTCAATACAATTTATTGTGTAATTTTCTTACATTTTATCTTATTTAACTATACTATTTACCTTTGTATCATCTTTTTTATTAAAAGGTAAAATTGCTTCTTTGCTCCACGAGTTCGTATGTGGTTTATTTAACTGATAATTTATTGAATTGGTCCTGGAATACACAGCTAGTGGAACAAAAACTGAAAATATGTCTTTATTTAGCTATTTACTAATGATTTTAGTAACCTGATATTTCGTGGACCCGCAATGTATCAGCTGGCTTCCATCTGCGTCCCTAGAGAAATTTGACCGCGCGCGGATTTTGATTTTTGTTCGTATTGTAGTGCGTGAAATAAAATATAAGTAACTATGAGAAAGTTATTTTTTTATGTTATCGTATTAGGGACTGTAATATTTTTTTATTGCTTAGTTGGGTGGACGAGCTCACAGCCCACCTAGTGTTAAGTGGTTACTGGAGCCCATAGACATTTACGACATAAATGCGCCAACCACCTTGAGATTAAAGTTCTAAGATCTCAGTATAGTTATAACGGCTGCCCTACCCTTCAAACCGAAACGCATTACTGCTTCACGGCAGAAATAGGCAGGGCGGTGGTACCTACCCGCGCGGACTCACAAGACGTCCTACCACCAGTAATTGGTGCTAGTTAGATTACTTGTCATCGTTTTCGGGAATCCCTAATTCGTACTGTATGGATCTAGCGGACGCTGACGCTGAGCTCAAGTTCTATTTGGTGTTGAGTGGTTGTCGAAGCCCATAGAACACCACAATTTAAATACCATCAACCACGTTGACTTGAGGTCGATTCCTTGACTCAAAATGCATAATATCTTCTCGATAACATTAGGCACGATGGTGGTACATACAAATGCTTGTTTGCAATACACAGAAATGTATTCAGAATACATATTGATTGTAAAAAGCTTTTTGCAAACTTTTAGAGCGTCATAGTTATAATAAATCGGCCCAATTCCTGTGCTCTCGTTCACGCTATCAGCAATATTGCCACTTCAGTTTCGCCTACACCTTTGGTTCATATCTTAATTACCTTATTTGTTGCTAAAATTCACACTAAAATGTACCGGGAACATCGGATCGATGTTGTGTGATGAGCCATGGTTGTCAGAAAGCGGTTTTTTTATTGTTTATATGGGTGGACGAGCTCACATCCCACCTGGTGTTAAGTGGTTACCGGAGCCCATAGACATCTACAACGTAAATGCGCCACCCACCTGGAGATATAAGTTCTAAGATCTCAATATAGTTACAACGGCTACCCTACCCTTCAGACCGAAACGCATTACTGCTTCACGGCAGAAATAGGCAGGGCGGTGGTACCTACCCGTGCGGACTCACAAGAGATCCTACCACAAGTAAATGTGGTATGCGGTACTTTATTTTTCATCGTTTCCCATTCAAATCGGAACAAATGATTATTATTTTGCGGCGGAATTAGGCTGGGTGGCGGTTCATAATACGCTGATCATCAGTAAATGCTATTTAGCGATCATGGCTAGCTGGTAACAGAGATCGCTGCTGTCTATTCTCCGATGAATCCCCCCTTTTTTGCTATCAGAGGCGGTGCCATCCCTGGCCGGACACCACATACAGATGTTGACGATGAATAGAAAATAAGTTTTTCTTTTATTGGTGCACGTAATGAATGTGGACTATTGAAAATATCGAAAGATAGATGGTCGTTAGTTCCTTTGATTCTAAAAATACAGCGAAAAAAGGCACGTCAACATTTTTAATTATAAATAAAAGATATATTAGATCAAAGCAACATAATAAATCTTGATTTGGAAAGCATAGGAAATTTTAAGAAGGGAATTAGCAGATTGAAAACATGATTATTAAATATATTGATGTTGCTGTTCCTCTTGAAACTAGATTTCTTATTATAGAGGCTAATAAAATTGAGCCCAGACTTTTGTAGAACCAAGAAACAAACGAGAAATATACTTAATTTAGACTTGACAAGACAACTACGATATTTTGAATACCTTACAATACCAGCACAATTAAATTACTTACAGCTGATTCTTTCAAAATTCAGATCAAGTCGTTTAATGGATAAAAATATGCTAAATTATTATAGATACAATAGACGTATAAAGAAAATGATTAATATATTTATTTTCATATCTGTATGATTTTATTAATTTAGGGAAAGTTTCATATCGTGTTGTTTTGTTACTATCAAACCTAGGAAGACTAATAAGGTTTTTAATCGTAAATTAAACTGTTGTATGAACTATTTAGTTTTAAATGCATCCATTAACATATTTATTATTTTTTCCAACAACTTAGCACTGTGTATTTTAAAAAGCACTTAGCGCTTAACAATGTCACTTAACACTATCTCGAAAGTAATTTTCAGCCTTCACATAGTAATTAAATCGGAGACTGGAAAAAAAGTTTGGCCTTTATCAACATAATATGCTTCAGTCGAAAATGAGCTGCCATTAGGATGAAAATCTATATCTATCTTCTCTTCTTCTTATCGGAAGCTACCACGAATGTAAGTAGTGTAATATTCAATGAAGGACACCGGTTACATAACGCAAGAGGCAATTTCGTAACATGTTCCATATTTATTAATCAGTAGTTGACCCGGCAGACTTCGTAGTGCCTCAATCGATATATAAAAGACCTAAGCTTTTGTATAAAACAAACTTAAAACAAACAAAAGGAATCCGTCCGACGGAAGACACATCAAAGGAAAAACAAAAATTTTATTTTATTTTTATTTCCGAGCATTTTCATATTTATCTACCTTTTAAACCTTCTCTGGACTTCCACGAATAATTCACGACCAAAATTAGCCAAATCGGCCCAGCCGTTCTCGAGTTTTAGCGAGACTAACGAACAGCAATTCATTTTTATATATATATAGATGACATTTGATTTATTTCTTCATTACAAACAGGCAGTGGAGGCAGTGTAGAAAATTACTAATTACGACGCACAACGGAACTTTTAATCGATTAACGTACGGATTTTATCGCGACGATAACGCTGTATCGAAACACGTATCACCTGAAGCCTTTTAACCTTGGTCTCTGTTTGTTTTATTGACTTTCACCTTATAAATGTGTTCGTTGTAATGTTTTAGACTAAATGACGATTGCTGCTTTGTGTTTACGATGCTTTGTATGTTTACAATTCAATTTACATGTGTGCGTTCGTAATTACGTGAGTGTAGCTGTTGTGTGTAGCTTCGTATTTGTGACGGTAAGCATGTATTGATTTTGGTGTTCAAGGTTTTCTTTATTGCAACTAATTGATCCCCATTGATAGTGTGTCGATCCCCCAAATCTGCTGTTAGAATTGTTTCAGTTGATCATCTCTAGTATCAACTAGAGATGATAATCATATGATTTTGATGTCAATCATAATTAATGATTTTGATAATCAACTAATTCAAGTGTGTGATTTTTTCATGGCTCATAGAACACTCCAATTAGACTAATTAAAAAATCTTTAAAAATAATTATATTTGAAATCATTCATTTTGTAAAAGTAAATTATGATTTTGGTAATATTTTTTTGACAATCGCTTCAATTAACGCCTTTTGTATTTTCTCTTAATCTCCTTTAAAAGTTGTTTTACTGACAAGTCACGTAATATGGTCAACTCAGTCTAGGTATAGTATTGAAACAGAACAAGTATATGAAGTTGTTAAGACTGAGCATTAGCAAACTTCAACTCAATTATTACTCGACTGAACGAACTCCGAAAGCTATGCTTACTTGCCATAAAAATAGATATACGATAATAAATCTTCTTTTTAGCGACAATTTAACAAATACGGATCCAATTAACTGAAATGTATCATTGAACAGCTCGGTAACACGACCTTTGCAATCAGGAATGAAAGTCCCAATTTGGAAATTTAATTTTGAAATCCTAATCTGCTAATTGAATTCGGAAATTGGTTTAGGATCTGATTTGTGTTAATTGCACTACACCAAACTCAAATATCCTACACAAAAAATTGTCTTTGGAGACCAATAATGCCTTGTATCATGGCATACCCGATCTGGTACCACTAACGTCAATTCTAAGCGAGACGATAATTTTATATTACAACTGTTTCGTTGCCTTGTGAGCTTTAAAGCTGCATGAGGCAACATATCCGTTTTGTTTGAAGAATGACTGGTTATTGGCTGCTACTAAACGAAGATTGAAGTGATGGAGGTTAGGCATAAGACATATAATGGGCTGAAAGTTATTTAATATCAAAATGCACGCCTTAACTTGCACGTACCTACTAGTTAAATTTGATTATGTCTTTCATATTAGACCCACTATTGCTATTATCGTGTTATTCGTTAGTTGCATAAAATTGTGTTGGCAATGTCAGTATTAGTGATTAACAGTAACCTGGATAACGTTAGCTAACAATAGTAAATTTCAACGCAGGATATCTAGAAGCGAAATGAATTGTAAAAGAGACGAAAATGGACTGGGTTGTATAGATGGCCGCCATCGGCAGACAGTGGTATGGTGCAGGGCTTATCTAGACTGTCGCGTTTTCACTGTCCGCGTATTACGTAATATTCGGGCCAGTCTTGTCATTGTACTTTCGTTGAAATCTAAATTATAAATACTCTTTTACTATTTGATTTGCTAGATAACGCGGGTAGTTTCGTAACGTTGAGAAATTACCGTTTTTTTTAAAATTTAGAACAGTACAGTACTGCTTCTTTGGTCTTTCGGTATGAATGACAGCTTTGGAAAATCTAACACAAGAGCTCGGAAGTAAAATTAATTGTAGGTACTTTTAAAATAGACAGTGAATAACTTTCTAATGTTATTCCTTTAACAATTTTGGTGTTTCACGATAATAATCAACATACTTTAATTGAAAATAAATTAAGTACCGCTTCATTCTATTGTAATTAATTTGAAGTTTTCTTGATCCTAAACGGTTTGTTTCGCAACGGTGATTCAGTCCTTTAGACTAAATATAACTAAGCCCGAAGTTTTATCAAGCAAAATAAATATTATTTTCCAATTACGCACATCTACATATTCACATCATTATGTATGACTTGTTTTAAATATTACCTACTTACCTTAATTATTATGTCAAATTTAATTTTTGCTTATATTATTTGTACAGCTGAAATTAATTATTAAAATTTTTAGTTTAAATTCGTATTGAATACGTTTTTTTTTTAAATGTTCACGTAAACGAACTAAAGACTAAGACTGGTCAATTTTATTTCTTTCTCGAATTATAATTAGATTGCGAAAAATGCGAAAAATAATTATTAATTGCGTTTTGAAATTTTATTTTATTGAAACGTATATATGTATATATCGACGCTTGAAAGGCAAACGTGACTAAGCGACAATAACTGCTTTGTACATAAATGATAGGCAATAACCATATTAGATGCGCAAAAAAAATAATTCTAGGTCTATTAAAATCATTTCAATCCTACAGCTACTAGCTAGATTCGTTAAAATAATTTTTTTTTTCAGGTATTTCAACTTTAAATTATTAGTCTACTGTAAAGTTCACGCATTGTCGCTTAGTCACGTTTGCCTTTCAAGCGTCGATATATACTTAATGCAGCTTTCATTAACACAAATTACTAAATTAGATAAACACAAAGGAATCCGTCGCTTACCAAACCCGATTTTAAAATGTCAATCAGAAGGACCCGTTTGTGGTAAACATATGCCTACATATTTTGAACTCTTTGGCTTTGAGAACAGAAACTAGAATTTCATGCATATTGCGGCTTAAAGTTTTAGCGGACATTCACAAATAAATCTACGGTAGTATGTATACAAAAGTGAGTGTTTCAAGGTTGACCAGTGTTCACGCCAATCTTGTCTGCTCGATTTAACGTGTCTTTAACATTCTTTGTAATATGGTATTGCAGTCAAATTCCGATATTACGTGGGTCAATAAATTATTCTACTAATAAAATGTATGTTACTGGTAGTAGGACCTCTTGTGAGTCCGCGCGGGGGGTACCACCGCCCTGTCTATTTCTGACGTGAAGCAGTAATGCGTTTCGGTTTGAAGGGTGGGGCAGCCGTTGTAACTATACTGAGACCTTAGAATTTATATCTCAAGGTGGGTGGCGCATTTACGTTGTGGATGTCTATGGGCTCCAGTAACCACTTAAAACCAGGTCCACCCATGTAAGAAAAAAAAACATTAATTGCACAGATTTTTGTGACAGTATTGTCGCATTTAGCTCACCTACATTACTATATGCCATTAATTCTAGCTAATTGAAGTACGTGCCTCATAGTCCACTACCTGTTTAAAAGACCGTTAAAAACTAGGCCACGACAAAGCGCAAATCTACCAAAACATTAGCATGTATTCGTTTATGAGTATCCTTGACTACTGTGATTTACTCAAATATTTATTCAGACTTAACAACCGTGAACTCTGACAGACGCCTAGACGGCTTGAAGGTTGTCCCGCCGCAATCACATACCGAGGACCAAATTTAATTACCCGATTTAAAGAATGTTCCATTTAAGGTCAAAAAAGGATTATATATTTCATACCAGCTGACCCGGCAGACTTCGTAGTGCCTTAATCGATAAATAAAATACCTAAACTTTTGTATAAAACAAACTTAAAACAAACAAAAGGAATCCGTCCGTCGGGGGACACATCAAAGGAAAAACAAAATTGTTTATTTTTATTTAATTCCGATTTAGTTGTAGATGACAACCTAAATGCGCCACCCACTTTGAGATTCTATGACATGTCCTTCTTCAAACGAGGCTTGTGGAGAGTATTAAGCGGTAGGCAGCGGCTTGGCTCTGCCCCTGGCATGGCTGAAGTCCATGGGCGACGGTAACGACTCACCATCAGGTGGCCCGTATGCTTGTCTGCCTACAAGGGCATATATATTACTGTGAAATAATTAAGATAAATTACAGTAACTATTGAAGATTATGTTTTGCTAATTACATTACTGACGTTTTGTGCATGAATATTAATCAAGCAATAAAACTTAGACGGACGACTTGTGTTAAACGAATTTTGATTACGGAATTTGTTATTTAATTTATTTTATGTTCGCGATCAACTAGGAGTTGGTTTCGGTTACATGTCGTGCATAATTAATTTGATTACATTTATAATTACTGAATTTTTCAACGGTTTGCAGTTTTGTGATAATTTTTCAATGGTTTGCAGTTCTTCATCTTTGTTGATGATTAGGCTCTACTCATAAGGGGAGGGTGATGGGAGAGATGTGCTCCGCACTAAACGCTTCACTCTCCCCCCTTTGCCTTTTCACGGGTTCGGTCTCATGCGAGGTTCGGACGCGGGTTGTTGAGCGACAGGAGGTTTTAGTCAGTTCGACTCCGACATGCCCCGCCCTCCATCCCCAGGGGAGGGTGGAAGTCCGGTGATTTCCTCCAGACCAAAAAAAAAAAGGCTCTACTCATAATAAAATAAAATTGTTTTCTGTGTGTACATAAATAAATAAATAAAATAAATAAAAAAATAAAAAAATACAGTAATCTAACCTATTTAATCGACCAGATTATCCACTCTCGAGTCTAGAGCTGTTTATTATTTCAACTAACGTTGGCAGATGACGACATAACGTCCCCCATGCTATTGTACTCGTTAGTAGGTTGACGGTGAGCGTTCATGAACACAGTTCACATCACGTACACAATGAGAGATCAGCGTGCTTAGTGCGAGTTTCTTAACGTTCTCGATAGCGTTAAAGTTAAGCCAATTTTGTATGCAGTTGGAACAGCGCCCCTAGCGGCAAACGTACGCAAACGATCACATTCTATATACATAAATATGAGCTATTATGTCAGAACTTACGGTACAGGCACTGCTTATAGAAACAAAACATAGGAAAGTGTGTTTGAGAGTGTATTTTATTTCATATTAATTATTTAAAAAGATTCACATAATTTTTATTTATCCGTATGTGTCTTTGAGATTTTCAAAAGGCACGATTACTTAAATCACTAAGAAACATTAAAGTTTCTTAAAAAAACAGTTTCTGACTAATAAGCATTTCTTAGTTTCGGAGTCATCGAAAATTTCTCTTTCCATTATTGATAGTTCGGCTGGAGCACAATTCGTTGGCCATAAAAAAAAAAAAAAAAAAAAAAAAAAAAAAAAAAAAAAAAAACTTGTGTCTCTTCATCTCCATAAAAGACATCAGCAAATTAAATAGGCTTTTATTTTAGGCCGTTAACGACATTTCGTAAAGCCATTAAGGAAGATTAATGAATGAAAGAATGCTGTATTAATGAGTGAATGAATACTCGACCCCGAGTTCTCGTGATGGTTTGAGGAAAGTTCTAGAGTTTTCCTTTTTTTCATTTATTAATCCCCTTTTATTTCTCGAGCAGCTTTAACTAAGTAATACATATTTTGACGGTTGGGAACACAGATCTTACTTACCGGTGGTAGGACCTCTTGTGAGTCCGCGCGGGTGGGTACCACCACCCTGCCTATTTCTGCCGTGAAGCAGTATAATGCGTTTCGGTTTGAAGGGTGGGGCAGCCGTTGTAACTATACTTGAGACCTTAGAACTTACTACTTTACTGGTGGTAGGACCTCTTGTGAGTCCGCGCGGGTGGGTACCACGACCCTGCCTATTTCTGCCGTGAAGCAGTAATGCGTTTCGGTTTGAAGGGTGGGGCAGCCGTTGTAACTATACTTGAGACCTTCGAACTTATATCTCAAGGTGGGTGGCGCATTTACGTCGTAAATGTCTATGGGCTCCAGTAACCACTTAACACCAGGTGGGCTGTGAGCTCGTCCACTCATCTAGCAATAAAAAATAAAAAAAAGATTAGATCCTTTAGCCTTCGTCGGTACTGGAGTACAGTTTGACCGTACCCATTTGAAATTAAGTAGACTATTATTACTGTGTTTCCAAAGATTATATTCGGCTACGTACCATATTACCATAGGCTTTTAAATGAATTCGCCCTTCCTAAGTTCCAGCATTATAGCATTACCGTCAAGAGAGGTTCATTTTCGACCAGAAAAGCTAACGAGCTTTTACTTACATTAAAAAATAAAAGCAAAAACAGCATTAACCAAAACAAAATTAAAAGCTCGTTAGAAATACGGAAGTTAGCTGTTTAATTTACGCATGTATTTTAATGTTATGATGTTTGCGCTGTCAATTCTATAATGAATTTCATAGCACGATTTGGACAACGGCGGCGAAGTTCAAGACGATGATGCAAATTGTGTACTGCGGCTCCAACCTTATCGGAAACATCAACTGTTTTAGAACGTCAACGGTCTATTTCGATTAATTGAATTATTGCATTATAATTAATCGAACACACTTTTTAGATTTTTTTATTTATTGCTTAGATGGGTGCACGAGCTCACAGCCCACCTGGTGTTAAGTGGTTACTGGAGCCCATAGACATCTACAACGTAAATGCGCTACCCACCTTGAGATATAAGTTCTAAGGTTTCAGTATAGTTACAACGGCTGCCCCACCCTTCAAACCAAGGTGGTACCTACCCGCGCGGACTCGCAAGAGGTCCTACCACCAGTAGTTTTATTATTGGCTAAGTCTTTTGATTTCAACCTCCGAAGGCGAGGAGAACGAAGATGACTTGACCACCTGAAACCAATTTGACATTTTGACATAGCATATTTAATGGAGCTAATGACCAATTTGTTGAAAAACTTACAAAACGGATTCATGAATATTATTAAAGCGAAAAATCTAAGGAATATAAAATAATATTTACAAACAACGCAACGGCACAATCAACGTGAGATTCTGACCCCAAAGTCCCTCGAGTTATTATTTCCTTCTGTTGTAATAAACGTGAAAGGCCTTTTGTCTGTCTGTCAGAGACATGTCCTTTATACATACATATACGTCATTATCTTGAATTATAGCTGATATACGAATACTTTTAGCGATGACAAGGGGAGCAATAAATCCGTACTCTCCGTTAATAATGACTAGATGTTTTTTTTTTTTTGATAACGCCATCTTGTTGTGTCTTTAAAGCGGTTAGTTGCCCTCAATTAAGAAAAATAGTATTATTATTCGCCAATAGATGTCGGGAAGAGTTGATTATTGAAAACACGAATAAAACAACGTTTTCTGAAAATAAATCGTAGCTAAATCGATTTATCGCCCCCGAAATACCCTGTATACTAAATTTTATGAAAATCGTTGGAGCCGTTTCCGAGATTCAGATTATATATATACAAGAATTGACTCGTTTAAAGGTATAAGATAGCTGCTAACAATACACGGCTCCAAATGAAACCCTGATGTTCCGTAGAGATTTCTATAAAATGCATGTTGTTTATTGCCATAAATTAAGTAGACTAGCTTAAAGTTCAGTAATGCTGGAGCCTATAGACAACGTAAATACCGCTACCCACGGTGACATAAAGTCCAAAACTCAATTAAATTTAAGGATAACTGTCCCATTCTTCAAAATAGACTGGTCAAACAAAATATCTTCATAAGACTGCCTTGCAGTACCTAAAACTGGTAACCGAGATAAAAATTTGCGGGAAGGGAAGATAGATTTAATTGTTTCTTTACTTCAGCTTCGCAGATGAGTTTATCTATCTTTGGACCTATATGCGACGATAGTGCTTTCATCCAACTCGAGACATGAAGACTCAGCTATGACATTTTACTGCCGTCAAATCCGAACTTATGTTTGCTTCCACCAGACCAGCATTTATTCATATAATTATATATCCTCATTATATTTTTTTAGTTACAGTCTGTCTCCAAACCTGACACGTATACCCGAAAATTAAACGAGACTGGATTCTCGTACTCAATAAATAGTTTCCTTGGGACCATTTCAACAAACCCGCGGAACAACAATATGCGCAGGTATTACGTAAAAACCAGATTGGTATGTAGCTAGTGCGTATTCGAGTGTCTAGCCGACACCAGACACCGCTCTGTTGAATGTCGCAACACGCGCCAGTCGGCGATTCGGTCGCACGTTCGCTTGTTGCTACGAAAGTAAGAGGAACCTGATGCTTTAGAGCGTTTTTTTATTCGCCGACACGACACCGATATATCGGCAATATAATTTACCGATATCGGATCCTCAACATTTACGGAACGACCTATGACACTAGTGACCACACGATACAGTTATCGTCACTGATAACCTATTTGTGAGTCTTAAATGATGGAACTATAATCGGCGCTGAATTAAATCATTGTATAATAGTTTTTAATATACCTAAAGTCGTTTTTAGGTCAACTATGAAGTTTAAGAACGTATGATGACTTCACCGCATTTTCATTCGATATTGAAATTTTGTAAGTCTAGGTCATCAGGCCAATACAATTTCACCCTTAAACATTTGCAAAGTAAACGCGTTAATAAAAACGCTCTTTAACATAATCGATTTAGAAATGCACCTTTAAAACGTTTTTTTTTTATTGCCTAGATGTGTGGAGGAGCTCACAGCCCACCTAGTGTTAAGTGGTTACTGAAACCCATAGACATCTACAACGTAAATGCGCCACACACCTTGAGATATAACTTCTAAGGTCTCAGTATAGTTACAACGGCTGCCCCACCCTTCAAACCGAAACGCATTACTGTTTCACGGCAGAAATAGGTGGGGCGGTGGTACCTTCCCGTAATTACGCAAATTATAATTTTTGCAGGTTTGATTTTTATTACACGATGTTATTCCTTCACCGTGGAAGTCAATCGTGAACAATTGTTAAGTACGTATTTCATTACAAAAATTGGTACCCGCCTGCGGGATTCGAACACCGTTGCATCGCTATATACGAATGCACCGGACGTCTTATCCTTTAGGCCACGACGACTTCAAAACGACGACTGATGTTGTAGTTTACAATCACGTTACGAAAAATAAATCATCACGTAAATCCACTCAACTCAAACAAGTGACCGCTAAAAACACCGAATGAAACGTACCTACTTCCCCAAATAATAGGAAGTTTTCTGGAAAGCTGCCAAATGCAGTGCAACAAGTGGGAGTGACTACGGTATCACAATTTTCACGACGAAGTTCAAGGTTTCGTGGAGAAGGATCGATCACTCGGCAACAAAACCTTGACGCAGAAACTCTTCGTATATGGTACAAAGAGTTTCAGCACCATTATTGTCATATCGTCTTTTCGCATTAAAAGTGTACAAATTGGTCTACTAAAGAGTCTACTAGATATTACGGTGCCTTAGTAAGGAGATCGAAGACAGCAATCCACATAATTACTGAGTGCGCCGCGTAGGGCATCGGTGACCTACATGTCCAGCAAAGGGTTAAAGGATTAACTTGAACCAATGCTGTATTTCGGTTTAAACTGATAACAGCAATCACCTTTGGACTTCATATCGAACAAAGCTGTGTATTCATTGGATGGTTTCTCCAGACCGCATCGAGTGGTCAATAATAAATCTTCGTTCCCGATCCCATAACGTGGTCTCAGACTTGTTGATCGGCGAGGAGGCGACCTCGCCAGAACTGGGTCGGGTCGGGTTCGTACTTGTTGCTTTTATTCACGTTCCAGACAAGATTAATGACGCAACGACGCATATTGGAAAGTATCCTTTTATCCTCGTACGAATTTCAAATCCCGAATCTGAGGATTTTTCTATTACTTTACGACGTGCGTTAGACTGGAACATTATGGGACAATAATATCGGACCTTTAGAATCGAAGTGATCTAATTCAAAATTCTTGTCTTTTTTTTTGGTAAATGCCAAAAATGTAATTGAACAATTGTATTTTTTTTTGTTTTTCGACTTTAATATTTTGAGGTACGCGCTCGATTGAAAAGAGACGGAAAGAGTGCTTTGTCCTTTTCTAGACTAAAAGAACTGCTTAAGTTTATGAACTTAGAAAATACTTGACTATAAGTCTTTTAAAGTATAAAACATTTTTTTATTTTAATTTTAATCAAGTCAACTTTTAAGTAACTCAGTCAACTTTCAGTTGGGATTTTTTTGTGGCTTTGATAGTAGATACCGGGGCCCATGAGCAGCACGATGCGAGTCGAGATATTAGAGATATCTGATGGTAGGTCCTCTTGTAAGTCCGCATGGGTAGGTACCACCGCTCTGCCTAATTCTGCCGTGAAACAGTAATGCGTTTCGTTTTGAAGGGTGGGGCAGCCGTTGTAACTATACTGAGACCTTGGAACTCATATCTCAAGGTAGGTGGCGGCATTTACGTTGTAGACGTCTATGGGCTCCGATAACCACTTAACACTAGGTGGGCTGTGAGCTTATTCTCCCATCTATGCGATAAAAAAACAATGTGTACAATACGCCTGGCTGGTTACTTAGTACCTTTACTTTATATTTTTAATCTTGTCATAGAACCTCTTGTAAACTAAAACCTGAACCTCTTTGTACAAGGTGATACCATGTTCTTTCATCATTCTTATTTTTTCTTTAATGGATGACATGTCTACTGGTGGCCCGAAGGCTTTTTCAGTGTCATCAATACAAACCCCAGTACGAAGTAAAATGAAACACGAGAGGCAAGAGATATTATAAGTTCTGCAATCTTCTCCTCCACCAACTTGTGTAATTAAGTTGGGATCGATATTTCATGTTTCCTTACTTTCAATGTCTTCAAAAGATTTCTGGAAACGCATGCTATTTTAATCTCTGATCTGTCTCCAAAAGCAGACCTGGGTGCTTGATTCGTAGCTTGTTTGCAGATCGAATAAGGCGGAAGAAATATTAATTAGTTATCTAATAATGTTCTTAATTAATATAATGATTACGTGAAAATTACACGATTTTATTTTATTGCCCTTGCCCATACGGCCCACCTGATGGTGACTGGTTACCGTCGCCCATGGACTTCAGCAAAGCCAGGGGCAGAGCCAAGCCGCTGCCTACCGCTTAATACTCTCCACAAACCTCGTTTGAAGACGGACATGTCATAGCGCTCGGGAAACGCCGTGGAGGGGAGCTCATTCCATAGCCGGATGGTACGTGGCAAAAATGATCTCTGGAATCGCACTGTGGATGACCGCAGTGGCTCCAGGTAGTATGGATGAACTCTGCTCCGCTAATATGTTCAACAGATACACGACATGAATCTGGAAACAAAAATAACACAAATATAATGTAAATAAAATTGATGAATCACAAAACTGTTTACATCGACGACTAGGGCTCACACATCGTGAACAACACATTAAAAGTACACAAGGGACATATGTATGCACATATGTACATGTTATTCATTTATAACTTTTGTTGATTGATGAATTGTACAACAATTCGAATTGTATTAACAATGCAATGATAAAGGACTGCCTTTATTATTTCAGTCGCATAATAAATAGTCGCTAATATTGCTTTTGCATGATTTTATTGCACGCTGCATTAGTCCTGCAGTTGCGTCCGTCAAAAAGGTATAATTAATAATTAGTTATTCGCTTTCGAATTTGCTGTGTCAGGGCGATGATGACTTTTTTTTTATTGCTTAGATGGGTGGTCGAGCTCACAGTGGTATTAAGTGGTTACTGGAGCCCATAGACATCTACGACGTAAATACGCCACCAACCTTGAGATATCAGTTCTAAGGTCTCAAGTATAATAGTTACCTTCAATGGCGTCTATCAATTATGTTTATTTTCGTCACCTATGAAAGAAAATGGATACTGTTATTTTCGAAGGACATCTTGACTATTGCTCGTAATTTCTGGCCGTGACTGCATAAAATCTCAGATCTTTAGGTCCTTTGTTCGTAGGAGCCTCGCATAAGGTTAAGGCCCAATAAAAGGCAGTTGTTTGTTTGTTTGTCGTTTTAAGCATTCCTTGGCTTATATAAAAAAAAAAAACTTACTACGCTATGACATGCCCTTCTTCAAACTGTGTTTGTCTTCAACTGCAGGCAACGACTTGTCTGCGACTTTGACATTGGTTCTATTTACAAGCAACGGTAACCATGATGCACGATTGCCGAAGTTGACATTTAAAAAACTATCTATACTAATATATAAATCTACAGTGGTTTTCACGGATGTTCCATTATAACTACTGAACCATGCATCCGATTGACTTCAAACTTGGTATCCATGTAAAAAATACACGTGCTTAATGGATAGGCTAAGATTTATATGAGTGTTGGACACCCTAATAATAATGACAATAAATAATAATGTTAATCTTAAATGCTCAGCGAAGCGGGCGAGTACGGCTAGTCTATACTTCTATACTAATTTTATAAAGAGGAAAGATTTGTTAGTTTGTTTGTATTGAATAGGCTCCGAAATTACTGACCCGATTTGAAAAACTCTTTCACTGTTTGGAAGCTACACTATTCCCCAGTGACATAGGCTATAATCTTTTTTGAAAAAAATTAGGGATCCCTACTAAAACTACAATAATGTAACCCTAGGTGTAAAAAAAATCCCTAAAATATTCTTTACATCGTGTGTCCTGCGATAACTATAGATGATAGAATAAAAGATTGTATTACGACTTTACAAAACACATTATTATTTACAAAAAGTGTCGCGACAGCATATTTCTAACTATTATAGTTATGCAGCAATAAGTGTTATTTTATTGAAAAAAATAAAACAACGTCAAATATCGTTGAAATTTTTGTTAAATACTCGAACGGAGCCGGAGTGAGCTGCTAGTCTTTAATAAATCGTTTCAATCGCTTCAGTGCTCACTTGTTTTCGTGTATATATATACTAGAATGTTGTAAAACTGGTTTACACGAAACACGCGATGCATTTGAATAAATTTGGGAAATTTTCACTTTTCTCTCAAATATTATAGTGTGTTTTGATTACAGATGTTAATGTGGTGCTTATTCTATTTATATCTTAATACGAAGTTGTAAAAAAAGGTTACGGGACGACAGGTACTGAAAACTTAACTACAAATATATTTTTTGGTACAATTTTTCCTTATTAGGAAAGGCAATGGGATCTAAGCCCATACAGCCTTGTCTGTTCTATATAATTTCTGAAATGAATTTAACTACAAATACTAGAATAACATTCTATTTTTTTTTTTTTTATTGAGAAGTTATACTGAAAATGTGGAGGAAATGTAACAATTTTTTTTCGGTCTATCGGGTAGACTAGCTTAAAGTTCAGTGGTTACCGGAGCTCATCGACAAATTTCATCACGAAATTGCCCTAAGCAATGCAACTATATTGTAAATTTAACCAATTTGTTCCTAATAAGCATCCAATCAACATTTTTCCCTAATTTTAGGAAAAATCGCCAAGTCGGCATCACTTAATCGGCAAAACCTGAAAAATAGTGCTATAAATTTTTTAATTAAAAAGAATTGTTTTATTTGCCTTATTCGCATAAACCTGCATCGATTCATAATGGTTTGAAGCGTGAAAATTAAAAGTTATGAACATTCCAGTTCGTGTGGTGTTTTTTTTTTTCAATTGATCTCTGGCTGGTTTTTATTATCGCTTTTTTAGATTACGTTCGAAATGTTTTTTTTTTAATATTTATTTGCGAAACGGATTAGGCCTAGTGAAAATGAGTTTTTGATACTTCTGTTGTTTTAGTTGAAATTGGCTTCGGGAACTAATTATTTAAGAGCGGGCTTCAGACCCTTAAAGCCTAAAAGGCATCACTGTTTCGTAATAGAAAATGGTTAGGGTCGTAGGAGGTAATGAGCGCAGGTTCATGACCGACCAAGTTTATTTTTTAATTTCAACGCTTAGGTACCCTTTACTGGTGGTAGGACCTCTTTTGAGTCCGCACGGGTAGGTACCACCACCCAGCCTATTTCTGCCGTGAAGCAGTAATGCGTTTCGGTTTGAAGGGTGGGGCAGCCGTTGTAACTATACTTGAGACCTTGGGACTTATGTCTCAAGGTGGGTGGCGCATTTACGTCATAGATGTCTATGGGCTCCAATAACCACTTAACACCAGGTGGGCTGTGAGCTCGTCCACTCATTTAAGCAATAACAAAAAAAAACCCTACACTACATTTTGCAGGTTTGATTTTTGTTACGTTTGCTAATTCTTCATCATGGATTTTTTTCTTGAAGGTTGTTACGCGCACCCAAAAAGGCTTCGCGTATGAAACACGTTGAATGTCAGATAGAAACCATGGTTAGCTCAGTGGGTCGCGTGGATACTGGTTTTTTGATCTAAAGCTGACACTTTGTGAAAGACATTTGGTATATATGGTCTCTTTTTCTATTTGTCTGTAGTACATTTCTGGCGGCTGTAACGCAAATAGACATCTAAGCCTAGGCCCTTGTTTTGTGAAATGCTTATTTTAACTAAATATGATACATTTGCACATCAAAGTTAACTACAACAAGTTCGAAAACGGGCCAAAGACCTGAGAGGTGGTACTCTTTTCTAATTATCAATGTCAAAATACAAAAAAATTCAAACCAAAGACAGCATTAATATTATTTTAGCAATAAGCCAAACAGCCGGGAGCGATCGCGTCATTCCCACATTGCTCTTCATAAATTAGTATTTCTCTTTGTAAACGAATTTGGCTTTGCGAACGTTACAAATATAATAAACCTATTGTTAGATTCCACGTTAATATTTGTTACAATTAACAATTATATCCCATTAATAGAGACGTTCATTAAAGTGATCTGCAAACAATAAAATTGTTTATTTATAAAATTCTCCCTTGCCAATAACAATTTCAACTAAAATACGTCTAACACAGGGAACATATCAAATATATCTCTAACGGTTTTAAATGTAACACAAATAGTCAAGTTGTCAGAGCTTTTTCAGGCAACTGAGTTACAAAGTGACCGTCTGTTCCCTAACGATGTCTTTTATAGGCGAATGCGATCTACCCACATCTTAAGCTTACAAATTAGGTATACCCTAATTAGGCACACTGCAATAGTATTATTGTTTTTAAGTTATACATATTTCTCTTGTGAGTCCGCACGGGTAGGTACCCTGCCTATTTTTGCCGTGAAGCAGTAATGCGGTTCGGTTGGCAGCAGCCGTTGTAACTATACCGAAACCTTGGAACTTATATCTCAAGGTGGGTGGCGCATTTACGTTGTAGATGTCTATGGGCTCCAGTAACCACAACTTAACACCAGGTGAACTGTGAGCTCGTTCACGCAACTAAGCAATAAAAAAAAGATAGTCAAGCTGACAGAACTTCTTCAGGCAACTGAGTTACAAAGTGACCGTCTGCTCCCTGACGATGTCTATGTCTTTTATAAGCGAATGCAATCTACCCACATCTTAAGCATACAAATTAGGTATACCCTAATTAGGCACACTGTAATAGTATTATTGTCTTTAGGTCATACATATTACTTAGTTATTTGCCACGGCAAAATTTGACTACATCAATGGCATTGTCGATAGTGAGATTAAGATTGACCTGCAACTGCAAGTACTCGGGCAACGCCGCCACCGAAACCTGTCTAAAGCGAACGTCTATTGAATCTCGTAACGACCCCGACGAGGTCAGTGCGTCTGCATCTCACGAACTGTATTGAAAGCGAAAGTAAGTTTCGGCTCGCTCGCGATTTCGTCTGAGTTCGGCGCGAAGTTGCCGCCAATGAAAACGAAAGTCACAAGCATTCCGTACCTGAATAGATCGATATCGGTGATTAATAAAGCTGTACAATTTTTTTATTGCTTAGATGGGTGAACGTATTCACAGCCCACCTGGTGTTAAGTGGTCACTGGAACCCATAGACATCCACAACGTAAATGCGCTATCCACCTTGAGATATAAGTTCTAAGGTCTCAAGTATAGTTACGACGGCTGCACCATCCTTCAAACCGAAACGCATTACACCTTCACGGCAGAAATAGGCAGGGTAGTGGTACCTACCCGCGTGGACTCACAAGAGGTCCTACCACCAGTAAGCAAGAGGTCCTACTTACTACCAGTAAACAAGAGGTCCTACCACCAGTAAAAATCCTATTTTAATATTCCTTTCCTATTAAATTCCTATTTAATAGTAAATTCTTATCGATTATTGTTACAATTACTATATAGTGACGTCGCTGTACAACACATATACTACTGCAGATATAAGACTAGAAGGGTTGATTTGAGACAGGCTGTCGGTGAAATCACAGTAAATCCCTATCAAGCATATTTAACTTATTCACTTCTTATCCTTATCCCATATTATGTGGGATTACGCGAAGAAGATTGCAAATTTTGTACATCTATGATCAGTGTTATGTAATATGGTGCGGAAAGCGCAGTAAACATTAGTAAAATACCAGTGATGAGTTATGGGCTTGCAGAATGTTTTGTGATGTTATTTATAATTTAATAAAACTCGGTGGAAAAAAAAAATTACGTTGTATGGTTTTATAATTTTATATCCGCAATGATACAATCATAGAAATTCGACATAGACAAGAGATATTGTGCCACAGATAATAACTAATTTTTATATTTATTGGAGTCTTCACAATACCTTTCGGTATTGCATCGAGATGCATCGGTATATGATTTAGACGTTACTAAAAACGTCGATAAGTATTTACTGTTTTGTTCATTTCTTTTTTATTCTATTGATTGCATTGATGCAATGTAAATGGAGAGCAAACAGTTTCGTTCTACTGCAGAATTCTTAAGGACTTGCTTTTATATATGTATGTAGTTGATACACATAATAATAATTGATTTATGTACTTTTTTAATCGACGCTCCGTCGGGTCGTGTCGAATTGATTAATGATGTTTCATGAATGATAAATCGGCGTTGTCTCGACTTGTCTGATATTTACTTTTTCTGTTTATGTACGTACGGTGTTGCTGTAACTAATAATACGTTTTAAGAATTCAATTTGCCATTTTTATTTGTTTCACTAGTAACAGGCAGGCAGCGGCTTGGCTCTGCCCCTGGCATTGCTGAAGTCCATGGGCGACGGTAACCACTCACCATCAGGTGGGCCGTATGCCCGTCTGCCTACAAAGGCAATAATAAAAATAAAAAAAAATATTTCAGATTACGTGCTGACATTAACGTTTTTGTTCACAGGGCGCTACTAGTGTGCACTCGTCTCGCGAACCAGCATGTAGTGGATACGAACAAGTGAAAAATAATTTTATTGCGTGCTAAACGAGAGACGAAATGGCCGAGACGATCGCTTACGAACCAGCGATGGACGATGAAGTTTACGATTATGACACCACCAAAATCCCGGAGATCGTGACCCCTGACGACATGAACGAGTCCGGGTATCAGGAGGGCTCCGAGCAGAGCTACGGGGATCGCAGGGATTCCAAGGAGGGCTTCGGCGGCGAGGGCGATTCCGACAGCGGCGTGGACGGCGTGAGCAGCGGCTGCAGCACCGCGGACGATTGCCCGGTCGTGTCAATCAACGACGTGGTCGCGTACTATGATCACATCCGGCCGAGGAGGCGGCACGTACCACAGCTCAGCTTCTACACCGTCGACATCGAGAGGATGACGCTCGAGGCTATTGCTCAGGTGGGTCTTTCATTTTCATTATCTATTTCTTTCATGCATGTAGCTGAACGAGCTTACGTTCCACCTCGTGTTAATTGGCTATAGAATCCAATAGGGAATCAGATTTTTTTGTAACAATTTAATTAGTGTTATTTTTTACTGAATTCGTTATGCTTGTAAGTGTTAAGCCCCGGTCAAAGTATGATCGAGGTAACTTTAACTTCCATATACAGATGTATGAATGCGGAGTGATAGTACATATACAGATACAGAATACGGATACAGAAGTACGTCTATTATACACGTAAATATTTGGCTGCATGGTCTTGGTCTAATATAGTACTACCACCATGTGTCGAGAAAAACGATTTTGGGACTCATCGGTGAATGGAAAACAGCGTTCCTTGAATGTTATAATGTGGTGCGACATTTGACATTTCTTGGTTTTAGGGCATAATGTAAGGCCACACTGGTAGCTACCGCCATATTGCCTGTTTCCGTCGCCATCTTGCCTATTTCTGTCGCCATCTTGCTTATTTCTGTCGCCATCTTGCTTATTTCTGTCGCCATCTTGCCTATTTTGTATAGTAGAACAGTCGTTATGCAATTAACACTCCGACCTCAAGTATCAAGGTGGATGACTAAATTCACGTTGCGGTGTCTATGAGCTCCCGCAACCACTTAAAACTAGATGGACTTTGAGGTCGTTCACTCATTTAAGCAATAATTAAATGGAACTACATAATTACAATATAATTTGGTTACTAAGTGTAATTATTTAAAACAGTACAAGTTTTACGTGCAATTCAAATATGATTATCGGTTTGGCTTAGTATTTTTTTTTAAAACAAACCGCTGTTACCGGGTTGAGATACGTTATAACCAATATAGTTTCGAACGAAAATAACATATTTATTCTTACTCATCATTATCCTGCCCTTCTCCCTGTCAACTGGGGTCGGCGCAACATGTTTTCTCCA
This sequence comes from Bombyx mandarina, assembly GCF_003987935.1. Next base: position 152,365 of record NW_021011683.1, on the reverse strand, counting down.
TCCATACTCCTCTATCATATACCATTTGTTCGCTTACACATATCGTCTTTCACGCAATCCATAAATTCCTTCTTAGGTCTACCTCTTTCTCTATATCCCTCCACAGTCATAGTCAACACTCTCTTACCAACCTCATTTTCATTTCTCCTCCTCACATGTCCATACCATCCCAAACGCGCACTTCTCAACTTCTCTGTCACAGGTGCTACTTTCAGACTTCCTCTAACATATTCATTCCGTATTATATCCATTCTCGTCACTCCACACATCCATCGCAACATTCGCATATCTGCTGCATGCAATCGCCTTTCATCCTATTTATTTATTATTACTATTTTCTTAGTATTTATTCTTCCCATTTCCTCGAAAACCGGATAAGAATTCGACTAGTTACGGGAAGATTTCACAACGCAATATGACATAATATTGTTGGTGTGGTTTTCGGTTCTTTTTTTCCGTCTCTGATCTCGTCGGCTGCTTCAAATCTTTTAATCACGGTTACAGATCTAATAGCGAACATCATTTCCTGCATTCACCGCGTTCGGTAATAACACAATCGAGAGGTGGACTAATGCAATGATATTGTTTAATTTTTGTAATTTTATACGTCGGATTACGGAGATAGACGTGCATTAACGTTATCCTGATTCAAAACGAGCACTTAGAGGAGAGAAATGTTGTTATAGCACTATCTGAATCGTTCCTTTCATAGCCTCGGTTAGGAGATTCAAGCGGGTACCACTAATCGACGTGTTAATGCCACGAAGCAACCTTGCGTTCCGATTTAAAGGGAGAGCTATTGCAGAATCCAACTTCAAGTTTTAATGTGCAAATGTTAAAATGGCACTAGACACTTTAATTACCCGGGTGGTATTTTGAGCATTAAATAGAGCACTCGAATAATAAATATATGATTATTTCGAATGACTAAAGTGTAATGAACTCTTCTATTATGTTTTTGCTTAAACAGACTAATGTTTGTTCAGCAGATTGTTGAGCCAATAGACAAGACGAATTCTGCTACCTAGTTTTTTATTTTTTTATTTTATTGCCCTAATAGGCAGACGAGCGGCCCACCTGATGGTGAGTGGTTACCGTCGCCCATGGACTTCACCAATGCCAGGGGCAGAGTCAAGTCGCTGTCTACCTTTAGTTTGAGAAGTTAATCTGGATAGAGTCCTCATGTGTGTTCTTATTGTAATAATGTCTATCCCATCTCATATGCTGATAGCCTTGAGAGGCTATATCAACTTCGCCCTAACGTGTGGGTGAGCTCACGGGGCTCAAGCCGGAGTGTTGCTAACACTGGCCCTAGCAAGAGCAGTGCTTCGCAGAATCTACCACCGGATCGGAAACGCGACCCACTGAGAAGATCCGGCGAGAAACTCAGTGGGCTGTGTCTGTGGGTTAACACGGAGTACTTCGTTGCCGAAGTAGGCAGTACACAGTAGTGTAATTAACTCTAACACATTTTCTAATACATTTTATATCAATATACAGATAAAAATCTCTTTTGCGATATCATTGGGAGTTGTAGTCATTATTAGATAAACATTGACGGTTAAGTCCCCTATTCTATCGTATAATAGGCAATACAATTATTTTTATCAACTACATTAACAACAAATAGCACAGTAGCTAACTTACGAAAATTTACTACAAGTTTTCATATCTTTCACAGTTTTCGCTTTCAATGACCAGATAAGCCGTGAAAGATTCAACTTTAGAGACCATTAGAACAGTTAACTGTTAAACTTCACGTAAAATGTGCATAAATTATGTTAAAAGAATACAAAAACAACAAAAATATTCGTTAAAACCAGCCCGGAGAGTTTCCAATCTGCACCTGCCTTCGCTCTGCCAAAACGTTACGTAAATTCCTTACAAAATACTCATTTACGTTTCGTATGAGTTCCTTTCTCTTACTTAGCAATCATTTCAAATATCAACTCGGCTGTAATTCAAGACGAAATTACTACACATTCTCCGTGTCACTCGTGATTTGTGCTTAGGCAGTAAAATAATGACGATACACAAAAGCGTTGATCGTTGTGCCCACAAAATGTACTACTGCAGTTTCGTAATAATTGACTCTTGAATTTTGTTAGTGTACTATAACGAAGCACGAAACTATATTTCGATACAGGCGTGCTTAAATTACAATACTAACAAGGTTTCAAAGAAACTGTTTTAGGAGTTTGCTTGGAGTCATATCAGTTTTAAAGCTATTGCCTAGCTTTTATCGCGGGCCTTGAGCGCGGCGACCGAATCATGAAAATCCGTAACGAAAAAAACCTTACACCCCTCACTCCGCCTACCATGTAGCTCGCGTTCAACACTTTCACACGTTGCGCTTGTGTAGTGTTTTTGAATAAGCGCGTGGCGTGACGTCACACTGCATGCGCATCATGAAAAGTCTGCCCATCTCTCTCTCGCGCCGTCTAGCTTATGAGTGTAAAGGGGACAGTTTTGCAGGGGTTTTGCTTTTATTAATGTTTAATATAGCGTGATCTTGCTTTATTATTGTTTTAATATTAAATTATCATTGTCTAATTATAATTGCATAAATTGGTAAAAAATGCTATGCAATAGCTTTACCGCGGCAGTTCCCGAGTGCCACACGTTTTTTTTTTGTTTTTTTTTTGATTGGTGGACGAGCCTACCTGGTGCTAAGTGGTTATTGGAACCCATAGACATCTACAACGTAAATACACCATCCACCTTGAGATATAAGTTCTAAGGTCCTCAGTATAGTTACAACGGCTGCCCCACCATTCAAATCGAAACGCATTACTGCTTCACGGCAGAAATAGGCAGGCTGGTGGTACCTACCCGTGCGGACTCAGTAATAATTACGCAAATTATAATTTTACGGGTTTGATTTTTATTACACGATGTTATTCCTTCACCGTGGAAGTGAATCGTTATGTACGTATTTCATTAGAAAAATTGCTACCCGCCTGCGGGATTCGAACACCGTTACATCGTTAGATACGAATGCACCGGACGTCTTATCTTTTAGGCCACGACGACTTACGACAATCCGAGGACGTTGCTGCTCATTCTCTAATGAATTATTAGGCTTTTTTTATGACACAGAGAGACCTATTCTAAATCACACGTCAAAGTTCCTCTGCTATCGCTATACTTGTAAAAATCAAACATCAGAATTGCTTAATAGGTATGTATCGCAAAATCGATGTGATGTTACAGAATGCTAACATACGTATTACGCAATGCATGTAAACGTGCACAGATATATCGTGTAGATACACGGACAATAAATTTTCTACTAAAGCTGCCTCAGCGGTTTTATTGCAGCCACGCGGTGCTTGGATTAATAACATCATACATTGTACTAGTATTTTTTTATTTATTTCGTTACATGAAAAGACGTATTTACGGGCAATCTGATGTTATATGGTTTCGAATTGCATACAACGCAGTTAATCGACAAAGTTGTAACTTAAATATGTCCATAGATCTGTATAGTGCTGTATGAAAATTTTTGCCTTGACTAATCGTGCAAGCTTCATTTATCGGTAGTTTTTGTACTGACAAATTTACTAAAAGAAATTTATTGCTTACATGGGTGGACGGGCTCACAGCCCACCTGGTGTTAAGGGGTTACTGGAGCCCATAGACATCAACAACATAAATACGCCACCCACCTTGAGATATAAGTTCTAAGGTCCCAAGTATAGCTACAACGGCTGCCCCGGCCTTCAAACCGAACGTTTTACAGCTTCACGGCAGAAATAGGCAGGGTGCTGGTACCTACCCGTGCGGACTCACAAGAGGTCCTACACCAGTAAAAAGTGCCTGTTTATCCGAAAGAACGGCGGCTATAAAACTTACAGGTACATAGCAATTTACATACGCTAAATTGCAATTGGCGATTCTATATTGCGCAATCGATGAGCCGAAATAGGATGTTACTTACGAATGTTAAAAATAAACAGATTGTACACTTCATTAGCATCCATTCGTATTGCAATACGCAAATCAACGGATACATTACATTATCGCACACGTGCAAATAAATTGATTTGAATATATTGCTAAACCGACGTATCGAAATTGTATTCGAGCTTAGGTTGTTTTTGTTTTCGAGAAATAAAATATATTCGGTTGATTAGTGACTGAATCTTTACGAAAGATTTTTATCTTATACCTTTAAACGAGAAATTCTTGTATATTAATATATATAATTTCTTTCTATTCTTCAGGTTTTATATCAGCAACAACCATATTATTCAGAATTGTTTTTTTAGTATTTGGATTTTATCTGTTCCCTATTTTAGGTAAAAAAGTAGTTTCCATATCAGATCAAAATAAGCAACCACAAGATACAGTTAATTACGCCAAAAAAGCAGCAGTGTCTGGATATTCGCTTATTGACCTCCTAGCATAATTACTAAATATAATCTGAATCTCGGAACCGGCTCCAACGATTTTCATAAAATTTAGTATACAGGGGAGTACTACGATTTATTTTAGAAAATGTTCGTTTTATTCGTGTTTTCAATAATCAACTCTTCCCGACATCTATTGGCGAATAATAAGACTATTTTTCTTAATTGAGGGCAACTAACCGCTTTAAAGACACAACAAGATGGTGTTATCAAAAAAAAATCATCTAGTAAATCTTCACGAGTGCTGTCTGGTAATCGCTTTCTTCTCTACTAACTCATTTGTATAGAATACAGTTGAGACTAAACGTGTAATTTAACAAATCTAGAGACATGTTTATTGCATCTCTGTACTCAAAAAACGCTTTTCGCTTCTATACCGATCTTTAGAACTCATATCTCAAGGTGGGTGGCGGCATTTACATTGTAGATGTCTATGGATTCCGGTAACCATTTTACACCAGGTGGGCCGTGAGCTCGTCCATCCATCTATGCAATAAAAAAAACAATAGTTCACAAGATCTCAAAATGTGTTGCAATTTTAACGTTGGCATTGTTACGAAGTAATCTGTATGGATGCATGATCCTTTATCTGTATTTTTTGAGCCCATAGACATCTACAATGCAAATGCGCCACCCACCTTGAGATATAAGTTCTAAGGTCTCAAGTATAGTTACAACGGCTGCCCCACCCTTCAAACCGAAACGCATTACTGCTTCACGGCAGAAATAGGCAGGGTGGTCGTACCTACCCGTGCGGGCTCACAAGAGGTCCTACCACCAGTTGTATCGTCATCAATAGTCCACACTCGTCTAACTCCGGAAATTGGCCACACTGTGTTCAGCCCCTGATTCTTCATGACATTAAACAGAAAACCCTGCGTTCATCCATAGCGTGTATCCAGGGTTTTTTTTGCCACGTACCATCCGGCTTTGGAATGAGCTCCCTCCGCGGTGTTTCCCGAGCGCTAAGACATGTCCTGCTTCAAACTAGGCTTGTGGAGAGTACTTAAAGGTGGACAGCGCCTTGGATCTGCCCCTGGCATTGCTGAAGTCCATGGGTGGAAGTAACCACTCACCATCATGTGGGCCGTACGTTCGTCTGCTCTCTAGATAAATAAATAAAAAAAATGCTAAAATCTGAATCTAAACATCGATTTAGTTCACTTTTTAACACGCCACGCAATGTACATACACAATTAAAAATCAATTCACATGAGGCGGTTACTTTAATTAATTAATAGTGTTGTCTTGAGGTAGTTGTTAATAATAATGGTAATAATTTTTCCGTCTTGATAACTATCATCTTACACACCCTCTACAAATGTCAAGTGCAATCATTATTCTTGCAACTTCATTGGGTAACTATAACAACCAGAGAGAAAAAACATATTCGTATATAATTTGATACGCGTGTCACTTCAGCGCTTACGAAAGAGACCACCGAAAATAGGCACAAATTAAATCCCAAACAGAAGACACGAGCTCCTCCTATTCCACTCCTCACTGTAGAAAATTACTTGGAAAATTAGTCCCAAAACTAACTCGTGTTCAGCGTCGCGTGTAATTCAATATTCGAGGGTTTGAGTGTGTGTGTGTGTCTGTGTATGAATGAATGTAATCTCACCGCTTTCATACTTGCTTCGTCTCTGCGTCATTCAGGACGAATCAGTACGATCATACAACACAACGTATGTAGATATCAATCTGATCTTAATTAGGAATTAATCTAATATGCTCCGTTATTAGGCTGGTCTATATTGAATATGCTTGGTATCCACACAACGACATCATGTATGAATATCACATAGTATTGATTTATGTAGATTAGGTTTGAGCTAGAAGGGGATGATCAATTATTTTTGAGGTGACAACGTCTTATAATTCGATGGAGCCGGCTGCACGCACGAAATAACATGACTCATGCGGCGTTACCTCGCTCTGAGGCGTTCTGTCTGTCTTTCTCCCACTTGAGTGAGCGATGCATCCGCGTGGACAGCTGCTGTACAATAATACATTTACATGTTTTCGTCAAGTATGAAGTTCAATGAAAAGTGAATGCGGTGTCAATTGTCCATACAAAATATCTATCAAACAAATAAAATTAAAATTTTCTTTTGAAAAAATAAAACCGTTTAATGAAACCATTCCATCAGTATTTTCTTATGACGTTGTCACGTTCAACTGTCGTCAGTAAACCGACTTTACAGACAACCAATTTTTTCAACTAATCGCGTCCCTCGGTATCACTCGCGATGTTATTGTAAGCTATTAACACAATAGTCCAAGGTAGAGTGGGAAGAGGTCGACCATAAAATACATGGATGGAGTGTGTGAAGATGTGAGAGAAAGCAGTGAGTTTGAGATGACGGCTGATAGAGGAGAATGAAATAGAAAAATTCGCTGTGCTGACTCCACCTAATGGGTTAAGGTGGAGACAAAGAAGAGCCAATTATCTGAGATACAATTAAATAGTCGTTTCACATCTGAAAATCTGGCCGTAGACTTCGAGCTCAAGCTAATCACAGCACGGACAAAGCTAACATAATGATACGGCCTCTGGTCTCGGAGGGGAGCGGCGTGGCGGTAGCCATCGTAACATCCAAGGTATTTGACAGATGCCTTAATCTCGATTACGAATTTGTCAAGATAAGCTTGCATATATGCAAGTTCCGAACAACAACATTTGGACCGTCGGTCTACGGAGCAATATACCTGCTCGGTGGAAGATCTTCCCTCCACCGTTAAACCTCCCATAAATCCAAACAATCCGAAACGTCTAGCATTTCACTTGATGGTCTTAAGTATTTATTGACGGATTAGTTGACCTGCAGACTTTGTAGTACCTCAATCGATAAAAAAACCTAAACTTTTGTATAAAATAAACTTAAAACAAACAAAAGGAAACCGTCCGACGGGGGATACATCAAAGGGAAAACAAAATTGTTATTTTTATTTAATTCCGAGCATTTTCATATTTATCTACCTTTTAAACCTTCTCTGGACTTTCACTAGTAATTCAAGATCAAAATTAACTAAATCGGTCCAGCCGTTCTCGAGTTTTAGCGAGACTAACGAACAGCAATTCATTCTTATATATATATAGATACTTATAACTAATTCAATGGTTGGATGGATCGATAAAAGCGAAATTGTATTAACGCCAGCTTAAACCTAAATTTGTGAGAGGCCAGAAGTTTCTTGTCCCTAAATAGAGCTCGTCCAAGCCAAACGTTATTACATTTACTAAGACAGGCAACTTTGTCGTCATTTAAATTGAAAGCGTCTTATTTTAAATTCGTATTGTTGCGAGACAAGTCACGCGGTAATTTGCGAACTGAGTCAACGTTTGAGAAACGGTGGCTTTTTATGATAGTAGATGAGATATGAAAATCCTGTGTTTTTGAAGTGAAAACTTCTTTAGAATCGTTGTGATTTCAAACCGGATGCAACGGAAAAAACGACAGGTAAGAGACACAGATACAAAAATGTGTAGGATGAAGCCAGCAAAGAATGAGACAGAAATATACATACTATTTAATACAGCGCCATCTGTGAGATTTTTTAATACTAACGTGTGTATGAAAGCTCTTGTAGTGAATTTTAATTTAGGATTATACGTGAAATTAAAATATCAATTCACAGAGGGCGCTACCTTNAATACAAAAATGTGTAGGATGAAGCCAGCAAAGAATGAGACAGAAATATACATACTATTTAATACAGCGCCATCTGTGAGATTTTTTAATACTAACGTGTGTATGAAAGCTCTTGTAGTGAATTTTAATTTAGGATTATACGTGAAATTAAAATATCAATTCACAGAGGGCGCTACCTTACAATTATTTACTAACGACAAAATTTTACATATACTTAGGACGTTTAGGATAATTGTATTTTAATTTTGGAAGGTTTCACTTCTACCACGTTTGAATTGCACACTTGTATTTTTTTTATCACGTCTCTCTCGTAAATTTGCTCAGAGATATGTCATTGTATTATGTGTACCGTGTTATTTCCGGATTATTTTTACTTTTGTACTTATAAATAAGAATGGTTTAGGCAACCGAAACCCACATGATATCTAAACTCATAGACACAGACCGCTGAGTTTTTTTTTTCTCACAGCCCACCTGGTGTTAAGTGGTTACTGGAGCCCATAGATATCTACAACGTGACTCACAAGAGGTCCTAGCTTCCACCAGCTTCGCGCCCGATCTTCTTAGTTGGTCGCGATTCCGATCCAGTGGTAGATTCAGCGAAGCGCTTGCTAGGGCCGGTGCTGACAATTCTTTCAGGTTGAGCTCCTATGCTCACCTACCGATCCGTGAGTAGTTTTATTAGCCTCCTAGGATATCAACGATTAGGTAGGGAAATTAAAAGATACCTTAAACACAGGCGTGCGTCCCCAGCTTCCTTAAAATGCTATCGTTAAATATTAAAGCTACACTATCGGTTTGATTTAAAATTAAGCAATAATAGAGCCATAAATCTAGTTGTACTATAAAACGGAGACCTGGAACTCATGTCTCAAGGTGAGTGGCCGCATTTTCACTCATAATGCATCCTAAAACCAGCGCCAAAGTACTAGATAGACGAAACGAACAGAGTTATAACAGTTTAACGGTAGGCTGCGGCTTATATCTGCCCCTGGCATTGCTGACGTCCACGAGGGACGGTAACCACTCACCATCAGGTGGGCCGTATGCTCGTCTGCCTACACGACCAATAAAAAAAGACCTGGTGACGTTGCTACTACACTAGTCCTACACTAGTCCCACGAGCCGCATTGCTTTGCAAAATCTCCTATCGGATCGAAAATGCGACCCATTTAGAAGAATCGGAGAGAAATTCAGTGGGCTGTGTGTGAGGATTAGTGTGACCACGAATACTGTATACTTGCAGTACATATTCATAACGTCGAAAAAAAATTTACGACAGTAAAAAAACGCGATATAAAATCATAAAAGTCGTTTTATTTATGTCCATACTACGCAAAACCTTTTTTTTTTTTTTTTTCGGGCTGGGGGCCGAACCTCCTACGATGTCCCCGCGCCTAGAGGACGCGCGGGGTATGTGAGACTCAACAATCTGCAGGTGTTGAGAGCAGATCGCGGGCCCAAGGATTTTAGGGCCCACCCACTAAACGACTCCCCTGCACTCTTACACCCGACGTCCGAGCTCCGTCCGAGGTCAGAACCCGGTCAGAGTAGGGGGGTTCCCGCGGTCAACACTACAACCAGACACGCTTTTTTTTATATTACGCAAAAACCTAAGACAACACAGCTAGTTGGTCGGCAGCCGATGATTTTAGTCGTGTCCGTAACGTAATCTCGTCTGCGTACCACGCTCGTAAAGAACAAACATAACGAATAAATAATTCGATTTCCTTGTTTTACGTGTCGATTTCAACATGTTTATTAAATGCCCTCGAGGAAAACGCGAGACGCTATATTCGTACATTGTTATGCAAACGCTAGAATGGGCTCTTCAACGACCAGTTAGAGCGCCTTTCCAAAAGGTTTCTGTAATATATATGATGTTATGTTATAATGAAACTTAAATGTCTATTTGTGTACTTAGTGACTGTTTTTTAACGTTCTCGATAGCGTAAAAGTTAACTGACTCGCACTAAGCACACTGAAGTCGTCGTGGCCTATAGGATAAGACGCGCGGTACATTTGCATCGACCGATGCGTGTGTGTCGGTGTTCGAATACCACAGACAGGTACCCATTTTTCGAATGAAATATTTAGGACTCCCATGATTAATTAACAACATCGTGTAATTATTGGAATTAGGCAGTATTTCAATGAAACCCTAATCAGGTTTCTTTATCAGACACAATGAATTATATTAGCTCACTAGTGACATTAGTCTATATTCGCACAGATAACACACATAAATTGAAATAGTCGGTACAACAATACGCTTACAAATCTATGAACTACTTTATAAATTTACTAGCCGTACTCGCCCGCTTCGTTGGGCATTTAAAATTAACATTATTATTTATTGTCATTATTATTACGGAGTCCAACACTCATATAAATATTAGCCTATCCATTAAGTGCATGTATTTACTACATGGATACCAAGTTTTAAGTCAATCGGATGTACGGTTCAGTAGTTATAACGGAACATCCGTAAAAAAACACTGTAGATTAATATATTAGTATAGATATAGATTTATTCAACAGTAATAAAAAAACAAACCTGTCAAAATTGTTATCATTTTCATGATTAATATGCAATTGAGACAGTCCTCAAGTCTGATGATGGGGTGGGATTCACATTGTGATGTGTTAAAAGAATCGGTTATTAATTACTTTTCTTTGATCTAGCGCTTAATGCCTGTGACTCCTGTACCCCCGGTTGTGTTCTGTTCTCGGTCAGAGCTCATACTTTTGTTCTTAAGAGTCATGAAAAAACTACGGATCCAATCGCGGCGTTGGGTTTGGCAATGCCTTTGATTCATTACATAATGTTTTTCAAGAATCCAATTGTTAATTAAAGTACTCTATAAAACAAGTTTCACAATGTCGAAGAAAACCATCTCGGTCGTCCGTAGACCACGGCAAACGTACAGTATTGAAAACGTTGAAAATGAATTTAATGAGAAATTCTAAACGCCAGATTGAACCATCAAAGCAGTTTTAATTATGTTTACGGAGATTACTATGTTTAACTCAATTTTAAATTAAGCAATTTTCACCCTACCATTATGTTGCAATTAAAAAGTTTACGCAAGGATGTAACTTAATATTTGCTTTGAGCTTTCAGATAAGATACTTTTCTATTACATAGATGAATGATCAGGCTGAGGTTAAGTTTTTTTTATTTTTTTTATTGCCCTTGTAGGCAAACGAGCATATGGCCCACCTGATGGTGAGTGGTTACCGTCGCCCATGAACTTCAGCAATGCCAGAGGCAGAGCCAAGCCGCTGTCTACCGAAAAGTGGTCATCAGAGGCCACACATATCGCAATTTGAATATCGCCACCCAACTAATGAGAAAAGGTCGAAATCAACTGTTCGAAAATTGTATTTGCGGGTTTCATTTTCAATATCCAGCGCTATTCCTTCCTTTCGTGAACGCGAATTAAATACTTTTTTTTTATTGCTTAGATGAGAGGACGAGCTCACAGCCCACCTGGTGTGAAGTGGTTACTGGAGCCCATAGACATCTACGACGTAAATGCGCCACCCACCTTGAGATATAAGTTCTAAGGTCTCAAGTATAGTTACGACGGCTGCCCCACCCTTGAAACCGAAACGCATTACTGCTTCACGGCAGAAATAGGCAGGGTGGTGGTACCTACCCGTGCGGACTCACAAGAGGTCCTACCACCAGTAAGTAATAATAAGTAATACGTATTTGATTTGATAAATTGGTATTTGAATTCGGGGTTAGAAAACCTGATTAATCGCATCGCTCGATACGAATGCACCGGGCGTCTTATCCTTTAGATGCGAGGATGACTAAAATGTTCAATAAAACTATTTAATTAATTTCGCATGTTTTTGATGACATTGTCGGTAATTTCTCTATCTAATCTAAAAAAAACAAGCAAGATTCGCGATCTCATTAAATTCGAGTATAAATGTATCCGTATCTCGAATAATTCTTATCGATCTTTATTCATTTATCGTGCATTAATCTTTTTTATTTATCATTAAATCATCACAAAATTGAAATCGAGTCGCACTTTAAAACAATACACCATTATATAATTATTAGTGTTTTAGTATCTTACCTGAAGGGTAGGCAACGCACTGGCGTAAACGCTGCTGGTGACCGTGGGCGGCGGTGATCACTTACCATCACGTGACTCGTCTTGCTCGTTTGCCTCTTAGTTGTTATAAAAAAAATATATATAAAAAAAAGTATTTTATTTTTATTTATTTACGGTTCGTGCTTTTTATTTACGACGCCACTCTTACTACAAAAACATCTTGGACAAGGTCAACACGAATATGAGTGCGTATACTTACTCACACGTAGTCCCCACCACGTAAGCAGAGACTCATAAGAAAACGACATAACCGACGTAACCTACGCAGACAAATTACAACCGTGGCTTTTTGTAAATAAGGTCAACTGTGACATAACTTAAGCTGTCGTTCACCTGAATCGCGATACAGTCAATATGGCTAGTGAAGCCTTACTATCGACGAAACTATGTATACGCGTAAAAATCAATAATGCGTTGGCGGATATATCTATAGGTCCTTGACGTTATTTGTTAAGTACATTCTCGTTTTCATATTGTTTCGCTATAATAATAAACCGCCATGTGGAGGGTGGTATCTACAGAAATAATCCCGGTAGTTGTGTCGGTGAATGGTTTGGTCCCTAAAAGCCTCTCAAAACATCTCGAGAGGCTTGGTCTCAACAAAAAGTCGGTGGTGGCCCAAATGCAAAAAGCAGTCTTGCTCGACAATGCCCGTATAGTTCGCCGGTTTCTCTCCCAATAGTCCCTAACGCTCNCATGTGGAGGGTGGTATCTACAGAAATAATCCCGGTAGTTGTGTCGGTGAATGGTTTGGTCCCTAAAAGCCTCTCAAAACATCTCGAGAGGCTTGGTCTCAACAAAAAGTCGGTGGTGGCCCAAATGCAAAAAGCAGTCTTGCTCGACAATGCCCGTATAGTTCGCCGGTTTCTCTCCCAATAGTCCCTAACGCTCCGGCCGATTGCTGCCCACCTCGCCGGAGTGTGTCCTGCCGTCTTCCCAGGCGTGGCAGTGCTTAATACACATAATAATAATAATGTTTTTATTGCAAGTAACCATGACTCATATTAATTGTTAATAAGACTTAGACCTATGTTAGTAGTTATACTTACATCACAATGAATTACTGTCGTAACATCCCATGGGAGATGGCACCACAGCGACCCATGTATACACAGCCCAGCCTGCTTGCGATCCTGTTCAGGATACTGTTGGAGCTAGCCTTCACTCTGCTTACCAGAGATGCACACCTCTTACGCATGGTAGCGTAAAAACAATCTATGTGCGCGTCTGCAAACATCCCTGATGCGCTTCAAAAGCGGGACAGCACCACCAGCATCCTAAACGCGTTATTATATTGAACACGGAGAGCGTTGTACGATCTTTGAGTATAATTATTTTATATATATAATTTTAAGCTATGCTTTAACGTATAGTTTATATAACGTATAGTTTTTACTGGTGGTAGATCTTCTAGTGAGTCCGCACGGGTAGGTACCACCGCCCTGCCTCTTTCTGCCGTGAAGCAGTAATGCGTTTCGGTTTGAAGGATGGGGCTTACGTTGTAACTATACTGAGACCTTAGAACTTATATCTCAAGATGGGTGGCGCATTTACGTTGTACATGTCTATGGGCTCCAGTAACCACTTAACACCAGGTGGGCTGTGAGCTCGACCGCCCACCTAAGCAATAAAAAAATATCGCTCTTAATGCAGGTTAACTGACAGGCCACATGTTGAAAGTGATCTTCGGAGCCCATAAATATTACAACATGAATGAGACCAAGTCGAAATTTCAATGTTTAAAAGTGGCTGTACCACCCTTCGAGGTGGAACGCACGGAAATTGGCAGAAAGGTATAAATTCGCGCGGGCACATTTCGTTTGAGTGTAAGCAAACCTTCGACTCCTAGTTAAGCGATCAGGTCTCTAGAGCAGCCGCGAGCGATCATTTAATTTTAAAAGAAAAAAATTAGTGGAGTCCAAATATTTTCAAGGAAACCTCTAAGAGTTTGAGTGTAAGTAGATAATATGGTAATCTTGATTCTCTAAGATTATCTTGATTTATTAGTACATTTTCAACTCAACATATGCTTACTCATCTATTTATATTTGTAGTCAATAAGAATACCGATTCATTTAAGGCAATGAAGAGGTATTTTGAATGTAATATTTAAAGCAGCCTTTAAACTTGGTGTGAGTTTCAAATGAATTTCTTAAAGCTGGTGAATAAATTCCGAGGCATTTACTGAAATTTAATTTCGTTGTAGTACAAGCAAAAATGAGCTTTATAAAAGCGTTTCGAAAGGTGTATTATTGTGAGCCACGCCACGTTACCGTTTTGCCACATCGTGACGATGTATATTGGCTTAATGACATCTGTTGCTGAAGCTTGAGAGAGATTTTTATCAAGGAAAATAATTTCTTGTTTGAAAATTTACTTAGTCGTCGTGAGTGTAGTGGTTATTATAGATGACACTATTATGACGTCCATATTAGATTTGTGGAACGCCGGTTGTTTTTTTAAATATTGTTTTGGTCTTGTTTGTTTTTTTTTTTCAGAAGAAAATCCTAACCTGGAGAAAATGTATGTTGCAAAAAGGCGCGCATTCCATGTGTCTGCTCTGCCCATTTTTTTTGCATTGAATAGGGTTAAGTGTAATTATTGTAATGAACACACACGTGTAGGTATCACTGTTCTGCCTATTACTACAGCAAAGAAGTCATGCCTTTCTCAATCTTAGACTACGAATTCAAAACTATAAATGTGTTGTAAAACTTTGTCGTCAATGATGACGTTTCTTCTATTGATCCCGTTGATCTGGTTCCCTTAACGAGAATGACAGCTGGTCGTATCGTATGGACAAGCACTCAATCTCGACTAGAACTTCCACACGGATAATTAAAGTTCAATTAACGCAAAGTTACATTTTGGAATCGAAATATATAAATAACTTAATCACAAACAGAATTACTGATTTGTGACTTCGTTTTGGCTTCTTAATAGTCAAGCATTAGTCTCACTTGATTTAGGACCTCATCTTTGGTACACCTGATTGACCCAAAGCAATTTAAGCTTTAAACGTGCATCCAAAAAGCTTGGTCAAGTTCCGTAAAGCAAACGATGCATCTCGGTAAGTTGGCTAATGCCTGCTGCCTGTTTAGGAAGAGTTGGAAAAAGCGAAACCCATAAAAATACCATAGATCCAGAGGCTAGATTCGCCTATAGTTCACGTATAGTACATCACCATTTCGCACCAAAGACTAAGGGACCGTTTTGCTAAGCGATAGCTGTTGGAGACAGCATAGTCTAAATTGCTTGTGCATAGAAACAATCCAAGAGACATTGGCGTGAAGAAATGAAACGCAAGCTTTCTAAATCAAAAAAGCAAGTACGAGAAACTGTTCACACTATTTAAGTACAATTCTTTATTTTCTTGAAATTATCTTGATCCAAAGTATTCAAATAAGGGATTATTTAACTATCAAAATGATTGGCCGTTCGTTAGATCAATAAAACCATCCGTATATATAGGATCTAGAAAGTGAGGATTTTTGGACTCCGAGCTTTATAACTTATGTATCTTAATCACGTTTCCTATCGTCACCTAGACTCTAGATGAAGTATTTCCCTTACCTCAATTATACCCGTAATTTTAAGTAACTAATTAGTTGGGATATTCAAATATTTCAAATATTCGTGTCGTCATTGAACGAAATGTAATTTGCCTTATAATTATTAATGTTTTGTTAAGGAATGTTCGTATTTTGTTTTAAAGTTCAAGGCAGTTTGTTACGTTTGCTGGAAATGTTTAAATTCATTATAAGATATTTCGATTTATAAATTTCAATACTTCTAGTTGACATTTGGAGTTGGTTTTGATCTTTGAGTCGTTTGGAATTTAAATCCAAATTTGCTCCTCAAACTTAAATTCCTAATACTTATGTATGTTGGTTTTTTAATGATGGGGTTTTTATTTAGTTCAATGCGAACATGCCTTGCCTATGGCTCCCATAAAATGGTCTCGTAGTGCTGCTACTTGTACTTACTTGACTGCATGCAGATTAAGGAGTTCGGATTTTATCATGGTCGGGAACTTATGGAGAGACTCTTGGTTCTTATTGTATTTTCTGGCCTATGCTCCTTATAATAACAATTCTATAATATACCACAGATTAGAAATTAGTTTTTCCTTTCGTGTCATATTAATAATAATAAGCCCAATTTTATTTAAAAAAAAGGGAATCACCTTATCAAATAAAAATTACAATTATAAACTTGTGTTATCCCATTCTGGTATAGGCTTCCTCCAGCTTACTCCACTCTTCCCAATTCATGGCTTTGTTTCTCCGTTCTTTTCCAGTTGTTGCTATTAGTTCGTCGATCCATCTGCTTCTTAGTCGGCCTCTTCTTCTTTTGCCTATTGGTGTCATATTAATATTATCAAATTAAAATTGTACTCCACACAAAACATTATTAAACAGACCCTTAGTCGACGCTCGCAGTAATGATAAATTGATATGATTCGAAAATTATTGTACATATGTCTTTGCGTAATGTATTCTACAAACTATACGTTCCCAAATAGGAAAGCAAGCTAATCCTGTATCTTGCCTATTCTTCTCGGTGGTACATTCCTTACATGCATTGCTACACTGCATTCCGAATAAATTAGGTATAAATTAATAAAACTGGTGGTAGGACCTCTTGTGAGTCCGCGCGGGTGGTTACCACCACTCTGACTATTTCTGCCGTGAAGCAGCAATGCGTTTCGGTTTGGAGTGTGCGGCAGCCGTTGTAACTATACTTGAGACCTTAGAACTTATATCTCAAGGTGGGTGGCGCATTTGCGTTGTGAATGTCTACCACTTAACACCAGGTGGGCTGTGAGCTCGTCCACCCATAGAAGCAATAAAAAATATATAAAAAATTCGGTAATGTTAAAATGATTTTAATGTTCTAAAGGCCTACTTAAATAAAAATACTTAGTTTTTAATAAGTACGAGCACAGTTTTTGTGTATCTCACTCGTGTGTCGTTAATTCAGGTTATGTGTCGTTTATGTGGCTACGCATAAAACAAGACTCGCCTTTATTAATGTCAAGGTAATTGAGTAAGAGTTTTGTTTTTAAAGCGGTTTATATCCCGAAAACGTTCATGTTCTTGTATAATAAACAATCGTAATTAACTTTGACTAATAATAATAAGCATTTACATGATTATAAAACAAACATTCCTGTTATTTGTTCAGTGTAACACGGCCAAACAAATTTGTTCAATACAATGTTGTATTGATTTTATTCATTAACGAAAATTATTTTAAATATCAGCTGTGTCGGTAGATATTTTCGCGAATTACCAAAAATGTATAATTAAAAATTAGAAACAAACTGGTTTGAAGTGGCTTTAAATAAGTGTAGTAATTGAAGATTGAAGAAGCCAATGTAGTATTTGCTTCAGGTTGTTTTACGTGATTATTAATTGCCATTCTATTTTTTATTCGTATAATTGTTATTGCATAAACCTTTATCGACTAGATTGGAGGCGACAACTATATTTATCGGTGACCAATAGATATTTCTTTCGATTCGTCACAGAGCTACGTCACGAGAGCTCGTCACCCGTCAAACCGAAACGCATTACTGCTTCACGGCAGAAATAGGCAGGGTGGTGGTACCTACCCGCGCGGACTCATAAGAAGTCCTACCACCAGTAATTACGCAAATTATAATTTTGCGGGTTTGATTTTTATTACACGATGTTATTCCTTCACCGTGGAAGTCAAATTTCATTAGTAAAATTGGTACCCACCTGAGATTCGAACATCGGTGTGTCGCTCAATGCACCGGACGTCTTATCTTTTAGGCCACGACGACTTAATAAACTTTATTTACCTTATTCGAGGTTTTCTTCTTATATTAACGTTGACATGACCTCTTGTAACATAATCATGATAACCAAAAACCCTTAATCCACCTGGAAATGGCTAAACGTTTTAAGTGTATAACATAGGGCCTTATTTCTTTTCTAAGTTTTTTTTTTATTTCATGAGAGGAACAGTAAAACAAAATGGATTTCTAAGCTTTTTTTTCTTTTTTTTTTTTTTTCTTGCTTAGATGGGTGGACGAGCTCACAGCCCACCTGATGTTAAGTGGTTACTGGAGCCCATAGACATCTACAACGTAAATGCGCCACCCACCTTGAAAATAGCATTAGTAACGAACTTATTATATTTGAACAACTAGCCTGTATATGGCCAAACTATTTTATAGCATTAATAGTTGGAAGTAACGAAGGCGCTGAAGCTTAAAGTTCTTAAATACATTAATGCAGTATTTGGTAAGATCAAAGGTACTTCACAAGTAATTCTAAGTCATCCCGGGTTCGACGACCCGGATAAAGTGAACGTACACGTAATCAAAGCTCGCGACAAGTCAGAAATCAAGTTTTGGGTGCTTTGTTATTTTTGTTTCCGCCAGCGCTTTATTGGGGTTCATAAAGCCCTTGGCCGACTCTCTGTTCATTTGAAACTTAGCTCAAAGCGAAATTTTACGTACGTACGGTCAAAGTGCTTGAATTTTTGAAGGGAAACTTCTTTATCGACGTTGGGAGGAAAGAACGTATGTAACGTTTTTCGGTTACGCGTCATCTTAATTTCTTCCGTTACGCGCCATGTTTATTTTATTTCAATTTAATAGTAGTAAATTCAACAATTCCTGAATCGCGCTGACGAGATGTTACACAGTTGATAGACGTTCTCGAATTTTTCTTGCTAAATCATACCTACTTGGCGTCGGGATACCGTGATCATGCAGGCGGTTCCCCTGGGTGCGGCTGTTCCATTGCACTGCGGAGTAGTTGACCCTTGCGATTATTTTTACAAGTTTCACTTCTACCGTGTGTGACTTGCACACACACACACACATTTTTTAAAATTTAATACTGTCGAAATTAGAACTGCTGTTTGTCACAGGTTTCGGTAATGCTAATGGTGAAAATATTCCGTCATCCGCCAATCACGGACAAAGACCAACATCACAGGCCGTGACGAATGTATCGTTAAAATAGCATGCTGTAATGACCTAATGGTCACTCAGCGGACGTGACGCTTCCCGAAGGTCACTGAAATGTCTCGTAATGTTAGTCCTACGTACCTACAATGGACGTTAATACAACAGGTTAAGAAATTATCGCAAGGTTCAATTTTAGAAATGTGATAACGTCATTTTTGATCTCGCATAATCTGATTTTATGGTTTTCGTTCATAAATTTACGACAGACTTTAAATAAAAGAAGGAAAGATTCCGAGAAAATGTCATCGCCAATCTATAGGTCCCTGGTCCTTTTTTTAATTTTACGTTCTCGTAAACGTTTTGTTCAGGCCAGTCATGATGACGGTTTGTTATCAAACTAAAAGCAAACATAAATTTTCATCCTTCAACTACACATTACCATTACGATTAGTTCATCGATGTTTACAAAACAGCAATTTAAATTAGACTTAGTGTTTTATTCGTGGAAACATCTTTTCAGGGAATTCGTTTCGGTATGTAACTACCAATATAAAGTTTACATTTAAACGTAAGTAACAAAAGCAATACGAGAACCGTCTAACCCAATCACCTTTCACGGAAATATTGCAAGGACAGCGGCTGCTCTCGCAAGCGTCGATCTGGCACGAATGTTTTCGTTGTTTTGCACTCCACGTCTGCACTGTTAATATTACCGACTAACTTGTATGCGTAATATTATCTTCCTATTTGTTCTGTATCGTATTATTTGTCAATTCTGACGCAGTATTATGGATTAACTGTTGATTGGACTTATGAGCGACTAACTGTACCCGTCCGCTTCGCTGGGCATTTAAATTAACATTATTATTTCTCACCCCCACAAAGATTCTCATAATTAACGCTCGCGCAACTGGTCTGGAGATTCCAACACTCATATCCTCCTCCTTGCGTCGTTTTCCTCATTACTGAGGGTCGTGACTCCCGCGCTGCATCAGTTTCTCCCGTACGATTTCCCTCCATCTGCTGCGATCCTTAGGTTCATGAAGGGCATTGTGGAAGTTGATGTTTAAAGAAGATCGTATTTGGTCCGACCATCTCGTGGGACTGTGTCCTCTGGGACGTTTGCCATCTACATTTCCTGTCACCATCAGCTGTTCTAGATTATGACCCTCTTTACGAGCAATATGTCCGAAGAACTCTAGCACCCTACGAAGGCATATAGTGGAAAGAAAATAAATAATAACACCGTCCAGCCCGGTTACCGAGCGGCGCCGGGGCTTAGCCGGATCGCTCAACAAACTAGCTCTGTAAATCGTACTGTTCATTGAGGGAGTTTTCTTGGGTACTTAGTGGTGGGTACCCAGATCCTTCCACTCCAACACTCATATAAATATTAGCTTATCCATTAAGTACATGTATTTTCTACATGGATACCAAGTTTCAAGTCAATCGGATGCACGGTTCAGTAGTTATAACGGAACATTCGTAAAACCACTGTAGATTTATATATTAGTATAGATATGCTCTGAAGCTGAAGTCTCCCCATATGATGGAAGAGAATCGCTCTTACAATATGTTTACTGTCTTGATTGTACGACTCAGCGTGGAAATGGACATTAATTTTGTAAAAAATTCGAATTGTTTTACGGCGTGTATTTTGAGCCAAAGAAGTATAATTGCAACTTAATTTGTATGTAGCATAATCCTGTATGTTTTTTAAATGAAAATTATAAACTCGTATGCAGGGAAAAATAACATTATGTCAATTGAGCAGAAAAGTCTCGTAACAAATACATATGTTTCATTACTAATTAAATTGATTATAAATTTTAAGATTAGTGCATGCGATATAAATCACAATATGTCAATTAAAAATAAATAATAGTTTAAAAAAACTAACCAAATACGCTTTTATAGAAAATCCAACTAAAAATAGAATTAAATTATTAGACGCTTTTTTTACAATAAAATCATTTTTTTTACACTATTTTTAATTCAAATTTATTAAAATTTGTTTTCTATTTTTTAGTTGAATTTAAATTTTTTCAATTTTTTTCATATTTTTTTTAAATATTGAATTGTCATCGGTCCTTAATAAGTATACCAAATTTCAAGTTAATCCGACGTTTTGAAGGGGGTCAAAATCATGTTCAAAGATTCCGTTACAAACATACATACGTCTTTCTTTTTTTTTTATTGCCCTTGTAGTCAGACGAGCATACGGCCCACCTGATGGTGAGTGGTTACCGTCGCCCATGAACTTCAGCAATGCCAGGGGCAGAGCCAAGCCGCTGCCTATCGCTTAATACTCTCCACAAGCCTCTTTTAAAGAAGGACATGTCATAGCGCTCGGGAAACACCGTGGAGGGGAGCTCATTCCATAGCCGGAAAAAAAGCGAATAAAAGCGTATTAAACAATCTTAAGTGCAGGCAGCCCCCAAAGTACTAGACACTACCAAAATTACGTAATACGTCTTAATAATGCTACAACAAAATAAATAATATTATGTCAAATTATTTTGTAGCCTATGTGTGCAACTGCGCAGGCTGTGTCGCAGAGCCCGCGGGCTGTTATTACCATGCCCACGACCGTAACAATGGCAAGGTCGTGCGACACGTTGCGATCGTCGTTGTCCGTATGTTTTTGTTTACATAATACGAGATACGACTTTTTATGAGTGCCGTTTTGAATTACGAACAAGGTTAGATTTGAGCGGTCGATTTTTTTAAGTGTAGTTAGTTCGTCACGAAACTTTTGATGTGTATGAATGAATGTAGTGTGAAATGATAAATGTTTGGTTTTTTTTATTACGTATGTGTATGTAACTAAGGATTCGCTGCTGTTTTTATTCTGGGACATCCGTTGTATATATCTTTACTAATATTATAAAAAGGAAAGATTTGTTTGTTTGTATTGAATAGGCTCCGAAACTACTAAACCGATATGAAAAATTTCACTGTTTGGAAGCTACACTATTCCCGAGTGACATAGGCTATAATCTTTTTTGAAAAAAATTTGGGATCCTGACTAAAACTCCAATAATGTAACCCAAGGTGTAAAAAAAATACCTAAAATATTCTTTACATCGCGTGCCCTGCGAAAACTATTCATGATAGAAGACATTAATGTACTACGACTTTGCAGAATACATTATTATTTACAAAAAGGGTCGCAACAGCATATGTCTCACTATTATAGTTACGCCGCAATAATTTCTTTTATTTTATAAAATAAAACGTCAAATATCGTTGAAATTTTTGTTAAAGACCCGAGCACAGCCGGAGCGGGCCGCTAATAATAAAGGTCATTGAAGCTGTATATTTGCAAAACCTCGGAGTACGTTTTAATTGGGTCGCAATGAAAACGCTGAATTTTCGCCTCGCACGCTTGGTCGATGGAGCGGTTTATCAAAAGCCACTAAGATCCCCTCCGGCGTTTGAAACTGAAACGTCATATTCCGGCTAAGTCAGAACTTCAAAGGGGCAATGGAAGCAAGATTCTGTTTCCACGTCTCGTTTCGTTACCATACCCTGCAGGACATTGGACTTTACTACCGTGTGGCGGCGATACTAGCTTAGACCTTATTAACCGGTGCCTGTTTAAATGGTGTCACATGCATCACTAAAAACGCGCTGGATCAGAACTAGCCTAAGACGGGAAGCGTGTCTTCCGTCACACAATTACACGTAGACGCCTACTTAATCGACATAACTTAATACAAACATCCGTTAAAACTTAGGAGTAAAAAGACAAGACTTTGAATATTTTGTAGAGTTGTTGAAATACACTAACTTACACTTCGAAGCAATACGATAAATAAAATATTTATACTATTGTTAAACAAATCACTTACGAATATTATTACTGTTATATTACGAATTTAACGTGCCTAACACGCATACGTTCAATGAAGAAAACAATTATCTGAGGCGTAGTTAAGTTAACAAGTACTTGAGAATATGGCAGAGTACTGACGAAAGTAACAGTTTGTTACTTTTTTTTATTGCCCTTCTGGGCCGTGTGCTCCAGACGAGCATACGGCCCACCTGATGGTGAGTGGTTACCGTTGCCCATGGACTTCAGCAATGCCAGGGGTAGACCCAAGCCGCTGCCTACCGTTAAGTAATCTCCACAAGCCTCGTTTGAAGAAGGATATGTCATAGCGCTCGGGAAACACCGTGGAGGGGAGCTCATTCCAAAGCCGGATGGTACGTGGCAAAAAAGATCTCTGGAAACTGGCCCCGGTTTGTGAACGTAGTGGCTCCAGTTGTCTAATGTAGGTTTCACTTTTTGTGGTAGGCAGATGCTTCGCTGCTACCCAGCTATTTCTGATAGTCATGACGCTGACCATTGGTCATTAATTAGAAAAATAACCGACGCAACAGCTGTTTAAGACCAGACGTCAAACTTTCGTAACCTTTAAACCCGAATACGTGATATGGTACGATCTATCACCTTTATATTTAATGGGAAATTAAGGACCAGGTTAGGGGTAGGGGATGTTGAAATAATTTGAGAAGGCGAAGAATTTGAGGGCGGATATGGGAACTGCAGCTAAGTTAAATGTGCCGGTAACTAGAGGAGGTAGGGTTAATTTAGCAATATACCGTGCTTAGTATCGACCAATATCAGAGTAGGATCATCTGACCAGAATCCATGCCTATGTTGGGAAAGCAATTATAGCAGGAGCGTTATCTTCATATCAGTCAATTAACGATTTAAAGTACTAAACTCTTGTTACTTATCTTTTCAGAGAACTTATACAATCGGCAAGGACACATTAGCAGAATAATTCATACCTACTTTTTTTATTGCTTATATAGGTGGACGAGCACACGACCTACGTTCTTAAGTGGTTACCGAAGCCCATAGACATCTCCAACGTAAATACCGCCACTTGAGATATGAGTTTTAAGACCACAGTTTTTACAATACAACGGCTGCTCCACCCTTCAAACCCAAACGCATTACTGCTTCAAGGCAGAAATAGGCAGGGCGGTGATTCAGACTCACAAGACGTCCTACTGTGGCGTTTAAGAACGCCCTTTTTATGATGCATACATAAGCCAGAACGCACGAAAGGTGGAAAAAATAATAATAAAACGGAACCTTTTTACCGCCGAAAACTTAAAAACGAAAAAAAAATTTATAATGTGTTTAATAACTAATATAATATAACAACTTAGAATTGTTTATGCCGCTACGACAATGAAATTTATATTGTTTCAACTGTGGTTTTAATTACATAAAACACGACTTTATGGTTAAATAAAGAAGGGACTCTATATCCTCCTCCCTCACTACCGTCAGTTTCGTCTCTTTGGTCGAGTTGTTAGTGACCTTGATTGCCGAAACACGAAGCTTAGGTTCGATCCCGGTCGGAAATTGATTTCGTTCCGTTTTCATTTGTATTTGACATTAAAGTTTAGGCGTACCTACCTGTTCTTGCCTAACATGTCCTCAATACCTATAAAACAGGAGATAATTGTAGATTAAGGACGATGGATGAGGAACATCTATTTTTATCTCTATTAGAAAATATTGCTAAAAAAGGTTCTTAATGCCAAAATGATCTTTTGCAGGAAACGAAATATAACCCTGTTTCTATTCAGTTTTATTTCAGTTTGAACTTAAAATTTATATTTGAAAATTATCTGATTTTCTTTAGGTTGTATTTTTGTTGTTACAATTCGAAAAATTGTATACAAAATAAATTATATATTAGCTTTATGGCTGTTATTATTGAGCACACAAAAAACTCCAATTTTCACTATCAACAAAACGCACAAAGACCGCTGTAAATTGTCAGTAAATCGTTCACGATTACTTCGAATGAGCGCAATTATTTGTTCAAACACGTGTGTGTGGTTTAGTGCAAATAACAAACTGTTGTCGTGACACTTTAATATGTCGTGTTTACCAAGTCGATCGTTCCCGATAATTGGAGCACTTTCGATTTACGTACTACACGTTACCGACAATTTAAATAATGTTTCTTGTATTTGCGTCTGTTAGATTTTGCTAGTTTCGATTTATTCTTAGATATTTTATTTAGCGACGAATGAATTTGATATCGTCAGCTCTCGAACGACTATGATTACAATTTAAAATTAATAAATACATTAAATGGCTAAGTTGGCGAATCGTATACTTTCGTAGTATTTTATTAAGTGAAGCGACTAGGCTAGAAATAAAATGCTTGGGTTGACTACTAAAATTTAACACGCTATTTTTTTCAGCTTAATATGTATCTGTTTATTTATAGTTATTAATTAAAAAGGGTCAGCACGGATTAGCACCACCATTCTGCTTTTTTCTATAGCGAAGCATTTCGGTTTCGAGACAGTCATTATCATAACACTATTGAGACTTTGACGTCATTTCTCAGGCTAATCGTTGCAATCTCTGTGCAATTTCGGATCAGCTTAGAGTTTAAAAAAAGTAAACAGTATATATGAGTTCTAGCCAGTATAACAATCCATGAGTTTTCAACACTTTACTAGTGGTAGGACCTCTTGTGAACCCGCACGGGTAGGTACCACAACTTTGCCTATTTCAGCCGTGAAGCAGTAATGCGTTTCGGTTTGAAGGGTGGGGCAGCCGTTGTAACTATACTGAGAACTTAGAACTTGTATTTCAAGGCGGGTGGCGTGTTTACGTTGTAGATGTCTATGGGCTCCAGTAACCACTTAACACCAGGTGGACTGTGAGCTCGTCCACCCATCTAAGCAATAAAAAATTAAAATAAAAAATAATCCGTGCTGACCGTTTTTAATTAATAACTATAAATAAACAGATAAATATTAAGCTGAAAAAAAATTGCGTGTTAAATTTTAGTAGTCGTCCCAAGTATTTTATTTCTAGCCTAGTCGCTTCACTCGATAAAATACTACGAAAGTATACGATTCGCGATATACATTCTCACGACAGAACCGCTCATAAAAAAACAATTTAACTGTTTTTTAATTTTTAAATAAACTACTACTAATTGAATAAGAACTGTCTGATGAACTCATCTTTGTTTAATACTTCACTATTAAATTTTATTGCCTTTTGTTTATTTCACTTTTACCCTAAACACAATATTGCAAATTACCCGAGCACAACAATGGCGGAGAATTTTAGGTGCGTGAGAGCAGACGTAGACACTAACGCGCATGCGCACTTGTACCCATGGAGGAAAAGTTACACTTTCTTCCCTGTACAGCGGGACGAAAACCGAACTTTCGGCGTAGGTAGGAGAAAAAATCTTTACAACATCGATATCAAAGTAAAATATAATAATGTATATTACGGTAATAGTGGAGTACGTCTAAGCACAAAAACCTACGGCCCTTATATAATATTATCAAAAAACATTATGGCAAGAATAATGTAAATCTACCTACCTACCGACTAGAAAGTACGTAAAAAGCAATTTTCAACTGTCGACCGTCGAAAATGAAGCACACTTTCGAATAGAGCGTCGCTTTATGAATATGAAATGCCTGAATATTGTGGATTCATGAAATATCGCAAAAACTAAAAAAATGGGGTACAGTACAATATTTTTATTATTCTTGTAGTTTTTTGTCTTGTTTGAAACTAGCGACCCGCCCTCCGTAACCGTAATTTATTATTGATTTCTCCACTATTTAATGGATGTTATTATACATATAAACCTTCCTCTTCAATCACTATCTATTAAAAAAAACCGCATCAAAATCCGTTGCGTAGTTTTAAAGATTTAAGCATACATAGGGACAGCCAGATATAGGGACAGAGAAAGCGACTTTGTTTTATACTATGTAGTGAAAAGCGTTTTCTGAAAATGTCGCAAAATAAGTTTTCGTAGTTTTTGGATTGTTTTAACAATCTAGTGATACACTAGATTATTATACCTGTATTATACAATTCGATGGTATGATGTCTTGCCAGCAATTACCAGGATGCTTCTCTTCGGAAACGATCCTCTGAGACATGTGTGTTTCCCACGGTGTTTCCCGAGCACTATGACATGTTCTTCTTCAAACGAGGCTTGTGGAGAGTATTAAACGGTAGGCAGCGGCTTGGCTCGGCCCCTGGCATTGCTGACGTCCATGAGCGACGGTAACCACTCACCGTATGCTCTCCTTTCCTAATTTTTATCCTTGTAGTATATGAACTTGGCGCCAGATTCTACCGAATCTGTGGATATGTGTAATATTTAAACTTGAATGTACCTATCATAACTTCTCGCGCGTGCGCGTATATGTATTATAGAATTGAGGCTTACAACTTATATCCCAAGGTAGGTTGGTGGAAATTGCGTTGTTGATGTCTATGGGCTCCGATAACAACTTAACACCAGGGGGCCGTGAGCTCGTTCACAAACCTGAGCAATAAAAGAATGTGGCCCCGTGTTTGTTGGTTTGTTGACTGGTCACGTGGTTAATTTTAATTTTATCATGATCTGAGTAGTAGTTTTTGCGATATCCTTAAAGATGCATATTTGATTGGCTTTGACTACATTGATGATATTCTCGTTTTTTTTATTTTATTTAAACGTTTTTGTTATTATGAAATCTGAAATAATTTTGTTTATATCCAACGCAAGCCGACGCTGAATACGTAACGGTGAGGTTCTATCCGAAAAGTCAATGGTCAAAAAGTTCATGCTTTTAATTTATAGCAATAAAATTTAGGATACAGTATAAGATAATCTCTATATATAAAAATGAATTGCTGTTCGTTAGTTTCGCTAAAACTCGAGAACTACTAGACCGATTTGGCTAATTTTGGTCTTGAATTATTTGTCGAAGTCCAGAGAAGGTTTAAATGGTAGATAAATATGAAGATTCTCGGAATTAAATAAAGCTTAGGTATTTTATTTATCGATTGAGGCACTACGAAGTCTGCCGGGTCAGCTAGTTTGCAATAAAATCAAAACGTCAAGCTGTAAATTTTAAGGTATTAGCATAAATGCGACATATCGCTACGTTGTTAGACAAATTAAATGTCACTTGTTCTGACCACGGGCCTATTCAGAAGGTCAGTAGTGAACTTAGAACTTTTAAGGTGCAATTCAATATTTTTATTCATGAAAAGAATCGCATAGCTTCAGAATCTCCTGCAAGAGATTCTCGTAAGATCATTTGTTTACACTACATTATGTTAAGTGCTCACTAGAGCCCATAGACATCAACAATGGCGTCACCTGCCTTGGGATGTGAGTTCTAAGTCTCAATTTAAAGTACAATTACTCCTCCGTTCAAACCGAAACGCATCACTGCTTCACGGCAAAAACAGGCACGGTGGTGGTACCTTGTGTAACGCGGCGCCATCAAAGCGGGCTCTCGGCCCGCTGAACGAGGGAACCGGTGGTCGTGTCGCTGGCGGCCACCGGTCCGGCGTCCGTGGGACGGTGGGATGGATGTAATGTGCTCTGCGTCAACCCTGTCCCGCCGTTTCAATAGCCCCGACTGGGCTCCGGCCCGGTCCGAGGTAAGGCGCCGGTTGTGAGCGGCAGGAGTTTTTAGTGAGGTTCAACTCCCACATACCCCACCTGCCGCGCGGGTGGGGATCCGGCGATTTTCTCCTGTGGAAAAAAAAAAAAAAAACGGTTGTGGTACCTCCCCGTGCGGGCTTACAAGACGCCCTACTACCAGTAAAAAAGACCACATGTCTACAAAGAGGTTAGCGGTTCTGCTTTTTAAAAATTCATCTACATATATTTTCACGGAACCCTATTGCAGAATATTTTATTCGGTCTTGGCGTGTGCTGCCAGCTACCGTCAAGTTTAAAAAAAAAAACTGCTGCACGCACGAAAAAACATGATTCATTGAGGCGTTCCATTTAAGGCTTGAAGTGCAAGCGAGAGCGCGCAACGAGCGACAAAGAGGCACAATCGGCCTCCGCGCTCGGCAGCGTTCGACATCTGTCTCTCTCTTACTTGAGTGAGCGATACATCCGCGTGGACAGCTGCTATACAATAATGTTTTCGTCAAGTATGAAGTTCAGTGAAAAGTGAATGTGGTGTCTTGTCCATACAAAATATCTATCAAACAAATGAAATTAAAAATTTCTTATGACGTAGTCACGTTCAACTATTATCAGTAAACCGACTTTACAGACAACCGATTTTTTTTCATTCCGTTCACCCCTCACATTTCTACATAGGATCGAGAGATATGCATTAGAATTCAATATCCAAAGTTAGAATTATTCAGATGTCATTGATCTTAAGAATATATTCGATCTGACATGTGTACTTCTTGACTTATTCCATAATATTTTTTTATTTTTTATTGCCTTTGTAGGCAGACGAGCTTACGGCCCACCTGATGGTAAGTGGTTACCGTCGCCCATGGACTTCAGCAATGCCAGGAGCAGAGCCAAGCCGCTGCCTACAAAAGCTTCGAATGAAAGCAAAAAATTGACTTCGAATGGTAATTATAATCGGACCCTGTGCTACAGTAGATCACGGATTACTAGACCGAAGAGGCGATCAACACCCTTTTACATATTTTAGGCGTGAAGCAGTTCCGATTTTCATCGCGGAATAAATAGCTCTGAAACTATACAATAGAATGACTTCACAGTATTACGCAGCGAAAATCGGGGCGCCTGTTCCCTATGGTTCATAACAAGCCCAGTAGACACATAGACTGTTTTTTTTATTGCTTAGATGAGTAATCGAGCTCACAGCCCACCTAGTGTTAAATGGTTACTGGAGCTCATAGACATCCACAACGTAAATCCACACACCCACCCTGAGATATAAGTTCTAAGGTCTCAATTATAGTTACAACGGCTGCCCCACCCTTCACACCGAAACGCATTACTGCTTAACGGCAGGAATAGGCAGGGTCGTGGTACCCACCCGCGCGGACTCACAAGAGGTCCTACCACTAGTAATTACGCAAATTATAATTTTGCGGGTTTCATTTTTATTACACGATGTTATTCCTTCACCGTGGAAGTTAATCGTGAACATTTCTTAAGTACGTATTACATTAGAAAAAATGGTACCCGCGTGAGATTCGAACACCGGTGCATCGCTCAACACGAATGCACCGGACGTCTTATCCGTTAGGCCACGACGACTGTTTATGGAATAGGTAATAATCCAATTCAAATAAGTCTTAAAGTTACACAAGCATACCGAAATCGAAATGTCAATATGATCGTCTAAGAAAGGAAAATACAGACACATCGACCCGATCAGATAAATTCTATTGTACGTTCCAAGTAGCCATGCCTCTGTTTCGCAATGTACTGTGCAATATCGTCTGTCTATAGCTTCAATAAATATTGACAAGTAATTTTATTATTGAATTGCTATGCTGTGTGGATTATGCAACTATGTTACATATTACGATTTAGATATGACCCACTGTAAACTATATTCCTGGAAAGGTATGTTTTTATTTTTCTCAACTTTCCCTCCCATTTTTCAAATTCGCTTCATTCATTGTCTCGGTTCCTATTTTATCGGTAACATTTGTAAATACTTATATCTGTTAGCTAAATATCAGTTGACATATATGTACATATTATTATGTATCTTCCAAGTGTTTGCAACTTGAGGCAATTGTTAATGATAAATGGTGTTTTCGAAAATGATCTCTAATGCGCATTTGGTAAATAAAATTTAATTGATTAGATTTGGGCGCTAAAGCTTACTTTTAGATATTCGACGCTTCCCATTCCTTTAATTAGTAATTCATACCTTTAAAAGGTAAAGATTTGTAGTTACAAAAGTTCCTTTGGTCATTTTTATACATTTTCTAAATCTGGATTATTGAAACAGACATTTTCAATTGACATCCAGATGTGTTTTTGTATGCTTACCAATCATTCGATTACAATTCTGTTTTTTTTTTTATTTAGCTTTTTGTTGAATTTTCTTTTCACGTCAATTTCTCTCGTAGATAATGGTCTACCAATATCTTACTCTTTATAAGACAGTACGTTGCATTTCACTAAAACAGTATCAATGTTAAATTTCATGTCAAAAATATCATATTCGAATTTAAAATATATTATCGAATTTACTGGTGGTAGGACCTCTTGAGTCCGCGCGGGTAGGTACCACCACCCTGCCTATTTCTGCCGTGAAGCAGTAATGCGTTGCGGTTTGAAGGGTGAGGTAGTTGTAACTATATTGAATTAGTTATTAGTAACTATATTAGAACTCTTATCTCAAGGTGGGTGGCGGCATTTACGTTGTAGACGTCTATGGGCTCCGGTAACCAATTAACACCAGATGGGCCGAGAGCTCGTCCACTAATCTAAGTAAAAAAAGATATTTACATAAATTCTCAAAGAGAAATTTCAAAATTTCAAAGAGTACACTGGCAGATGATCAATTGGGTAGTCTGCATGCTATAAAAAGCTTCAGTACTTTTTAGAATTTTTCAACCGGGCATTTGTGATTTTTCGCATATGACGTTGGTATTTAAAAAAAAAACTGATAATACTGCGGAGCTCAGTCTCGTGCTGTGCTAGTTTCTTGATCGTGAAATATCCAAAGCAATGACTTCAACATTTTCGTAGCTCTCCAATCCAATCAACTAATTAGAAGCCATACGTGCGTATATCTTGATTTCTGAGCGTTCATTAATAACGTAGAATTTATGTGGAATGGAAAACCAATCACGTCAAAAGGGCAAAATTATAATGTTTAGTATATGTTACATAAGTCCGAGCTTGGCGCAAACTGTGCAACGAAGGAACCTGTCGTGATTTATAAAGTGCTGGCTTCATACCGTTATTATATTTTAAACTAGCTTTTGCCGGCGACTCCGTCCGCGTGGAATAAATTTAACCCCCACTTCATTTACGTAGATAGTGAAAATATTTTTGAATTACAGAATGTTAAGGAGCTATTTAAACCCCTATTTTGAAACATTCTTTATTGGTGCTTCACTTGTATTGACCTTACCGTGATGTTATATAGCCTACATATAGCCTTCCTCAATAAATGGGTTATCTAACACTGAAAGAATTTTTCAAATCGGACCAGTAGTTCCTGAGATTGGCGCGTTCAAACAAACAAACTCTTCAGCTTTATAACATTAGTATAGATACAACACGTTTATAACTGAAGAAGCAATTACTGTCACCAATGACATCTGTGTGACAGCATCGATCTCTCCTACATTTGTGTGAAACTAGCCACTTGCCCGACTTTGTGTGGAATCAGGATATTGTGATGAAAGTACATTTTTATTGGTGGTAGGGCCTCTTTTGAGCCCATATGAGTAAGTACCACCATCCTGCCTATTTCTTTCGTGACGCAGCAGCATAGTTGATGTGTATGTGTTCCAGAGACCACTTAGGTGGGCCCTGAACTCGTCTACCCATCTTAGCATTAACTTCTTCAAACGAGGCTTGTGGAGAGTACTTACAGTAGGCAGTGGCTGAAGTCCACGTACGACGGTAACCACTCACTCTGTCTGCATAGAAAGGCAATAAAAAAATAAAAAAATATGGTATTTTGTGCATCTAAATTTAAAGTTGATAAACTTCCATGCAACCGTTCTTCTTTTATTTTCTTTCGTTAGAGGTGAATTTTGCCAACACCCTCCCTAGTAAGTAGGACAAGACAATCCCTAGACAATCCCTAGATGGACAATAAAAAAATATCAAATAAATATAAATATATTGTTTTGATCACTACTGATTCAGTGTTGACCTACGTTTGTTTGGTTTAAATTGAACTAATTAACATATGATACTTTGTGAATGTTATAGCATAATATTTAACTTCGAGGAATTAGCTTTTTTTTAAAATATTAAGCATTCTATTCTAAACTACATCACTCGCTAAGGAAAGAAAACGCGTGAAACTTACTGTGTTAATTAGGGTTGAGAATCTTTCGATAGAGGAACCTTTGATACGTTCTTCAGGCCAAAATACGTAACACCAACTACAGAGAAAAGATATTTGTCATTGGACGATCTAGTATTCTGCCGCTTTATGCTTTCTTCAACGTTGATATAAAAATATAGCGAAATAGAAGTTCAAAAGAACGTAAATATTAGATGGTATATGTTGCTTTAGACAAAATAGCGTATTGAAGAAGTCAATGTCCTTATTGCTTTTAAATCAAACTTTGATTAAACATTAACTCATTTGGAAACCTCTTACACAAAGAATCGATACAAGTTATTACCGTTTTATAAACCCCTTGAACGAACTTCGGAAAAACGTTAGTTAATTGACGAGAAAATGTTGTGTCTGAAATATTGAACTGAAAAATGTGAAGCCTTATTAACTGTGAGGTTATTGAATAGTAAACTGCAAGCCGAGGGAGCTACGAGTCGTTTTCCATTAGCGCGGATCGTTGGCTACGTCGTTACGTTTATGAAGTATGGCCGCCCACGCCCGCCATTTTATTCTGCTATCGGCGCGAGTCATTTCTACCCACGCTACCGAACGAATCGAAGTTTCCCGAAGCGCAAATTTCGGTTCACAAGTTGGAAAATGTTATGTTGTGTTACCTTTTTTTTTGTTTTCCAGTTTGTATAAGAGTTTTAGTGTTTGTAAAGGGGTTTCGATTGGCTTTTACGAATTCACATCACAACCGTTCCGTATATATTTTTTTCAAAATATAAACAAAGATTTAATTATTTTTTTATAACGTGGGTAATTTAATAAGGCAATAAGGTGGGTACATGCGCACGAGAATCACATGATGTTGAGTAGTTACCTGACATGAACACGCGAATTTCTTCATCCCTCTTGAGAGGCTGATCATCCTTCCAAACTGCGACGAGTGATTACTTGGCTGCAGAAATATGCAGGATATGCATACATACCTGATAATACTATCACTAAATGCCTTGTACGGATCGCACTATGCTGGTATTGTAGTTTTATAACCCTGCTACAAATTACCCAATGGCTCCCTTAGTTATCTTACGCGACAATCACGGGAAGAGATCTCTTACCGTTACCACGCCGAACTAAAAAACTAATCAGACAAATAGCCTGCAAGATGACCAACGGTCGATGCCATACTAATTACACACTTCATTAATTACAATACTGTTATTACTTATTCGTAAAACAAACACAAACAAATACTAGACAAGACTAGAGCAATGAAGACTTACATAATGAGGGCTCGATGAAGAAGCTTAACTAGTTTACCGGAGACCTTGGCCGGCCTGCCTCACTTGTATGACAGTTAATTGTCGACATATGATGTAACAAGAAAATGTATCGCGTTTAGACCCTTTTTCTAATTCAGAACGATTGTTGTACCAGTAATTGCTTTAATAATTGTTTAACCAAACGAATATTTACTAAGATGACTTGGACGGATACTTTAGTTCAAGATCCACCTGATGCCGTTTAACAGCCAACTAACAAAAGGGCGTCGCGGGTTCGAATCCCGCCAAAGGAAGATATTTGTATGATAAATATAAAATGTCTTTTCCAGGGTTATGGATGTATATTATAATAATATATACGTATGTGTATAATAAAAATCTTACATTTATTTCCGTTATCTGGTACCTGTAACACAAGCTCTTTACGAACTTAGCACGGGACCAGTTAACTTTGGGTTTTCGTTAAAAATACTACTATATTCATACAAATCTTGAGATATCAGCTGTAGTTGTCTGAAGTAGCGGTCATCCAATCATTCGGAATACTTGTTTGATCCGAGGCAGAAACTTTTAAGATTTATTAGCAGAAACGCGAATACGTGTTTGAAAACAGCGAGCGTTCGTTCTGTGAATCTCAATATGTTGCGTAAAAGATATTTCGATGCGTACAATTGCGAATATGACTACCTAATACTTGCGAAAACGCTGAAAGTATTATTTTGAAACAATATCATGCCACAATCCTCGAACTTTAACCTTTACGGGAATCGTGGCAAATAAGAACTTATATACTGAATAGCGCGAGCATAGTCTAAAGTTAAAAATATGTTTATTATTGGTTTTGTTCTGTGTTTATATGAAAGTTTATTTTACCAGGTGTATGTGTATACTGTTTTCAAGTCAATTTTTTAATATTTTTTGTTGTTGTAGTTTATACCACGTGTTAAATGTTGCATACGTATCCATCCTTAAATCCCGCAATACGCCAAAGGGGACTGTGAAAATCTATCCACCTTGAACAGTGTCACATGAGCCACCTCTTTTTGCCTTTTATTTCTTTACCTATAATCTTAATATTTGTGAAAGGCAATAAATCATTTTATTATTAGGTGTTATAAATCCCACAAAATCCATTCTAGTATTGAATGTCCTGTACTTAGGAATCTTCGGAAATATTAATTCAATTACAATTAGCATTCCGTTTGTTTTTTTAAACTAATCGAATAGACTTCAGTGAAGTTTCGTCAAAAATGACGGAGCTCCTTATATTATTACAAAAACAATTCCAATTGCCGCTCTCTCCTCATGCGTGCGATATAAACAAGTGAATGCCTATTGCTCAATCTAAGACTCCTTACTTAGTTGTTGTCATGCGACAATACAAAGTTGCAGTCTCGCTTCGCTCCAGTCCTTTTACAATCCCGTGTCTATACACATAGTTTCGTATCCAATACCAGATATATGTGATAATACTAATATTGCAAAATACCTTTTCGAGTTGCGGCCGGGTGGTCAAATGCTGATAAATAAACTTTATATTAAAGGTCACGTATTTAAGTACTATAAGACGGCGCATAGTTGACCATTCTGGCAAGGTTACTTTGCTCGAAGCGAACGACCAGAATTAGGACTCTCTTTATATTTTAATGGACTTGTGGCGTATGGGCAAATGTGAAGAAATCGTGTCTTAATGACCCGGCAATACCGTAGGGAACATTTAAAAATCAGTTAAGAGTTCTATCAGATTTATAAGTTGTATTATAAGCCTAGCATTTCACAACTTGATTTAATCCTTTTTTGTAGTCTGCAATAGATCCCGAGATTAGGAGGACTTCTCTGAATCATGTGTGAGAATCTAATTTGTGTTGAACAATAAATCTTTGAAACTACCCCTGATATAGTTTGCTTTTTTCTCATTTGTTTTACTTTTTCAATTACATAAATTCGTGAAACAGCCATACATTACTAGTCTGGCTCTGTAAAGATAAAGTACTCGTAAATATTTTATATAATAAATAATATATATCCCACGAATCTGTTCAATGAACGTGTAATAAAAAATGTTTAATAATGCAGCATTTTGTAAGAAATCGTATAAGATATCTTTAAGTCGTTTTTTTATTATTAAGGTAACCTTTTCGGGGTGCTTCCAAATACAGTTTTACCAAAGAAACGAGGCGGCAAGAAAGTCAGAACTGGCAATTTGAAATTAGATGTATATTTAAATATATATAGGAGGAGCATTAGAAAAAGGAATTTGTGATAAGTAATACACTGGTGTAAGCATTGGGAGAGGGCATCTATCGCGACTAGTTCTATAGACACAATCTTGTGCCGCAGAGTACTTTCAATACTGTCAATTGGCAATCTTACATCATATTGTTCCGATAAAATTGGAAAAATATATTTATTTCATTCAGACAGAACTCCTGACCCACTAAATTTTAAGTTTCTATAGTATTGTAGATTTGTAGACCCTATTACGGCAAAAATAAGCATGTTAGTGGTACCTAAACATCGGGGACGAAAACACACTTACAGTAGATTTAAATTGCATTCGTGTCTGATTAATATAAAAACAGACTTTAATCGTAGAAAATCATCTGGCCTGAAGTATGTAATCGTTAGCAAACATTCCTCGGCGTGACTAAATCATTAATCAAATATGTTTCAAATCTAATTACCAAATGTGATCATAATTGGAGCGAATTATTTCTTATGTTTCCAGTAGTCTTGAAAACGTTTGGTAATAATAGCTTGCAAGAGGATCGTTTGCAAAACTTCTCGTTACGAAAGATCGAAGCGTCTGCATTCCAGCACTCGACCTTGGATACTGAACATCCGACAGTGCTCTATGCATCTCCAATTGGAGGTCGGAGGCACATTTACTAATTACTTTAATACGTAAAACCACTTTTAAAACTGAGCTTATTAATGATGACCTATCCTGTGCAATGATCAATGAGGCTCAGTATAAAAGTGCAATTTCATTTGTGAATGGCTCTGCATATTCCATCGTCCTTTCAAGTGCTCTGACGAGCTTATGGAGATTATGCCATCCCACACACTTAGTTACATTAAGTATTCACGGATGTTATAAAAAGTCTATTTTCAAACAGGTATCAACAAGAATAATGAAGTGATATTCAGGTATCAATCTTTCAAAATTGACGTAGGCGAAGATCGGCAACCGCTTCCCATCAGATGTTGATAAAAACTACTAAGACCAAATCTCTTATAATTCTGTATGTCTAATTTTACGGTCTTACTGGTCCGTGCCATGGTTGAATCCCGGGCAGTAAGATTTCAGCTATAACACTAACGAATAGACAACTTGCGAGCTCATCTGAATCTTCTTCCTAGTCGTATACTCTTGACAGAGTGGTCGTGGTCATGCATCAGTCGAATCCTGCAACACCGATGCTCTCGTGATGTGACGTCATGTGGCACGATGATTCGCAGAGTGAGAGCAATCATTTATGTTAGAGGGAGTCACAGATTTTATGAGGTCAATCCATCGTGTTGGAGATCGCCCTCGAGATTTTTTGCCCTCGACTTTCCCTTGCACCACCAACCGCTCAATGGAGTCCTCATTACGAGCGATGTGCCCGAAGAACTTGAGGATTCGTATTTGGACTGTTAATGATAGTCTCTCCTTGGTGTTGAACTCTTTCAGGATTGAAACGTGGTACGGTGTGCTGTCTTTGGAATTCTGAGAGGACGTCTTCTGAATACCAGCATTCTTATTAATTCTGTAAGCAATAACGTGTACGGACTTCAATGGTAGGGCAGTTCTTGATGTCGCCATTGAACTTCAATCTGTCCTATGGTCCTATCGTGTGGATTCTTCTAACGCGTATAAGAAGGATCGTCAGTTGGTCGTAGCTCTAAATAAAATAAAAAAACCACAATAATTTTGTAACTAGTTAGGAACACGAAATCATTTTTTGGGGAAGCTTAACGACAGAGGGAAGATCTTCCACCGAGCGGGTGATATTGCTTGGTAGACCGACGGTCCAAATGTTGTTGTTCGGAACTTGTATATATGCGCTTTATCTTGAAAATGTCGTAAGCGAGATTCAGGCATCTGTCAATTATCTTGCGTTGTATGATGGCTACCCGCCACAATTTTAATGAATGTAAATTTCGATTATCCAACCATCACGTTTTACGGTTAGTACATTAAATCACGTGATTTAGTTATGTTTAATTGATCTGACGAATGTATTAACTATAAATGTACGAGTATTGTGAAGAAAATCGATAATAGCGTTACAAATCCCCCTGCATATTATAATTTATAAGCAATTATTTTAAATTACAAATGATAAGTCGTATTTTTGGGTTGATTAAATTATTGTCCTCCTCCTTGCGTCGGTTTCCTCATTACTGAGGATCGTGGTCATGGCCTTGAAATAGTTTGTTTTTTATAATGCACCGCCATCTGTTCCTATCTGCAGCTGAGTGCAGAGCATCGTGCACTGTGGTATCCGAGAGCACGAATCTGGTCCGTCCAACGGGTCGGGTTCCTGCCTCTTGGTCGCTTGCCCTGACCACCAATTTCTCCAAGTTGTCACTGTCTTTCCTTGCGATGTGGCCAAAGTATTTAAGAATCGTCGTATTGAAGTTGTCGTGGCCTAAAGGATAAGACGTCCGGTGCATTCGTATCGAGCGATGCACTGGTGTTCGAATCCCAGGCGGGTACCAATTTTTCTAATGAAATACGTACTCAACAAATGTTCACGATTGACTTCCACTGTGAAAGAATAACATCGTGCAATAAAAATCAAACCCGCAAAATTATAATTTGCGTAATTACTGGTGGTAGGACCTCTTGTGAGTCCGCACGGGTAGGTACCACCGCCCCGCCTATTCTGCCGTGAAGCAGTAATGCGTTTCGGTTTGAAGGGTGGGGCAGCCGTTGTGACTATATTGAGACCTTAGAACTATATCTCAAGGTGTGTGGCGCATTTACGTTGTAGATGTCTATGGGCTCCAGTAACCACTTAACACTAGGTGGGCTGTGAGCTCGTCTATGC
The DNA here is from genome assembly GCF_003987935.1 of Bombyx mandarina. The sequence goes on along the minus strand of NW_021011683.1, from coordinate 113,087 downwards.
AATAAATAAAAAAATCCTTCGCAGGCAAATGGTGGAGAGTCTAGCTGAGCTAGGATGGATACATTGGTGCGGCGTGCGGTATTGTAATGAACACTGAAAACGAAGTTATAGTGAATCCTTTCTATTCGAAACAGTGAACACGCCAAGTTTGAAGTCAGTCAATGGGACCTTATGCAGAGAATTGTTTGAGATGAACATCACGTGTGCTGTGAGCTCGTCACTCATCTAACAGCCAGTTTAAGTAAAAAAAAAATTATTAAATATATAAATACATGCATTATTCCGAAGAACACGTGAAATACACAGCCGACTACAATAATTATACAATTGCGATATTGGTGCGCGTTTTACATAAACAGGAAACGTATGTACATATATATTCAGGTTAATACAAAGTATCAACATCACAAGTCTTCGGTGGATTTCAATGTGCGGTTTTATCTTTTATTTGTGGTATTTTGTTTGACTCAGCGAGACACAATAGAGAAATACAAACGTTCCACTTTGAACCGCCCAAGTTGGGATTTTCTCCTGTGTTACGGGCTGTGTGTGCTGTAAAAGAATGTAACAGACCAATTTATACTCAGACCCCGAAAACCAAATATTTTTCAGTCATCTTAAGAGACAGATAATGTAACTGATTAAAAAAATAATTGCAAAGATGATTAATATTAAAAACATCACATTTTAAACATTTAAAACACTCTCCTGTAAAATTGGTAAGTTTTAAGATTAAACAGATTACTTAATGCGAGAAGACGAATTGAGATTTAGACCTCATGACTTAAGGTCGTAACTTTAATGGTGTGTATCGGCTTCGCTAACTCCTGAACATCTATTGAACCGTGAATTAGTTCACCAGCCTATACAAGAAATGAATGTTACTGGTGGTAGGACCTATTGTGAGTCCGCGCGGGTAGGTACCACCGCCCTGCCTATTTCTGCCGTGAAGTAGTAATGCGTTTCGGTTTGAAGGGTGGGGCAGCTGTTGTAACTTTACTTGAGACCTTAGAACTTATATCTCAAGATGGATGGCGCATTTACGTCGTAGATGTCTATGGGCTCCAGTAACCACTTAATACTAGGTGGGCTGTGAACTCGTCCACCCATCTAGCAATAAAAAAAAAATGAATACAAAACTGTAGTATGATGTACCGATCCTCTAACCTGCGACCTGTCGTACAAAATTCGTGATACACCCGAACCACGGGGGAGGCTTATGGACCGTGTCACGGACACGACTGACATCCCAGCAGGTCCGGTCCACGTTATGTCGCCGCTGAGTCGTCGCTCAATCCTTTCTTTGTGCGTGCTCAGCCACGTGCCGCGCCTGATGCCCTGTGCAACGGCCTTTTGTGAAACTACCGCCGTTACAGTAACCTGTTTTTGCTTAACACACTGACTGCGATGTAGGTCACCGGTACCCTACGCAATGCACTCTAGTAAATATGTCGATTTCTGTCACTTAGCGCCTGCATTGGCTAACTTTGCCTTCATTTGTTTTTAATGTATGTTTTAGCCTTTTAGGACTTTTAGAAATTGATTCATTCTCAGTATCTTCGGATTGATTTTTTTTATTGCTTATATGGGTTGATGAGCTCACAGCCCACCTAGTGTTAAGTGATTACTGAGCCCATAGACATCTACAATGTAAATGCGCCACTCACCTTGAGATATAAGTTCTAAGGTCTCAGTATAGTTACAACGGCTGCCCCATCCTTCAAACCGAAACGCATTACTGCTTCACGGCTGAAATAGACAGGATGGTGGTACCTACCCGTGCGGACTCACAAGAGGTCCTACCATCACCTCCACACCACGTCGAACCTTGTGTGAGTGACGGAAAAAAAAACAGAGCTATTATTACAATAACACAATTCAATGCCATTGTTGATTTATTTTCAAAAGTCGATTAATTAACTGAACAACAATGTTTTGCTTTTGAAGTTCTGGTTTTAATTGAACGCCATTATCATGTAAAATAACTGCGTGCAATAGTTGTATCCTATTGAACAATGATTCAGTGTACCTTTAAGGAAATTCTAGAAAAATAAAATGTACACCCATTATTCAGAGTCAATTGTGATGTCAAGTGCATTATTCACAGCTCCATCTATTGCTGTGCGATTGCAATTAATGTTTTTATTTTAATACTAGCTGACCCGGCAAACTTTGTAGTGCCTCAATCGATAAATAAAATACATAAACTTCTGTATAAAATAAACTTAAAACAAACAAAAAGAATCCGTCCGACGGGGGACACGTCAAAGGGAAAACAAAATTGTAATTTTTATTTTTTTTCCGAGCATTTTCATTCATTTATCTACCTTTTAAACAATCTCTGGACTTCTACGAATAATTCAAGATCGAAACTAGCCAAATCGGTCCAGCCGTTCTTGAGTTTTAGCGAGACTAACGAACAGCAATTCATTTATATATATATATATAGATTGCATTTGTTAAATATTTGTTTTCTTCGTAGGTTTGTTTAGGGTTTATTGTGCAAACAGATTTATAGTCCCCCCTGTTCTAACTACAACATAGCACGAAAACAATCGCGAAACTTGAGACATGCGATCCAAAATGCGACAAGTCCAAATTCCAAATAATCATTGTTCATCATTATTAACGGCCTATTTTAGTTCACTGTTGGACAAGGGCCTCTTTCAAGACACGCCATGTGAAACGCCAAATTCCATATCAATAATACTAACCCATATAAATACTAATTTTAACTATTTCTTATTATTTACCTAAATCATAACATAATAAATTTTGGGGGCATAAACGATACTTCGAGCAAAAATTTGTGTTTCGCTATAGAAATATGGAAGACCTTGCTTTTGCGGTATACCAGTGTGGATTCAAAATACACTGTATCTGTTTGCCTATCAAGAAAACAACTTACACTAGGCAACGGCCCGAATTCTGACACAGGCTACCACAAGACGATAAGACGACATTTATGTGATGGTGTCTACGGTACCGATTGAACCACATAAATACATATACTCGTACATATATACCAGATAAAGGGTTGTAAGATCGAAAGTTAAAAGAAATGCCCACTGAGTTTCTCGCCGGATCTTCTCAGTGGGTCGCGTTTCCAATCCGGTGGTAGATTCTGCAAAGCACTGCCCTTGCTAGGGTCAGTGTTAGTAACACTACGGTTTGAGCCCCGTGAGCTTACCTACACGTCAAGGAGAAGCTGAAATAGCCTCTCAAGGCTATCAGCATAGGTAGCGAAAAAAATTATGATCGAAAGTTAAAAGAAAGATTTATCTAATGCGTTTAAAATGCATATTAAAAATATGTAGTGCCCCCCGTCCATTAAACAAAATTGGACCATAGTCATTAAACACTTCAAGATTCATTTTACGTATTTCATTTGTTTTTTTACACTCCTCATTGACATCTGGGAAAGAAAAAGTGAATGCTTTTTTTAATGAAAATTGAAACTGACAAAGATAGAAAAAAACTGTAGTGAACTTTTCGTCTTTGGCTATTTATAGATGTATTTGTTACCTGATACATGATGATGACGATATTTGACATTTGCCTTATGAACGCACACTTGTCCTTCTTATCTTGTCTTTGGCTATTTTTTTTAGCCATCTTCTTCTTCTTCTTCATATCAGCCCATAGACGTCCACTGCTGGACATAAGCCCCCCCCCCCAAGCCTCGCCACAAAGACCGGACCTGCGCTGCCTGCCTGTAGTCATCATACTAGAGAAAATACTAACTGAGGACTATTGAATGTGGAACGTTAATTTATATAACTTAACTAGCTGTACCCGTCCGTTTCGCTAGGGCATTTAAAATTAACATTATTATTTTTCACCCCCACTAAGATTCTCATCATTAACGCCCCCGCAACTGGTGTAGGGAGTCCAGCACTCATATAAATATTAGCCTATCCATTAAGTACATGTATTTTCTATATGTATACCAAGTTTCAAGTCAATCGGATGCATGGTTCAGTAGTTACTAGATAATGACCGAGCTTTGCTCGTTTTTTTTTTCTTTATAACGCCATCTTGTTTTGTCTTTAATGCGTAAAAATAGTATTAATTTTCACCAATAGATGTCGGGAAGAGTCATAAAGTTGATTATCGATAAAGTTGATTATTTAAAACACGAATAAAACAACATTTTCTGAAATTGAATCGTAGCTAGATCGAATTTCGCCCCCGAAATCCCCTGTATACTAAATTTTATGAAAATCGTTGGAGCCGTTTCCGAGATTCAGAATATATATATATATATATACAAGAATTGCTCGTTTAAAGGTATAAGATAATGGAACATCCGTAAAAACCACTGTAGATTTATATATTACTATAGATTACCTACGAACATCTTGTGTTTTGTTTTTTCTTAGGTCTAAGCCTCTAAACTAAGGTTTTAAGTGAGGATATCTTAAAGTACACCGTAACATTTTCTCTAATCATTCGTACAGCTTTCATCAACGACCAGACAAAAATCGTGTTATTTTTTCACCAGCAAAACAGCGCAACGCTTTCACACCGAATTTCTTATCGAAATTTAATTAACTTTGTGCCCGAAAACATTTTCGTCGGGAATTTACGTGTTAGTGTGACTAGTGAATTCGCGACCTCCCCTCCCATTTAGGTCAGCCTTTGACCTGTTTCGATTCGGTGGTTCGTGATTATCTTCAACAATAAAACGCCTCATGATTTCGCGGTACACTTAACTGAAGCCGTCGATCGAGCTGTGAGTGCGGGGATCATTTAGCTAAAAGCTTCCTGTTCATATTTGTGCAATAACATGATATCGTGATAGTTTCGTTTTACCAAAGAGCTATTTATTATGTAAATGTTTGTTTTTGTTTTTTTTTAGAATATAAATTTACTGGTGGTAGGTCCTCATGTGAGTTCGCACGGCTAGGTACCACCACCCCGCCTATTTCTGCCGTGAAGCAGTAATGCGTTTCGGCTTGAAGGGTGGGGCAGACGTTGTAACTATACTGAGACCTTAGAACTTACATCTCAAGGTGGGTGACGCATTTACGTTGTAGATGTCTATGGGCTACAGTAATCACTTAAAACCAGGTGGGCTGAGCTCGTCCACCCACCTAAGCAATAAAAAAAATGCTGCTGGAAGAGTGTATTGTGAGGCAGCATTTTCATGCTTGTATTTGTTGGATCTCCCATTTGTATATGACTTAGTTAAATGACCTCAATATTTCCAGGTAATATGGTTGGCTTGGGTCTAGTGGTGCGATTTTAATATAGAGATAATGGTTCACCTCAAACAATACCTCAGAGCACTCCCTAAGGATAGCACATGGTACAAAAAAGTCCTTCAAGCTTCCAAAAAATCCGTGAGATAATTATTATCGAAAATACATAAAGTTCTCCTCTGTGTGGAAACAACGGAAATAGTTGGTATTCTACCGGAACTAAATGCAATTCACTCTATTCGGAAATCCCAACCAGGCAGGGCTTCAATTCAGACACGAATTTCCCGATGATATACAGGATAAAAAATGTAGAAAGAATCCCTGAACTTTGTAGAACGCTTGCATTAATTAGCACTAACCATCAATGACGATTTTCATCCTTGATCCTTCCAAAAGCTGACGATCTACTGCAGAGTCCCTCTGCGATTCCGTAATCTGGCAGCTCCGACAAAAGTGCCTTATGCGAGTATTTCAAACGCTTTCGCGATTTCCCAAGTGCCACAAATGGAAAACCGTCCCATTAAAATTACTAGCGCATCTGCTAGACTAAATAGCCGTAAAATGAACCTTCTACGGTCCCTAATATTGTTGTAACGTGGCTTTACCATAGAAATCTCTCGAATTTCGACCACAGGCGATATTGGTTCACATTCAATCCATCGTTAGTATAGTGGTTAGATTACTCAAAGTCGGTTTCTTGGTTGTCATCTGTATCTATATTGTGGCTATTAGATATTTCGGAGGGCTATATATACATTGGGTCGTGTATTCTTAGCTTTAAACATAAATTATTTAAATTAAGAAACTAAATAATATAAACAATATAGTATGTGATACAAACATCTGAACTAAATGAGTTCAAGTTAAAGTTAATATTATAATAGGGGTTAAAGTGTAAAATTGCCGTTTTAACTCTACAGGAACTGCAATTAGAAACCATTCGTTACCTTCCGTATTCGCCAGACCTTGCTGCAACGGACTACCATTTTTTCGTTATTTGGACAATTTACGTGATAAAAAGTTGTCTTCCCAGGAGGCAGTACAAAATACTTTCACACAGTTTGTACAATCTAGATCACCAGAAATCTATCGCAAAGGCATAAATGACCTTCCTATTATATGGCAGAAATGTATAGATAATAATGGTAGATGTTTTGATTAAATAAATATGTTACATGAAAAAAAAAACTAATTTCAAATTTTCAGTATAAATCGGAAATTTTATACTTTAATCCTTAATATCCAATTGACTCGATGGCACAGCAGCTAGTGTCCTTGACTGCCGAGCCGGGAGTCGGTCTTTGATTTCTTTGCTCTTATCTGGCTGTTTAATATCTATGTTTCTATCTCTATCTAAGTTCGGGTTGGGAATCCTATTTTGTGGACTGAGCGTGTTCGATTTATCCAGAAAAATATTAATTTATATTTCAAGGAACTATGTCATAACCAATTTCATTCATAGCAACGAAAACAAGCATTTTCTCACGCTTGTAAACTTTCGTAACTTTATTCCTTAAGAACGTGACGATATCGTCCGTATTTCGAAAACGCAGCAGAACTTTGATGCCCCGGCCAACGATCGCCCTTATACGTGGACATGTTTTAACAAAAATTTCTCAGTGACTGTACACGTTTAGATGCCACATCCATGTACGGCTTAATTTTAATGTACGTGCAATTAGTCTTTAAAAATTTTAATTACGATCGGTGCGTTCTGTTTGTTTTTTAGTAGTACGTTTCTGATATTTCTTTTTAAATGTAATATTATATTACAGTAACGATCGAATTTTCACTAGATTATATGTTATAATATGTACTTACATAAGTATTGGTTTTACTCATTAATATGCTGGTTCTGTGAATATTTATAGCCTATCAATGATAAATACAATATAATACGGCCCAATCTATATGTTCTGAGGTCATTAACGCGGTAGGTTACCGAGAAGAATGTTTGTTTTTTGTTGTTTAATATATTTACATGAATCAAACTTAATCTACGTTTCGTCTTAAAGTCTTAAAGCATTGAATTAGCCAATTGTTATTTCATACTCTAAATTCAATAGCTAAGCTCAGTTTTCTTCCTTTGGTTTTGAAATGCTTGCTGTCTTTCATGTCCTTTAGAGGTAAGTAGACCTTAGAGAGAACCCTTAATCGCGTTAGCTAGCAAAACGAATGTGAGAGAAATTTTATTATATTCCCATATGGGAATGGAATCATATGGAAATAGAGCAACCCTTGCAGCATTGCATCAATCCAACCCAACAATTCGGTCACAATTGAGCTATAGACAGATGCACACCCTTTCAGCGGAGGTAAGCTGTTGCAGAGCAACAAATACATTGTCCCGCATAGCCCATTCAATTCTATAAGCCTGTATTTCTCTTTGTATAATCCTATTATATCCTTCGATCCGGTTACACATTTTCAAATCTATAGAATGATCGTCAAATACAAAAGCAAGTTCTAGAACATTCCAGAAATGTTCCAGAACATTAAAGAGATGTTCCACTTCTCTCGATATCCACTATTGCTAAATGACGCCATATGTCGTAAGTCATACCGGCCTAACCAATACAATTGTTCAATGTAGATTATATAAATTGACATCAATAATGTTTGTCATAAAATATATCGTAGGTGATAAGTATCAGGCCGGTTAACCACGTGTCAAATGCGTTATGAGCCTGATATAGAAAACCGCATTGTTCAACATACACGAATATCAACTTTATTACAACCACTAAAACAATTTAGCCGTGGGTTAGGACGTTCCTTACCTGGGTCTTTCATTTAGTGAATATTGACGGGATCCGAGATGATGTATTGTTCGTGGTCTGTCTTCATATAACAGTTGTCCTTATGTATAAAGTATTTGCCCCTGAATGTAAAATTTTAAACTGTATTTAATTAGAATCTTCTTATAAGATTGTTGCCCCTCGACTGAAGATGTTTATGACTAAGGAACATTCAATTCTGGTCCACTTCATCTTTTCCAGGCTTTCGAAACAAAATGAAGTAGTTTTTTTCCCCTACTGATTCGATGGTAGCCTAAGAGGCTACCATCGAATCTACATCCGGACAGGTAGGTGAGCTCACGAGCTCAACTTGAGAGAATTTGTCAACAAAAGCCCTAGCAAGAGCAATTCTTCGCAAAATCTACCGCCGAATCGGAATCAGGACCCACTGAGAAGATCTGGTGAGAAACTCAGTGGGCTGTCTCTATGGGTTAGTTCGCACTTCGGACTCTTCATCATAATCGACGAGTTCGACGAGAACGGTGACCGGTGCTTGAGGGTCCTAAAAGCAAGATTGAATCCCGGGGGATCCGACAAGACATGCTTCGGGCGACGGCCGTTTTGCGTTGCTCCGTCGCGGTCGGATAAATATGAAGTAGTGTATTTCTGTTTGAAGTGTGGCCTCTAGTTATACCATATAATATAATAAATTTTCTCCCCCATTATTACAGTGTGTATGCAGCTCATACTTAACATCCCTCTAAGTCAATAAGAACCGTGGCGCAGGATTTTATTGTTGGTGGTGGTGACTTGTGAGTCCGCACGGGTACCACCACCCTGCCTATTTCAAGATGCGTAATGACGTGATGAAGCAGTAATGCTTTTTGTTTTGAAAGAGTGGGGCAGCCGTTTTACTATAGAACTGAGAGTTAGAACTCATGTCTCAACATAAGTGCCATTTACGTAGTTGATATTAATGGGCTCCGATAACTGGTAACTGAATGATCTAAGGTGCTTAATAAATATTTTCTTTGTTTCAGGTATGTAAGTTTTTGCTGCTTTTGACTTCATATTTACGGTGATAACACAAACGGTGATGCAGTGGAATTAAGTATGCAGTATCGACGCAAACTATCCCGAAGCGGTTAGTTCTTAAATTATCTGTTCAATAAAATATGTGTGACTAATCCTAGCAAAGAAAAGGTCTAGAGGAAGCGAGTCTTAAAATATTATATAATAATAAGAAAATTAATGTAAACGCATTGAAATCTCACACTGGTAGATTCCATAGTCCTTTCGAATTTCTGCTGCTCTATAATTACCGGTTCCGGTTAAGAGAAAGCAGACCTTATAATTGAGATACAGATCTTATTCTGCCCGCCTGACACATTTCAAAACCAATTAATTATCTCGTGGCGTCTGTCTATGTAACGGAATCTTCCAACGTAATTTCGGCAATGACTTGTCGTGGCTTAACTGTAGACAGCAGCTTGGCCGTGCTCCTGATACTGCTGATGACCATGAGCGACGGAGATTGCTTACCATTAGGTAATTCCGTTCTTCTGCTAACTAAAAAGAAGATTTCACTACTTCACAACGTCCGATTAACTTGAAAATTGGTACATCCAAGACAGATGGTAGTACAATATTTTTATTACCTTAGTTTAATATCCTCATTACATATCGCCTTATTTTATATTCGCCTTGTAATTTAAGCGTGTCTTTTCAGTTTTCAAAACTACATTTCTTAAATTTGTCGTGTATGGACTTGTTTAGGACACTCATATATTCTCTTTGATTTAGGTAAGTGGTTAATTCTTGTTGCGGCTTCGAAAAAAAAGCTATTTTTGCACCCTGTATATTAACTTCGTACCTACTCGCTTATCTGTCCTAATATGTAAATATCAAATCAAAACCCATCGTTGTGTGAAATCATGTCGGCGTTGTACGCGTCATTATCGACAAACTGTTAACATAATTCCGGCGTCCGTCGAAGCGTTCATCCCATTATACCAGTCGTGCCTTGTCACTAAGAAAATTGCTTGTAAATTACGCGAGGCCTCTGTATTTTGGAAACGCCTAGTCGACGCCACCGCCCACGTCTCTACAGGGATAACGTCACACCAGCCACCATATCTACCTAAAATTATAACAGGATCTGGCTTTGAAATCCTCTTTAGAACCGTTGTGATTTGGAACTCAATGAAACGATAAAGTAAATACTAAACAGAGACAAACGTGCTAACGAAAAACTAGGGGATTTAGTTCGCGAAATACTTACCGAAAGTTTGAAGTGCTACCGCGTGTGAACTTCAAATATGTCTTTTTTTTTTCTTTTACATGGTTAGACGATCTCATGGTCGATCTAATGTAATTATACTTCAGCCACAATGAGCAATGAGATCAAAGTCTCAGCTGCAAGTCCACTAGAGGCGTTTTACTGGTGTGCCCCGCACGAGTAGGTACTTCCTATTTATTTATCGCGCAAAGCAATTACAGTACAATTAATACTAGGTCTTCATGACACTGTCGCAACAGTCGAACATACAGCTAATTTATTCAAATACCGACATCAAAACCCAACCAAATCAAAACCCAAATCAAACAAATTGCCAGATATCAAGAAAATCTGTTAGTTCTTCGTGCGTGATGACGAAAATGTTAAGTTTTTTTTTTTAAATAACATTAATCGATAATCACTACAATATTCCAATGTCTGAGACCAGATAAACTGAAAAGTATTCCAAAAGTCGGAATTCATACAATGAAATTGAGAAACTTGAGTGTAGCGTAGTGAACTAGGGTAGTGAAGGTAGTTGAATAATATCTACAATGAAATAACACTCGACTTTTTGGCGGGAACGCGAGGAGTGAAGTTGTGTGATTTGTTTTATTTTGTCTATTTAGTGTTTCTTCGGGTTTAAATGTGTAATAATGGTGTTTGTTTTATTAAGTGTTTAATATCTGTGAAAGTGCACAAATGTGGAAAAATGAAACAAAGCCGCTGGACGTAACTTCTCGGGATCCTCCAAAAAGTCCACTGAAAAAATCTTAGTAAATGACCACCATTTTACTGAGATTATATTTAATCCCATTTCATTTCATTTAATTTCATCCCAGTTGATTAATGTCTCAAATTAGTCGTCTTCATTTCATTTCACTCCATAATACCATTTTTCATAAAAAATATGAATATAAATTAAAATAAGACATGACTTAAAGGTCTCAGTTACCAGGTCATAAAATCCCTTAAAAAAAAAAAGAAATACACTCTTTGACTCCAAGTACTGATCATTATCAGTAGATATATATTATTCAAAAATCTCCTCCATAGGATGTGGATTCCATTCCTCGGTGTTTTTATCTATCTATCTATATAAATAAAAATGAATTGCTGTTCGTTGGTCTCGCTAAAACTCGAGAACGGCTGGACCGATTTGGCTAATTTTGGTCTTGAATTATTTGTGGAAGCCCAGAGAAGGCTTAAAAGGTAGATAAATATGAAAGTGCTCGGAAATAAATAAAAACAACAATTTTGTTTTTCCTTTGATGTGTCCCCCGTCGGACGGATTCCTTTTGTTTGTTTTAAGTTTATTTTATACAAAAGTTTAGGTATTTTATTTATCGATTGAGGCACTACGAAGTCTGCCGGGTCAGCTAGTAAATTATAAAGATCTTAGAATATGTTGGTGTCAGTTAAACATTTTCTTCAAAATGTTCGCTTTGTAATATTTTACAACCAGTTCAGTTTGGGAAGCAAATATCCGACATAATGACTCCAATATCACGATGTAGTGTAACAAACCAAAATCTTTCGGAACGAAAAGGCACAAATCTCAAGAGGATGACAGCACGTATTTCCGGAACAAGGAAAACTCACCATGAGATTATATTTCACATATACAAAAACAAAATCCTGAAACATGGTAAGCCCAAAGAGGCTTGTTTCATAAATAAGATTACTTTTAAATCAAAAGCATCTTTCATTATTGACGCAGTGTAACGTGGTTTGAAAGTCCTCGGTCGGTGGCAGTTGAGATGTCCCTATTGGTGCTTTTTTTTAATTTATTTTTTTCATAGATGTGTGGACGAGCTCACAGCCCGCCTGGTGTTAAGTGGTTACTGGAGCCTATGGACATCTACAATGTAAATGCGCCACCCACCTTGAGATATAAGTTCTAAGATCTCAGTATAGTTACAACGGCTGCCTCACCCTTCAAACCGAAACGCATAGCTGCTTCACGGCAGAAATAGGCAGGGCGGTGGTACCCACCCGCGCGGACTCACAAGAGGTCCTACGACCAGTGTCTGTCTGCCCTTTCTGTTACGGATCGGCTTTCATCGGAATTTCAGAAAAAATGCATCCTACTAATAAATGCAAGTTTCTACTTAAGCACATTTGGCCGGCGCACTATTTATCGATTCATGCTCGCATCGCGATCAGCATGCCCCCGCTGTCGTATTGTTGTTTTTATTTGTTATTCTATTGAATGACAATCAGATGTTCAACCTTAGCTCATTATATTTGAAACGTGACTGACTGTACAGCTCCTCTGGAAATTATCGTGCACAAACATGCATACAGACAAAAAGTTTGTTCACGTTCAATGTTAATATCGCCATTATTGAGTCAGTTATAAGGTCAAAATTTCAATTGGATCGAATCCTGGTATTGCCCACCGATCTGACTCACAATGCGACTTACTTCCTTCATAACTCGTGGGTTTTACGGGTTTGATATTCATAACAGGGCCAACATTCTTCATTGCGCTAGCGTAATTACTTAAAAAATTGTACCTACTTTCAGGATTTGAACCCGTTAGACGAGAGGGTAGTTTCAATAAAAAGTGTTCGTGTAACAGATAGCTATGTTAGCTTGTTTGAGCATTTCTATTACAGGGGCACTAATAGGATTTATGGATGCGTATCATGAATTTGAAACAACTATACAGGCTGGGGGAGCTCTGCGAATTGTTTTAATAGGAGCCATTAACACTTGAAGCCCAAAAAAACATCCAGACCAGTCCTCTCCTCCGCACCGGGCCATCGAGATACTGCTAAAATTTTCCCAAGTTACATGTTTACGTGGATAACCAGGTGTTTACTTCGTGCACGAAGTTCAACCGCAGAACGTCATAGTTTTACATCACTGCTCTGTAAACAGTGGAAATACCTAGTTTTATTCATTGAAGTAAATTTTGAAATGTGAATCGCGAACATAGTCTATTGTTTCATCGTAAACATTATCCAATCGATTTAGAACAAACACAAAAATAAGAACTGGCAACAATAACTTTTTGTAATTACTGGTAATTAAATAGCTGCTATCATTCATTATCCTGCCCTTTTCCCAGTCACCTGGGGTCGGCGCAACATGTTTTCTCCTTCCATACTCTTCTATCATATACCATTTCTTCGCTCACTCCCCTCCTACCCATATCGTCTTTCACACAATCCATCCATTTCTTCTTAGGTCTACCTCTTCCTCTAAATCCTTCCACATTCATAGTTAACACTCTCTTAACAACCTCTTAGTGACATAGCAACTAAATAGCTGCTATGTCACTAAGAATCTCGCTGGCGGGTATCAATTTTTCTAATGAAATACGTACTCAACAAATGTTCACGATTGACTTCCACGGTGAAGGAATAACATCGTGCAGTAAAAATCAAACCCGCAAAATTATAATTTGCGTAATTACTGGTGGTAGGACCTCTTGTGAGTCCGCACGAGTAGGTACCACCGCCCCGCCTATTTCTGCCGTGAAGCAGTAATGCGTTTCGGTTTGAAGGGTGGGGCAGCCGTTGTGACTATACTGAGACCTTAGAACTATATCTCAAGGTGTGTGGCGCATTTACGTTGTAGATGTCTATGGGCTCCAGTAACCACTTAACACCAGGTGGGCTGTGAGCTCGTCCACACATCTAAGCAATAAAAAATAAAAAAAAAGGAGGTGCGGTGATTCCCTCCTGCTAAAAGACAAAAAAACCGGACATATGGTAGTGTTTCTGCCGCGAAGAAGCTCTGCGTTCTGGCTTGAAGGCTTAGCTAGTCGTTTTACGTTTGAGATTTCATTCATCCCTCTCGTCTTATCAAAAGAACTGATAACATAGTCACATAGCTAAAACAGTCATCGTTTTGTTTCGGACCCAGATATCCATTTGGTTCACTACTTAACGCTTCTCACATTATTTTTAGTTACCAATGCAAACTCTACCGCAGAGCACATCTAGTTAATTATGTATTTCTCTCTCTCTCACGTTGAAATTCGCTTCATATAAATGTTAATTTTAATGCAGCCTCTTTTAGTTAGCTCGTTCGGTGTCAAAATAAAAATCGAAAATCAGTGAAAAATACGAGGAATTACAATGAATAATACTGGAAAAACCGCTCAACATCATTATTGAAATGAGCGGAACGCGTTCGAGGCTTTTCTTTGTATTCAACAAAGTTATCTGAATCAATTAATGTGTAAGGTTTCCGAAGGGCATTCTCAAACTAATTTGGGCCTAGTTCTCGGTCCATAGGGCCAAGTGTCGTCTATAGGACAATGAGTTCTGTCGTATACACAATAAATTACGCATAACAAAAGTGAAAGCTTTTTTTTATATCTTATTGACCGTGTAGGTAGACGAGGCCCACCTGATGGTGAGTGGTTACCGTCGCCCATGGACTTCAGCAATGCCAGGGGCATAGCCAAGCCGCTGCCTACCGAAATTATTCAATCACTTATTTGATTAACGCTGATGTAAATAAACTAATGATATTAAAATTTCCAATGTTTTTAGGATTCGGTCTAATGCCTTCCAGGATCAAAGTACTTAATGGGGGAATAAAGGTAAGTCATAAAAAAAAAGGTTTAACTCACGTAAATACTGGCTATATGGCGAGTGAAGGCCTGTACCACGTAGTTAGGTACCTGTTTTTGTCGAGGGGCAAATAATGCGCTTCGGTTTGAACGAGATGACACTTGTAACTCTAATGTATTTTTTTGTTATTTTCAAAGTAATTTTCAACTGGTGATGCGTGAATCATTTCAAACTTTGGTTTTCAAGGTTATATGAACTCGAAACAATATTAAAGTTTGTTTTTGTCCAAGGCTGGATGGTATATGGCAAAGATGATCTGGGGAATTGCACTACGGATGAATATTGCTTCACCAGCAACATAAGCCGGTAACAAAAAGACGACGACGGAATCATATCGAACAATTCATTCTTGACATAGAAGAAACGCGCCAAAGTCTTTCCTTAGACCCTTCCACTGCATACAAATGGAAAATTAAAAATAAATATAATGCACACGCTACCGTCGCAACGGGGTGAACGAGCTCATGACATAAATGATGTTAAGTGGTTACTTTAGCTCTTAGAGGTCACAATGTGAATGCCGCCATCCACCTTCAGACATGACGTCTTCAATGCTGTTGTATAACGACATTTCAACCGACCCGACCGCATGACTGCTTCACGGCAGATTAGTGGTACCTGCTCATGCGGGCTCACAAACGGTCTACCAGTCATTACGGTTTGTCTATATCTATACTAATATTATAAAGAGGAAACATTTGTTTGTTTGTTTGTATTGAATAGGCTCCGAAACTACTGAACCGATTTGAAAAATTCTTTCACTGTTTGGAAGCTAAACTATTCCCGAGTGACATAGGCTATAAAAAATAATTTGAAAAAAATTAGGGATCCTTACTAAACCTCCAATAATAATGTAACCCAAGGTGTAAAAAAATTACCTAAAATATTCTTTACATCGCGTGCCCTGCGAGAACTAGTGATGATAGAATATAATAATGTACTACGACTTTGTAGAACACATTATTGTTTCTAAAAAGTGTTGCGACAGCATATGTCTAACTATTATAGTTATGCCGCAATAAGTGTGCTTTTATTTTAAAAAATTAAACAATGTCGTTGAAATTTTTGTTAAAGACCCGAGTGGAGCCGGAGCGGGCCGCTAGTATGTATACAATAAATTCAATTTTTATTAAACCCTTTTACTCCTTCATAGTGGAAATAATAGAGGTTCAACTATGAAATTGCCGTTTTATTGTAATAGGTACTTCGAATTGACATAGATCCTTCATGGCTTGAGATTTTTGAGTGAAACTTTTTTCAAATGGTACCCACCTCAAATGAGGTTCTTCTTTTAAAAATGTGCAACAATCAACTATCAACTTTCAGTTGTTATTTTATGCAGCCTAGACAAGAAAGATGGATACTTCGAAAATTCGAGTGATTTTTGAATACGAGCTCCGACGCGGAACTAACGCTGCAGAAACAGCTCGCAATATCAATGTTGCGTTTGGAGAGGGGACTGCTAATGAAAGCACCCTTCATGATAACGCCAGACCTCATACAGCACGAGAAACAGTTTTAACTCTACAGAAACTGCAATTAGAAATCATTCTTCACCCTCCATATTCGCCAGACCTTGCTCCAACGGATTACCATTTTTTTCGTGATTTGGACAATTTTCTACGTGATAAAAAGTTTTCTTCCCAGGAGGCAGTACAAAATGCTTTCACACGGCTTGTGGAATCTAGATCACCAGAGCTCTATCGGAAAGGCATAAATGACCTTCCTATTAGATAGCGGCACTGTATACATAATAATGTGGTAGATGTTTTGATTAAATAAATACGATAAATGAAAAAAATAACGGATTTCAAATTTTCAGTACAAATCGGCAATTTTATACTTCAACCCCTAATAGTTCTTAAACGCGTCTTAAATAACTTGATATCAACAAAAAAATGGGATCTGCTTGCAGGATTCGAACACGGGCTTAGTCGCATTGAGTGATACGAATAGGTATACCGGGCTCCTTATCTTTTAGGCCGCGTCGACATCAAATAATAACGGTCTTCATTGCACACTTGATGGGGGCTGGATTATCTGAGGCGCCAGTTCGCCGCGTCACGCCCACAACGAAGCCACGCTTGTACCGAATCTTCCACGAGACTGAGAATAACGCCTTTTCACTCTTAACGTGAATTGATAGGTTACAAGTGTGAGGTGGATTTGTAATCAAATATTGTTGCGAACAGAGTTATCGCCACGTATGCTTGTCTTATTAGATCTGATGAATATGTCGACGCTTGAAAGGCAAACGTGACTAAGCGACAATGCGTGAACTTTACGGTAGACTAATTTAAAGTTGAAATATGTGAAAAAAAATCTATTTTAACGAATCTAGCTGTAGGATTGAAATGATTTTAATAGACCTAGAAATATATTTTTTTTACGAAATATATTATAAATAAAGTTATTGCCTATTATTTATGTATAAAGCACTTATTGTCGCTTAGTCACGTTTGCCTTTCAAGCGTCGATATTCACTTAAAGGAACATTCTATTATTATTTCAAACATAAAATTTATTAAATTAATTCCCGAAGAAAAGTTTTCTTCGCCTTGGTTAGCGGATGTCATAAACGACTTAACGTCTTTAACGTCGATTTTTATTGTAAAACGGCTTCTTCTTTTTCTCCACCTTATCCCACTAGGTGGGGTCGGCACAGCTAATTTTTCTCTTCCATTCTCTTCTATCAGCCGTCATCTCAACACTCACTTCTTTCTCTCTCATATCGTCATTCACACATTTTATTGTAAAACGGCTAAATTAATTATAAAAAAGAAACTTCAAAAAGTAAAACCGCTATTCCGTCGCGAATATATTGTAGGATTGTTTTGCGGCAACAGTCAAAGCACTTAAACTTGCCTGTGAGGACCTAAAATAGAATCTGTCACCAGTACTTAAACATTTTTTAAAGCTTAATACAATTGTATTTTATTCTATATGAAAGTTTGTAGAAAAAACGGCACTTGCTTTTGAGATTTAAACCGTGTTCAATTCCTCGATATAGACCGTCTCATCCAGTAGACTGGCTTTACAGAAAACATAATTGTTATTCTGTTAGAATTCTTACGGAATATATTAAACAAAAAAATCGAATTTAGAATTATTGCGAAATTTAATTCTATTAAGTTTCAATTCGCAGATAGATGCCGCTAGAGAAAAACAATTTGAAACGATAATAATATTAACTCGGTCCAAAGCAATAAGTTCCTTCAAAGGGTAACAAGTGACCTTTAAAAGTTAATTTTAAGGTCCTCGAGGCTAGAACTCATAATATAAAATAATATGACGTTATAATCATGATAATTTGTTAATGACATTCGTGATTTTGACAGAGTGCGTTTTTCGGCAAACCCTCATGAGAGCTTTGAGTGTATCCAACGGATTGGTCGAGGCGAAATCAAAGAAACAAGATCCAACGACGGTCAAGAGATATTTCAAATACATACATAAACTAGTTTTCGCCCAATATTCTAAATTGTACTACAATCGTCTCGAATTCGTCGTGGCCTAAAAGATAAGACGCCCGGTGCATTCGTATCGAGCGATGCGACCGTGCCGGTGTTCGAATCCCGCAGGCGGGTACCAATTTTTCTACGGGTACTAATGAGATACGTACTTAACAAATTTTCACGAATGACTTCAACCCTAAAGGAATAGCATCGTAGAATAAAAATCAAACCGGCACAAATCATAATTTGCGCAATTACTGGTAGAACTTATTGTGAGTCCGCTCCGTAACCCGTGCGTGTGTACCCTGCCTATATCAGCCCTGAAGTAGTAATGCGTTTCAATTTAACGGGTGGGGCAGCCGTTTTTCTATACTGTACTGAGACAGAACTCATATCTCAATCTGGACAGCCGTTGTAATTTAAAAAAAACTGAGACTCAGAACTTATGTCAATGGGTGGCGGCATCACATTTGTCGGTGTCTACGGGTTGCGTGACTTAATGGTAGATGGGCCGTAAGCTTGTTAACTCGGTCTATGTAATAAAAAAGTAACAATCACGAACGAATAAAGAAACGAAATCAAAATCTTTTGACATTTTTGTTTGTGGTTTTTTGTTTTTCTTTAATTTGTTAACGTTTGTTGTGTATTGTGGTAAATAAACAAAAGAACAATTGTTTCTCGGCAGAATATTGTATATAGGTAACGAACCCTAAGTACACGTCCATACGATACTGTTACTAAATAATATGTGTACTGTGATTTCTTTGTTCGGTGATGGTTTTTGTTGGCGCCCACGCTCGACTCCCTTTAACATCCTTAATCACTGGCCTCGATTCTCGACACTTTGTAATCTCGTTATTTGCTCCGTCTTTGACTACATGATAAATTATCGTGCTTATTTTCGTTTGTAAAATCCTTAGTGTACGCAAAACAGGAATTGCCAAATCGCTTTTGGTGACGGAAATTTCTGGAATCGACTTAAGTTGTGAACGAATGTCCAAATCCGTTATTCCAGAAAACACCGTATTTTTTTTTTACTGCTTCGATAGGTGAGCTCGTCATCACAGCCCACTTGGTGTTAAGTGGTTACTGGAGCCCATAGACATCTACAACGTAAATGCGCCACCCACCTTGAGATATAAGTTCTAAGGTCTCAGTATAGTTACAACGACTGCCCTACCCTTCAAACCGAAACGCATTACTGCTTCACGGCTGAAATAGGCAGGGTGGTGGTATCTACCCGCGCGGACTTACAAGAGGTCCTACCACCAGTAAATTAATTAATTAAATTAATCTTGCTGTTGATATTCAA
Source organism: Bombyx mandarina (assembly GCF_003987935.1). The sequence goes on along the minus strand of NW_021011683.1, from coordinate 93,508 downwards.
ATGCCCTTTATGAGTCGGCAGTAGTCTTGCACTTAATTTACGACCACATTGCTGAAATGGCTAGAGATATATGCTATAGAACTGACAATCGCTGGAGCTAGATTCTTGGATACCGCGCTCTGGCCAACCCCCAGATAGTGTGGTATCTTGCGAACGGTGGCCGGCAAGGAATGAATGAGCAGAGTCAAATATCGGACTCAGTGGCGTTGATTGGGAGAGACCTATGTCCAGTATTGCTCGACTGTGGTCCCATAGCGACGAAGACCTTGCAGAAGACAAGGATAAAAGCATCAAGATGTATATTTACATGCTCTGCATAAGAGATAAGAGCAAGGCTAAGGATGGACATTTTAGGAGTTTTTATTTTATTTTTTTATTGCTTTTTTTTATAGATGGTTGGATGAGCTCAAGGCCCACCTGTTGCTAAGTGGTTACCGTGGCCCGTAGACATTGACAACGTAAATACCGTCACCCATCTCGAGACACGAGTCTCAGTTTTATAAATACCTCCATATAAATTGCTTGATTTTTATCAAATATATTATATTCCAATAATTTATTATACATATGTACATACTGCATTGCAAGTTTATTTAATTTTGTGGCTGATTCGTATCTCTACATAGTTTTTTGATGTTGTACGCTTTTCGACTCTATAGAAGATAGTTATGTTCCTCTGAATTTGAGAGTAAAATTTCTTCCTAATTGTATAAACAACAAACAGTAAAAATTATAAGAACTAATAAATAATATAACAACAATAATTCCTTTATAATATATAGAAAGAAATAAGCTTGTTAGAAGTTCGGCGCGTTGTATTAAATGTCTATGAACTTTACCCATTCGCACAGAAGTTCTGGTGCGAAGCTTAAAACGGACTTTCATCGTAAACATACGAAGTTGAGTACTTGAGCTTGTTTCTGATGCAGCCGAGAAGTTCGTTGCTTATTTTAAATAAGGAGTCACATAATTAGTGAATTGCATTGTTTTTGTGTAGAAGTCGTCGTGGCCTAAGAGATAAGACGTCCAGTGCATTCGTATCGAGCGATGCACCGGTGTTCGAATCCCGCAGGCGGGTACCAATTTTTCTAATGAAATACGTACTCAACAAATGTTCACGATTGACTTCCACGGTGAAGGAATAACATCGTGTAATAAAAATCAAACCCGCAAAATTATAATTTGCGTAATTACCGGTGGTAGAACCTCTTGTGAGTCCGCGCGGGTAGGTACCACCGCTCTGCCTCTTTCTACAGTGAAGCAGGAATGCGTTTCGGTTTAAAGGGTAGGGCAGCCGTTGTAACTATACTTGAGACCTTAGACTTGTATCTCAAGGTGGGTGGCGCATGTCGTAGTAGATGTCTATGGGCTCCATTAACTACTTAACACCAGGCGGGCTATGAGCTCGTTCACCCATCTAAGCAATACAGAAAAAAGTTTTGTATCAAAATAATACACAGAAAAAACATGAAAAAATCATTACAGTTTTTGCGTTGAATCTCTAAGCTCCACTGTGTATGGTTCGCATAATAAATGATAGAGCTCCGTGATATGAATTCCTTTGCTGGCTACAATCGTCTCCCACGCCGCCACTGACCACGCTCCACTCCTGACGTATTTATATCTGAATGTCAAACACAATATACGTGTTCACTTGAAAACAAAATATCAGATTATAGAGCTAACTTGACGGAGTTGACTTTACTTAAAATACTGGTTTCTCTATTTTTAAGGATACCAAAAACTTATACGTAATATAATTGTACACGTAATATGATGACACATAATTGACAAAGTATCCAGGCCTCGGATGATAAAATTAAATAAAGTTTAACAATAACACTGACTTACAGTCGTACCCATAACAATGAGATGATGCTTTAATTATTTTATATAGTTAATTTTTCTAGATATTATTGTTCGAAAATCGGCACCTATAAACAATATTTTCTCTGAACACCATGAAAAGCGGCTGTGCCTTTGAGAAGACTTCACTGGGAGACAACAATAGAATGTGAACAATAGAATGTTCACAGGTAGAGATCGTAAGAGTATGTATTTACAAAATGTGTTACAAAAAACTGTGGTATATTTCTGTCTGTATTCCGTATTCTGTTTTGTCATATACATCAAGCTTTCCTGGATTAGCTTGACGCCCAAACAAGCCACCTACGTACCAAAAGCGGGAAGACTCACATTTTGAACTTAATAGAATGTCGGGAGCAATTCTTGAAATAAACACTCTAAATACATAATACCTTTGGTCTTTATCGGATCTATTGAGCTTTGAAAACGTTTGTTGAGTCTCTGAGTCCTTCGAGTTTCTGTAGGTTCGTGTTCTTTGTGTTCAGGTATTTGTTTTGTGTATTACGGGTAGATTCCGAGAGTTCAATGTTGATTGACGTCTACTTTGAGTTAACCGTCGACTGAAAAACACAATAAGGATTATGAAATTAAAAACTTTTACAGCGCATTTTCGGTCAGCACCGGAGTAGCTCTTGTAATTTATAAAGCAAATCGCTATATTACGCATTGCGTTATTATATAGAGGACGTTTTTTTTTTTCTATACTTATAATATTATAAAGCTGAAGAGTTTGTTTGTTTGAACGCGCTAATCTCAGGAACTACTACTGGTCCGATTTGAAAAATTCTTTCAGTGTTACAGCCTGGCCACGGGACATTCGCCGATACGAATATTCGCGCGGTGCGAACGGCGAAGCGTCTAGCGACTAAAATAAGAGCATAGAAATGTACCTAACAAGCCACGCGCACCGGCAACCGGCGAAGCGACCGGCGAAATGTACCGAGCGAATCGCGCGGGCGACTTACGATGTGGCGGGCGAGCAAAACAAATGCATGAATAAGGACGGCGCAAGCCACGGAGTCGAGCGGTAGTCGCGGCGAATAGTACAGTGATTAAATGAGTTTAGTTGTTTTCGCCGCGAAAAATGAACGCCGAAATTTTTATATTTTAAATTTTTTATAATTTTTTTTTATATATTTTTAAACTCGTCGTGGCCGAACGGATAAGACGTCCGGTGTTGAGCGATGCACCGGTAGTCGAATATCAGGCGGGTACCAATTTTTGTAATGAAATACGTACTCAACAACACTCAACGTTCACGATTGATTTCCACGGTGAAGGAATAACATCGTGTGATAAAAATGAAATCTTCAAAATAATAATTTGCGTAATTACTGGTGGTAGGACCTCTTGTGAGTCTACACGGGTGGGTACTACCACCCTGCCTATTTCTGCCGTGAAGTAGTAATGCGTTTCGGTTTGAAGGGTGAGGCAGCCATTATAACTATACTTGAGACCTTAGAACTTATATCTCAAGGTGGGTGGCGCATTTACGTTGTGGATGTCTATGGGCTCCAGTAACCACTTAACACAAGGTGGGCTGTGAGCTCGTCCACCCATCTAAGCAATAAAAAAATAAAATAGCTGAAATACTAGCTAGACCAGCTATTTGGAAGTCTAGCCACCCAAAGTATTTCTCGTACTTCTTGTGGAATTCTCCATCTATAGGTATACTCCGATTCTTATTCAAATCATGTACTTCACAATCTTTTCCAAATAATAGGTCCTGAACCAAAAAACTATTAATTTGTAAGCAATATCGAGATAATTTCGATATAGACATTTCGCTGTCGGACTTCCTTACTAGTCGCGGCGGCGAACGTGAGTACCCGTGGCCTGCAAACGGTGCTGCGCGAATGGTCGCCTCGTCCACCGCTTCGCTGTTCGCACCGCCGATCCCCGTGGCCAGGCCGTTAGATAGCTCATTTATTGAGGAAGGCTATAGGCTATATAACATCACGGTAAGGCCAAATACAAGTGAAGCACCAATAAAGAATGTTTCAAAATAGGGGTTTAAATAGCTCCTTAACATTCTATAATTCAAAAAAATATGTTCACTTTGTACATAAATGAAGTGGGGGTAAAATTTAGCGTTATGCCAAAGTAACTATTCCACGCGGACGGAGTCGCGGGCAAAAGCTAGTTTAATATAAACGTTGTTTGGCTTATTGCCACAAGGCTGTCCGCTCTCTGCTTCCAACGTATTCTCACGTACTTGGGTCACATCGCTCGTAGAGGCCCCGATGACTTAGAGAAGCTGATGGTAGTTGGTCAGGTTGACGGGATCACGGGGACGCTCACCTACTCGCTGGTCTGATCTGGTAAAGATGCTCATCAGCCTGCCCATAACCGAGGCTATAAAGACCGCCGAGGACAACAGGAAGACGTGGGGAAGCATTGTGCATCGAGTGGTCAATATTTCAAATCAGGCACGACCTTCAGCAATAAAGAGACCGACTCATAAGAAGATGAAACGTTGTTTAAGACTTTTGTTTCATAGTCCAATTGACGAACCGACCTTTTCAATAATGACATTCGAGAATCCTATCTAATTGTTGCAATTTTTAAGGTTTTCAACCGGAAAATTGGGTGATCACAGTGACGGTTACGAGGGATTATTGGGAAGTTGAATACGCCCTTTATGGAGAGCTAACCCGGGTGGGTATTGCCATTTTGCTATTTTGCACTTGTCTGCGTCTTATCTATATATAAATACGTGAAGCAAAAACTTTGTATCCCTTTTTACGAAGATTGCGCGGACGGAGGAGTATGAAATTTTCCACACTTATAGAGAATATAGAGAAGAAGTGCACAATGCTAATATTTTTTTAAAATAATGCATATAAGATACATTAAATCAATAAAGAAAACATTACACACACTACGTACCATGTATTTGACGCACACACGCATGCATACCATTTATTGTCAAACTTTTGTTCTTGACGTCTGTGGTCAAATTGGGAATAGATTAAATATTGTTTGTCTTTATTAATATTTTTTTATAGTGTAGCCAAAAATTTGTGATTATAGAAGTATAAAATACAATCATAATAGTGTACAAATTTATTCTACAATTCCAATTAATTAAAGTCGAATTTCGACTGCTGCGGGACCTCTAGTCTGTTTAAATATGCGACCGTTTGGACGCGGCCTTCAAGGTAGGTGACGGCATTAACGTTGCCTATGGACTCTGGGAACCACTTATGGGGTGCTATGCGCCATGCGCTCGTCAGCGCTTGTGTGAATTTTTTTTGGTTGCCCTGGTATGCAGACGAGCACACGGCCCATCTGATTGTCAATGGTTATCGTCGCTCATTGACGGCTGCAATGTCAGTGGCTTAGCAAAGCGGCTGCCTACCTTTAAGTACTCTCCACGCGCCTCGCTTGAAGAAGGTCATGTTATAGCGCTCGGGAAACACGAAATTTTGGTGGTAGGATCTCTTGTGAGTCCGCGCGGGTAGGTACCACCACCCCGCCTATTTCTGCCGTGAAGTAGCAATGCGTTGCGGTTTGAAGGGTGGGCTAGCCGTTGTAACTATACTGAGAGCTTAGAACTTATATCTCAAGGTGGGTGGCGCATTTACGTCGTAGATGTCTATGGGCTCCAGTAACCACTTAACACCAGGTGGGCTGTGAGCTCGTTTACCCATCTAAGCAATAAAAAATAATTATAATAATATATATCAATACACATACTAAAAGGATTAGTATTTTTGTAAAGTATTTTTAATACTGCAAATGAAAAATTATCGCAAAATAGCATGATAAGTTAAGATTTAGGCAGCAATACAAATCTGGGTAATTAGTATAGAAACGTAGCTAAAAAAATTACCTTTGTTATGATACAAACAAAGCGAGACCTTGATATTTCCAATGAACCTATTATTTCAAAATCCTTTTTGTTTGATTACAACACTACGTCTTAATTTTTGAATGGAATCCGGCTTGAAATTCGCCCACAAATATTTGCTTCACGGCTCCCTCTGTACGCTTTTTTTCTGGGGCTTCTCCTCAAAAGCGTTCCCTCCTTAGCGTTCAATAGTACCAAGTTTTTCATCGAGAAGCCACGACTGACGGAAATTAATTTTAGAAATACGTCAATTTCAATCTTATTTATATTCACGGTTTGTTTTAATGAAATTGGATGTTAAAGGTACAAGAAAATTGGGTAAAGTTTGAGAACTTTGGGCGGCGCCCAAATGTCTTGAACAGCTTTACCTTTACTTAGGAAGTCAGAGCGTGTAATTAGAAAATCAGAATTGTTTTTGTAGTAGAAGGGCCGACGAACTTACAGACCACATAATTCTAAGTACTCATCGAAGCTTATAAATATCGCACCAGGTGGTGGTCTTGTGAGTCCGCATGGATAGGTACCACTACCCTGCTTATTTCTGCTGTAAAGCAGTTACGCGTTTCGGTTTGAAAGGTGGGGTAGCCGTTGCGTACTTTTTGTTCTAGACTAGACTAGCTGTACCCGTCCGCTTCGCTGGGCATTTAAAATTAACATTATTATTTCTCACCCCCACAAAGATTCTCATCATTAACGCCCCCGCAACAGGCGTAGGGAGTCCAACACTCATATAAATATTAGCCTATCCATTAAGTACATGTTTTTTCTACATGGATACCAAGTTTCAAGTCAATCGGATGCATAGTTTAGTAGTTATAATGGAACATCCGTAAAAACCACTGTAGATTTATATATTAGTATAGATGTACAAACGACCTCATAGTATTAAGCGGTCAATAGGACCAGTAGATACCGAGAAGAACGAAGAACAAAAAGCGATTATGCTTGTTGTAAGATGTATTAAAGCAATTTTTTTTTCTATTTATGAAACATGATCTGCTTATGCATAAACAATTACAGTTTAACTACATCTCTATGTGCGAATATAAAACCCCTCACTCCTTTCACACCTCGCAAGAATTTTGAACCCGGCCCGAAGAAAAATAATCTTCACGCGACAGTAGCATCACGCGATAAAAGCATCCCGTGTATCGTACTAAAGAAATATATATTTATAACAGCCAGGAAAATTAGAATTTATCTGGATTACTCCAGCGGCAGAAAACAGTTGAATTCATTGAGCTACTAGACACCCATCGGAGGCGACCATAAATAAAAGACTATATGAACCTTTCCAGGTTTAAGACACGGAACGCGAAATAGGAAAAGTTGTATACGTATTGCCTTATCCTAATGTTGCGAAAACTGCTTGAGGCGAAGTGTCGTCTAACCCAGTGCTACGATAAGGCAGGATTTAAAACGGCTTAGGAATAGGAACGATAGACACTCCCAACTAGGACGAGCTTATGTTCAGTAGACGACCTGAATATTGTTGTCTCGTGAATATATGTATTCACACAAGGAAGATTATCTTGTGAATTTTGTAATCACTTGAAACTCGAATACAACATAAACATTGTAATCTATATATTAATACGTGAAGCAAAAACTTTGTATCCCTTTTTACGAAAATTGCGCGGACGGAGGAGTATGAAATTTTCCACACTTCTAGAGAATATAGAGAAGAAGTGCATAGTGCTAATATTGTTTTAAAATAATGCATAAAAGATACATTAAATCAATAAAGAAAACATTACACACACTACATACCATGTATTTGACGCACCCGCGCATGCATACTATTTATTGTCAAACTTTTGTTCTTGACGTCTGTTGTCAAATTGAGATTAAATATTGTTTGCCTTTGTTAATATTTTATTATAGTGTAGTCTTGGCGAAATTGGTGATTATAGAAGTATAAAATACAATCATAATAGTGTACAAACTTACAATTCCAATTAATTATAGTCGAATTTCGACTACTGCGGGACCTCTAGTTCTTATAAATTTCGTGATGAATACAAAAAATATATACACACATATAATCGTAACATGTTTTTTTTTTTTTTTGTTTTGTTTAAACACAACAGTGAACACAGTTGAGCAAATATAATCGGATAAGTGCGCAAGTTGGTTATTCAAGGTGACTTTAGTGTATGAACATAATACATTTTTTTTTGTCAACTGATTTTATAAAAGAATTATACTCGAAAATTCCAACAACATAATTTGCGTGTTTAGACGTATTTTAATTACGCAAACCTCAGATAGCTCGATCGTTTTTTTTTCTTTCTTTCTCCAGTGAACAAGCTAACGACCCATTAAAAGAGTCCAGAGAAATCATAACGTGAATAATTTTTTAATTTTTTTTATTGCCTAAATGTGTGGACGAGCTCACAGCCCACCTGGTGTTAAGTGGTTACTGGAGCCCATAGACATCTACAACGTAAATGCGCCACACACCTTGAGATATAAGCTCTAAGGTCTCAGTATAGTTACAACGGCTGCCCCACCCTTCAAACCGAAACGCATTACTGCTTCACGGCAGAAATAGGCGGGGCGGTGGTACTTACCCGTGCGGACTCACAAGAGGTCCTATCACCAGTAACGCCTATGAATGTAAATATGAAACCTTGTGTCATGAAGGGGTTAAAACTTCAACGCGTGACTTTTCACAGCAAAAATGAGTCGGGTATGATTATTTTTCGTGTTGATAAAATAAGCAACCAAAATATACCACCACCAGTAAAGAAAGTGGCAGGTGATTACTTTCAATAGTCCTTTTTTATTGCCGTTGTAGTCAGACGGACATACGGCCCAACTGGTGGTTAAAGTGGTTACCGTCGCTAACAGACGTCAGCAATGCCAGCGGCAGAGCCAAGCCGTTGCCTACCGTTAAGTACTCTCCGCAAGTTTGAAGAAGGACATGTCATAGAGCTTGGAAAACCCCGTGGAAAGGAGTTCATTCCAAAGCCGGATGTTACGTGGCAAAAAAAAAACTATGAAAACGTACTGCCAATGAATGCAGCGGCTCCAGATAATATGTATGGAATAACTCTGCTCTGATGATCAATAAAAGTGTTTTTAAAATTTCATAATAATCACATGTCCACCTTTTTTTTTTATTGGCGTATATGCAGACGAGCACACGGCCCACCTGATGGTGAGGGGCTACCTTCACCCATGGACGTCAGTAATGCCAGGGGCAAAGCCAAGCCGCTGCCTACCGTTAAGTACTCTCCACAAGCCTCGTTTGAAGAAGGAAGACATGTCCTCGGGAACATAGTGCTCGGGAAACGCCGTGGAGGGGAGCTCATTCCAAAGCCGGATGGTACGTGGCAAAAAAGATCTATGGAAACGCACTGTAGATGAACGTAGTGGCTGAACTCTAAAAAATTATTATTCACCTATTTATTTATCAGGTTTCAATATTTCTAATCTAAGATTGATTTTGTTATTGCTTTTATAAGCGAGCATATGGCCTAGCTGTTGCTAAATAATTATTGTCGCTCATGGTCATCAGCAATTAACAAGGGCACAGCCAATGCGCTGCCCATTCTCGCATTTACTGTGGGCGTCAAAGATACTGCGTTTTTTGTTCAAATCGATATTATATTCGTCATCCCTTAGTCGTTTATCGGCGCGTAGGCGGTTGATAAGTGAAATTGATTAGAGCATGTTAATTGTCGCTTCTGACGTGCGCGTTTGAATGTGGACGCGCGATGCTATGACGTCACTAACACGGAGATTCGTGTTTGACGCGGTTTTTATTAACACGACGGTAAGTAACCGAATCACACTTAGCAATCAAAAAGGGGAATTTTTTTTATTGCTTAAATGGGTGGACGAGCTCACAACCCACCTGGTGTTAAGTGGTAACTGGAGCCCATAGACATCTATAACGTAAATGCCGCCACCCACCTTGAGATATAAGATCTAAGGTCTCAGTATAGTTACAACGGCTGCTCAACCCTTCAAACCGAAACGCATTAGTGCTTCACGGCAGAAATAGGCAGGGCGGTGGTACCTACCAGCGCGGACTCACAAGTGGTCCTACCACCAGTAATAGTTCAAAGGAGACACATACTTGGAACATAATCATGTAAATCACGTTGTGTTTGTAAAAAAATGTAACCGCAAAGTTTATACGCGGATATCGATCTTGCTGATGATCAGATCAGAGATCACACATAATTAACTTATTAGAAAACGAAACGCGAAATGATTTGATTATTTAATCGAGAGCTGAAATGAGAGGTTCCATAATTGAATTCGTCGAGAAATTCTGGTCATATTTTTCAGATAAACAAGAGATCGGTGATCAGTAATCAGAGGTTATCTTAACTGCGTCGTGTATAATCAGGGGTGCGACATTGTGGCGCCAATGTCGGCGTCGCTTGACAACCAACTGGAAACAACGTGCCCACTGAACAACTAAACTAAGATAAATAATTCGTTTAGGTCTCCTGTAGCTATCGGAGTTAGAAGGATTAAGTTCTCTCTCTGTTAAGGCCTTGTCTCTACGCAATTTGAAATTATTTTAGCACTCACTCACCGTCCCTTGATGGATTAATTCTAAACGCTTTTGTTGAATTACTTTGATATTCAAAGAACAATGTTAGGACGTTGACGTGTCAATACGATTCGGATTATTTTGACGCAACAATTTTAAGTGTGTATTGTTTTTGAAGAACAATAATTTTAAAATTTTATTCGGATATAGTTTTCGTCGATATTTTTCTCTAATTAATGTATAATGTATGTACAGGTAAGCCCGCCTGGAACACGGTAAATGCGCCCGTGTTGTGTGAAATCGTGTTATATGAAACTAGAAGCCAGTGTTAAAAAAGAGTAATTTTTCTGAACGAAGCAGCATAAATGCAGATAAGCCATAAAAATTACGATTATTTCCATATATAGCGGTCATAGTGAATAATGTAATTGTCTAAAATACGAAATTAGGAGCCAGTATTAAAAAAAAAAGAGTAATTTTTCTGAATGAAACAGCATAAATGCAGATAAGCAATCAAACTTTCGGTTATTCCCATATATAGTGTTCATGTCTAATGTCATGTTCTAAATAATTTTAAACAAAAATCTGGTTCTGGTGATGTAGAAGTAACGTTTTATAAGAGGGGCATTTTTTTGTGTTAAAGTGAAACCGTGTTGTTAAATACCGTGTTATGGACAGGCTACCTGTATTTATTTACGTAATGCGGTCTTAAATAATCAATACTTTTTTAGTTTTTTCTTCGCGAGTCGTAGAAATAATTAAAAATGTAAATTATTCGAAACGTCGCATATAATATAAAGATAATAAAAAAACTTCATTAAATCGTAAAATTATTTTTATTTAACTGCGATTTTTTCCGATACCTTCATAACCATAAACGCGAGACCGCATCCGGCAACTGTCTACTTTAACTTTCATCCACATTGATAATTAAAACGAAATGGAAATTACCAGTATATTAACAAAATAAATAAATAAAAACATAAAAAAACCCTAGTAATTTGAATTTCACTCAGCTGTCTGGCTTACAATAACACCATGTGATCTCTTGGGTGTCGTTAGAGGCGATTAAGGGATATACTGGAAAATGGATTCTCCGAATTTTTGACAACAGGAATATACTATTGACATGATGTAAGTCCATTACTGGGTAGATACCGCAAACTGCCTATTTTGCCGCGAAACTCGACATCATATCAAGAAATAGATGGGCTTTACACCCAGCAGGCCATAGACTCCTCCACCCATACTATTGACATGATGTAAGTCAATTACTGGGTAGATACCGCACACTGCCTATTTTGCCGCGAAACTCGTCATCATGTCTAAAAATAGATGGGCTTTACACCCAGCAGGCCGTAGACACCTCCACCCGTCTGTGTACATAATAAAAAAAAACACAGAAAATAGAATATCCAAAATAAATTAGTCTCTGTCAGTGCCGTATGCTGACGTCACACTAGAAGCTAGCAGATGCCAATCAACTGCTATATTAGTGAAATCATTAGACGTTACGAAGCAGCGGGAAGTTGAGATAATAAAAGTTAAGTAACTTCCACGAACAATATGTAGGTGAGCGTTTAACCTAATGGACTATTTGTTGCGTGCTGTTTTATTGTCGCCCGCTGTTAATATGCGTTCGTTTTAAGGTTAAGTGCCCAAAGTGGATTCTATCTACACTCGAAACTAAAATCATCGACAAAAGCTAAAACTTATACAGTACCCAACTGCCTATGTCGTTTTTTTCTATCTATGCTTGTAGTCTTGAGAGGCTTATTTCATCTTTTTTTTTTTTTGTTGCTTAGATGTGTGGACGAACTCACAGCCCAACAGCCAGCCAGACATCTACAACGTAAATGCGCCACACACCTTGAGATTTAGTTCTAAGGTCTCAGTATATTCACAACGGCTGTCCCACCCTTCAAACCGAAACGCATTACTGCTTGACGGCAGAAATAGGCGGGGCGGTGGTACCTACCCGTGCGGACTGACAAGAGGTCCTACCACCAGTAATTACGCAAATTATAATTTTGCTTTTATATATTTTGATTTTTATTGCACGATGTTATTCCTTCACCGTGGAAGTCAATCGTGAACATTTTTGTTAAGTACGTATTTCATTAGAAAAATTGGTACCCGCCTGCGGGATTCGAACACCGGTGCATCGCTCGATACGAATGCACCTTCGCCCTAACATGTAGGTAAGCTCACGGGGCTCAAACCGGAGTGTTGCTAACACTGGCCCTAGCAAGAGCCGTTCTTCGCAGAATCTACCATCGGATCTCAGTGGGCTGTGTCTATGGGTTAATGTCGCTTATGCTAGATAGGGTCGGTTCGAAAAACCTTCCCACTAGTTTTTTTTTTTTTTTTTTTTACCTGAGTTTATTGATGCTCATCTCTAACGGTCGGTAAGCAGATATCCACCGTGAGCTAATGAGAAAACACATACACAAACGAACTACGCAAATTTTCGATCCACGACCAAGGCCAACAAATATTTATGCACGCAAACCTGTGTTTGCCAATAAAATATATAAATATATCGACATTAACCAATTAATTTAGCTCTGTCCCAAATCCGATGTTTTATGTTCGATATAAAATCATAAAAACATTAAAATAGATGTTTAATGCGACAATTAGTTGATGAAACTATAGTGTTTTATTATATCTTGTTTCTATTTATTTTATTGGTATTCAAATTGTAACCGGCATCATTAGTTTTACATAAAATTTCCACTATAAGATATCATATGCTATGCGTGTCACAAAGAGTACTTGTAGTACTTTCAATTTAAATGCCTAGTATTAACATATAAACATAATAAACCTGAAAACCCCCACACGCCTTTAAACATTAGGCCGATTTTGCTCACCGGCTTTAAAGAAACGCATTAATTTATCTCAACACAATGTCTAATATTTATTGGTGGTAGGACCTCTTGTGAGTCCGCATGGGTACCACCACCCTGCCTATTTCAGCCGTGAAGGAGTAATGCGTTTCGGTTTGAAGGGTGGGGCAGCCGTTGTAACTATACTGAGACCTTAGAATTTATATCTCAAGGTGGGTGTTGCATTTACGTTAGATGTCTATGGGCTCCAGTAACCACTTAATACCAGGTGGGCTGTGAGCTCGTCTAGCAATCTAAGAAAGAAATAAAAAATATCGTAACCTATAAACATTGATAAACAATGAACATTTTCATGGAAAAAGCCAGCTTGTAATGCATAGTTTAATATAGCATTTTTAATTTACTTTTTTCCTTATCTTGCTGCTCTCGATCAGATAATTGGGTCAAAATCCCACAGACACGGCCCTGTGAGTTTCTCGCCGGATCTTCTCAGTGGGTCGCGTTTCCGATCCGGATTCTACGAAGCACGGCTCTTTCTAGGGTTCGTGTTAGCGACGTCGTCAGGTTTGAGTCCCGTGAGCTCACCTACATGTTAGGGCGAAGCTGAAATAGCCTCTCAAGGCTATCAGCATAGGTAGAAAAAAAAAGTATTGTTGTATTGTGGTCAAATATTCAAGTCAATCAGACATCTTGAAGTTGATGGAAATCACGTTGTAAGATTTACATGGATAGATAAAAGTCAAAGGCTAATAAAAGCGTCTTAATATAGCACGTTATAGTGTAGATCATTTACTGGAGGCACGGCCTAGATCTCGTTAGCGATGCTACAAGATAATCAAGTTGCGGAATCCGTACTATAATATGTTCAGGAAGAATTGTAAATGCCAAGGACGAGATTACGCCAAACGAATTCACGTATTTGTCTCTGCTAATTAAGTTAATAGATTCCTTTTTTTATTGACCTTGTAGGCAGACGAGCATACGGCCCACCTGACGGTGCGTGGTTACGGTTGCCCATGGATTGCAATGCCAGGGGCAGAGCTAAGCCGTCGTGGCCTAAGGGATAAGACGTCCGGTGCTAAGCGATGCACGGGTGTTCGAATCCCAGGCGGGTACCAATTTTTCTAATGAAATACGTGCTCGACAAATGTTCACGATTGACTTCCACGGTGAAGGAATAACATCGTGTAATAAAAATCAAACCCGCAAAATGATAATTTGCGTAATTATTACTTAGAACTTATATCTCAAGGTGGGTAGCGCATTTACGTCGTAGATGTCTATGAGCTCCAGTAACTACTTAAGACCAGGTGGGCTGTGAGCTCGTCCACCCCTCTAAGCAATATACAAAAAAGTCAGTGGATTATTTCAGTAGTAGCCGTTGCCTACAGATTGAATGTGGACTTTTTTTTGTTAAATTAAAACTACATCGGGACGAATATTTTATACCAGAACGAGTGACTGATTCGCGGCAGAAACAGAGTTTTAACTTTAGATATTCCGCGTGCTCACAAAACGACCTGCGTTTTTGGAGGAAAGCACTTTAACGCACCTTGCAGTGGGTACAGGAATACAATAGTGGAAATCGCGTAAAGAACTAAAGGATGATGCCCCCTCCAAGTGACTTTCGCTTATAAAGCGTCAGTGTCTGAGGGTGCCCCTGGGTATGCCGATGTTACTTGAGGCTCAGTCGCATCACTCCCCAAAAGGTGGTCTATGGGTCGAGAGACACGGGGCCGAGTCGCAACTCTTCTCGACACTTCACCACCGGTAGACAATCGGTGAACAGGAGACCCAGTGAGGAGGATCTCAGGGCGCCACCACTTACCGCTCTGGGAGACTTAAAACAATTAAAAGCCGATCTCCTCCGATCCGGAAAAGGCAATCTCACCAAAAGACTCTCTGCACACTTTATTACAGCACGCTGTTCTTTTTTTTTATTGGATTTGAATCATTGCACGGTCTTAGTCCACGAAAATACTTCATCGGGGACTTCGTCATCAGGACCCTGGCGTCATTATTGTCTTGTTAGGCCGACGAACACCCAGCTAGATGAAGAGCGGTTACCGCTTTTCATAGCGACGTTAATGGCATAACCGATCCACTACTACAGTTTTAGAAAGCACAAAACGTTGCAATAATAGTTACGGAGCTATCAACCCCGGTAAGCTCATAACACGCCTTACCACAACTACTCAAATTCAGTATATAATTAAAGGTAAATATGGTATGATAATAAGACTACTGGAGTGATTATGGAAAAATGAAGCTTTAACTCAAAAAATCAGGGTCGAAAGTCGTTCTTTTTTTGTGATAATGGACAGATTGTACAATATTTTTTAGTCGATAATATCAATTAGGAATCTAATCTTAAGATTTAAAGAAATATTGAGTTTTCAATGAATTACGCGCTACTCCGGAGAGATTCTCGGAATTCACACATAAAATTCTGTCATGTTTTAGTCGAATTTCATGCGAAACCGAAAGCTCGTAACACGAGCTTTTAAAATCATGACCCCTAACGAGAATCCTCTCAACTTCACTTAATGGAATTTTTACGGTAGTATTTCGTTTAGCTTTGCCGGTGCTATGTTATTTTAGTCTTATATTTATTGGGTTGATGGGTGAATGAGCTCGCCACTCAACCGAGGTTAAGTTACTGAAGCCGATATAAATACCACGCGAATTGTGGCATCCGCAATTAGACATAAGATTGAAGTCTCCATTTTAATTCTACAGCGGCTGCTCTACCCTTCGAACCGGACCAAATCATTCGCGGCAGAAATAAGCAGTCTGATAGCATCTACTTAGTTTCATTATAAGCGCCATATCACCAGTAGATATTGTCTATTTGATTTTACACAACAATGCTATTTTTATTGCAAATATGTACATATATTAACATATGACCCAAAAAAGTGAGAGGAAAGATTATGTGTATGTGTCGTATTAGTGGATGTTTATGATACGCCTCTACAACCGGTCATGATATTTTGAATACACAATGTCTTTTCGCATATTTAATAAAGCAAATAAGAATTTCATTACAAGAATTAGTCCTTGTCCGCGGGAATATTTTTTTTTTTTTTATGATTGAAAGTTTACTGGTAGCCCGAAGGCCTTTCCAGTTTCACCAGGACAGGTGGGCGAGCAAAGGCTCAGCCAAGAGGGGCGGGATTTGCTAACAACTGCCCGAGCGCCTCCGAAGGAGACCTAACAACTCAAGAGCAATTGTTTCGTGAATGAATCTACTACCGGATCGGAATCGCGACCCGCTGAGAAGATCCGGCGAGAAACTCAGCGGGCTGATGCATGGGTTAGGTTGCACGTCGACCTCTTTGTCGAGTTCGACGAGTACGGTTACCGGGGTCCCTAAGCCTGCCCCTAGTAAATCCGCGGGAATCCTGAAACGGCTTTGCTTTTGTATTTCATTTGCGAGCACCTTGTTCTTTTGGCCACGAATACTGCAGTAACAGACATTGGACAACAAACGTAAGACAGATAGTGCGCGTGTTGCTTCAACGTTATCTTCTATGCGTTTAGAAACTATCACAGCAAAGCGTTATGGCGCTTTATAGAGGTTTTTTTCATTAAGAGAGCTCGAATTAAAAAAAAAAAAAAACAAAAAAAACTGTTTTAGTGATATTGCCACATCTTTTTTTTTTTAAAGGGTATTTGATTACGTTATGTATGGAATACAATTTTAGCCAAATGGCCGCCGCGATTCCGTTGTGGCTGGTGTATCCTGGTGGACCAATTTTGTATGACATCTCCGCATAAATGGGGTTCAATTTCACGAAAAGTCCGAGTTATGTTCGCCTTCAGGGCGGCAATACACTGAGGTTTATTTGCATAGACTAGAGATTTCATCATCATGTCTGTGTTCATGTCAAATTTGACAGCAATCGCTTTAGCAAGATGGCCGCTGTGAGCAGTCAAAGTTCCCGCGTCTCTATTGAAACCCTATAGTTACATAGTGAATTTTGGACGGTACAAGATCGCACAGGACCATCATCAATGCGGTGGACTGACCAAATTAAAATTACAGTGGGAGGTTCCCTAAACAAGTGCAGTAAAATGGGCTCGAGCAGGAAGAGATGGCGGGTACTCACCCACGGAAGAAGTAAGTAACTAAACATGAATGAAATCAAACGCAGCCTAATTTTCCTGAGTTCATTCAAAAGGCAAAGAATTCAAAGAACATAATTCTGCGATATATATTCGCTGAAAAAAAAAAGCGTTTCAACTGAATAAGCGCGGTGTTATTATTTCTCATATGTCACTCGATATCGAAAGCTCGTAATCTGAGCTTTACCATCATTGCGTCTAACGAGGAATCAGCGACTCGCAAGTATCGAATTAATATGGTTTTTATAAATATGCATGTATTATTGGTTTTGTTACGAGGTGACCGTATTTGAAAGAAGAATTATCTTATATTTTTGTGTCTCTTTGTTGGCAGACGACCTTAAAGCTCACTCGATGGTGAATGATAATCGTCGCTCATAAAACACCAACGTGTCTCTTCTAGCATCCTCTTTATTTCTACCACAAATCAATTGGGATTCCCATTAGAAGGGCAGTACTTAGTCGTTGATTTAGCGCTTAGTGACATCAACCGCTGTTTTAACGACTTCATATTGCGTTTTATTATTTACATTTTAATATTTCCGACTTTCCGAATACTTTGCAGTTGTGCCTTCGGTAGGAACTTCATTCGCGAAGCAGCTTCTGTTTAGTTGTTAGGTCTCCTTTGGAGGCGCTCGGGAAGCTGTTAGCAAATCCATACTCCTGGCTGAGGCTTTGCTCGCCCAGTTGTCCTGCTGAAACTGAAAAGGCCTTCGGACCATCAGTAATTTTTCTAAAAAAAAAAGATATTTCATTTTTTTAAGCTATTGCATAGCTTTTATCGCGGGCCTTGAGCGCAGCGACCGGATCATGAAATTCCGTAACGAAAAAAACCTTACACCCCTCACTCCTACCATGTAGCTCGCGTTCATCACATTCACACGTTGCGCCTGTTTAGTGTTTGTGAATAAGCGCGTGGCGTGACGTCACACTGCATGCGCATCATGAAAAGTCAGCCCATCTCTCTCTCGCGCGGTCTAGCTTATGAGTGGGAAGGGGACAGTTAAGGTTTTGCTTTTATTAATGTTTAATATAGCGTGGTCTTGTTTTATTATTGTTTTAATATTAAATTATCATTGTCTAATTAAAATTGCATAAGTTGATAAAAAATCCTATGCAATAGCTTTACCGCGGCAGTTCCCGAGTGCCACACGTTTGTTTTTGTATTATTGCTTGGATGGGTGGACGAGCTCGCTGCCCACCTGGTATTAAGTGGTCACTGGAGCCCATAGACATCTACAGCGTAAATTCGCCACCCACCTTGAGATATAAACTCTAAGGTCTCAGTATAGTTACAACGGCTGCCCTACCCTTCAAACTGAAACGCATTACTGCTTCAAGGCAGAAATAGGCAGGGTGGTGGTACCTACCCGTGCGGACACGCAAGAGGTCCTACTACGCAAATTATAATTTTGCGGGTTTGTTTTCTATAAGATTACATATTGAAAGAACTAACAGTATCTTGAGATCTGGCAGTTTATTGAATTGAATTTATGTATAACAGATTAGGACAAGCTCTCGAAAGTGTAACTGTTTGTGCACAATTAATTAGTTGATCGACCTCAAGCCTCAACGTACCAGAATAGACCCCACAAACACACACAGCGTTATAACACTCATATTAGTGTGGACAAGCATTCACAGCTATATGATACGTAAGCTTACAGTTCCTCTGCCCATATTTTAGAAGAATTATGTAATTTTTCGAATTACCAATTCTGGGACAGCACTAACATAATATTTAATGAGAATTCAATTATTAATTTCGTCACTTTTCATATTAGAATAGGTGATTACGTTATCAACTAATATGCATTGTGATTTAATTATTTTATATTGCATAAACGGGTTACGCGTTCAGGAGCTCACGGCCAACTTAGTGAAATGGTTAGTGGAGCCCAAAAATAACTCAATGTGAATGGCGCCATCCGCCTTGAGACATGAGGTCTTAGTATTAATTATACAGTATAAGGACTGCTGCTACATCCCGGAACACATGATTGATTTGCAGTAGAAAGAAATATGTAAGATAGATATCAAATAGAATCAAATCAAATCAAAATTTCTTTATTCAACATAAATGAAAGTATACACTTGTTGAACGTCGAAAAGAACTACTGCCAATTCACAAAAACTAGCCTCCGTCCTGAGAAGAACTGGCAAGAAACTCAGCGAGCATGTCTTTTTTTCTTAATATTAGAATTTTTAAATATTATATTTTACAAGAAACGGTCAGGAACGAAACCGTGCTTCAGCGCGTTCATATGTCCCGGAAAATGCTGCCTGCTATCAAAAAGCGCAAGATAGAGTATCTCGGCCACGTGTTCAGGAACGATCGATACATGCTGCTGCAGCTGATGATTATGGGCAAAGTGGACGGAAAGAGACGTGCTGGGCGAAGAAAGAAATCATGGCTCCGGAATATCCGGGAGTGGACCGGTATTGCCTCCGTCGAACAGCTGTTCCGGCTGGCTGCAGATAAAAACGAATATAGAAAGCTAACGGCCAACCTTCAGGATTGAAGAGGCACTGGAAGAAGAAGAAGACAAGATGTATTATTATAACGTAACAATTATTGCAATATTGAAATGCCGCCCGAATATACCGTGTAGACTCTTAATTACTAAGGATTGATTAAAGCTTAAGTATGGATTGAAGGTGCTCTAAAATCAGTAGAAAGATATTTAACAGCAAGCAAATCCGGTCTGCCTTGTGTTTCGAGATTTGCTCGTCTGCACCTTTAGAAGTTCTTGTGAGACCGAAAATTAATGATAATTAGTGGAAGGGATACAAGAAGTGACCAAAAGAGAAGCTTAAACCATTCAATGCCCTGAATGTTATTATTATTATTAGTGTTGTTGTTATTATTCAGGATTTGTGTATCCTGTGCAAGTTTATTGTGAATTTCATTACCATTTTTACCTGATTTCTACTATTTTATGGCAACTACCGTTACAAACGTGCATTCGCATTTACGTAACATCGATTATGTGTACGTAAATCAAAGATTACTGTTGCATTGAAAATTCATAATCAAACGTACGTAATCCTTTGTAATAATAAATTATTTTAACAGCATTCTGTCGACGACCGCTTGCGTCAGTGCGTGGTATGTATATAGCATATTTTTACGCGCTGGGGTTCGGGATAAATAAACGTTCCACCAAAGTACAACTAAAAACTGTATTCAACACTTAAAACACTTCACAAACACTTTAAAATTCTCAGTTCGCTTCTTCCGCTTCGAGTAGTTCCGATTACCAACTGAGTGCGTGCCATCTCTGCAACGCTTTAATAGCCGATACCACATCCCTAGAATTATCGAGAATATTCCACACAAGTCGAGTATTATGTTTCCGCTATCTGACAATAGATGATGTTGTACTTCTCGAGCGTTCTAGATGTTACTAGATCCTTCTATATTCATTCGACTATTCCACGATAGATGGCGTTACTCGTACCGGGGTAACAATATGTACTAATTACCTAGTGAGCAAAAACGTGTATCCACGTTGTGTGTATGGTACAATTACCCATTATTTTAATTTCATTTTCGGGCCGGGGGCCGAAACTCCTGCGAGGTCCCTGCGCCTAGGGGGGGGGGGGGATATGTGAGATAGGTCCACGACAGCGAAACCGTGGGCCCAAGATGTTTCCAGGGCCCTACCCACTAAACGACTGCACTCTTCGCCCAAGCCTCCGATCCCCTCTGAAGTCAGAACCCGGATGAGGTAAGGGGGCTACCGCAATCAACACCACAACCAGACAGCGCAACTCACCCGAAGGACTCCTGGCTGTCAGAACCTTCAAGGCAAATCGAAGGTTCTGAATCGTCGGCTTTTGCCTTTTTCTTCACCTGTAATAATATAAGTCTGTGATTTGTTATTACTATTATTTATTATTAAAACGTTTCGGCTCGAAGGGTTGGATAACCGTAATATAACTCCTTTTAGACTTACAACTGGTGTCTCAAGATGTCGAATTTAACCAAGCGCCTTGGACTTGGTTAAACCAGTTTTTTTTTTTTTTTTTTATTGCTTAGATGGTTGGACGAGCTCACAGCCCACCTGGTGTTAAGTGGTTACTGGAGCCCATAGACATCTACAACGTAAATGCGCCACCCACCTCGAGATATAAGTTCTAAGGTCTCAGTATAGTTACAACGGCTGCCTCACCCTTCGAACCGAAACGCATTCCTGCATCACGGCGGAAATAGGCGGGGTGGTGGTACCTACCCGTGCGGACTCACAAGAGGTCCTACCACCAGATCAGATCCTATTATCCAGATCCTATTATATGATAATAGAATCCTTCAGAAACATCAGTGCCAGCAGCGATGGCCACTAATAAACATAAAAACCGTTTGAACTTAATGGATCTAGTTGATTCTAAAGATTAATTAACGTAGAATCCTAAAATTAGGTCTTAGTGTAAAAGATAGCGTAAGAAGCGATAACTTAAAATTATTACCCTTTTACGTTCTCACTCAGAAGCTACTATGGATCTTTTAAATTATCTTTTAAGAGACGCTCGTATACTATACTCAATATTAGCTGATAAATATACTATGTACTTTTAACTTCGTACTTTTCTGGCGTTCAATGGTGAAGTCGTCGTGGCCTAAAGGATAAGACGTCCGGTGCATTCGTGTTGAGCGATGCACCGGTGTTCGAATCCCAGGCGGGTACCAATTATTCTAATGAAATACGTACTCAACAAATGTTCACGATTGACTTCCAAGGTGAAAGAATAACATCGTGTAATAAAAATCAAATCCGCAAACCAAAACTTGCCTATTTCTGCCGTGAAGCAGTAATGCGTTTCGGTTTGAAGGGTGGGGCAGCCGTTGTAACTATACTTGAGACCTTAGAACTTAGATCTCAAGGTAGGTAGCGCGTGTCGTCGTAGATGTCTATGGGCTTCAGTAACCACTTAACACCAGATGGGCTGTGAGCTCGTCCACACATCTAACCAATTAAAAAAAATCATCTCAAACCGGTAAAAATGCAATTCGTTCCATTGAGTCCCGGTTGATACAGCCATAACACAATTGAGCCGTCGTCTCAATCGCTCAAAAGTGTGGGCCTTGGAAACTTAACATCAGATGGGCCTCGAATCCTGACCTCGAGGCCTTTCACACGAGAACCACGCGTGAAACCACTGACCCACAAACTCGCTAAATCCCAATTCGAACCTTTAATAACAAAATAAACCTACTTAATATCTTGCAAACTAATCTCAACCGGTCTAATGCTATAATGAGTGTCAATTAAAAGTAATTGTAATTAAATAATGCAAATTGGACATTCACCGTCAATCATTTTACCTTTGATTACAATGTGAGCGGACTTGTACACTTATATCAGCGTTTAATTGAAGTGATTAATTGCCAATCACCTTATAATTCTCTACTCAGAATTGAATAATTGTTGCTGTAATTATAATTTATTATGGAAATTTTGATTGTTTTTTTTGAAGTGAAAACTTCTTTAGAATCGTTGTGATTTCAAACCGGATGCAACGGAAAAAACGACAGGTAAGAGACACAAATACAAAAATGTGTAGGATGAAGCCAGCAAAGAATGAGACAGAAATATACATACTATTTAATACAGCGCCATCTGTGAGATTTTTTAATACTAACGTGTGTATGAAAGCTCTTGTAGTGAATTTTAATTTAGGATTATACGTGAAATTAAAATATCAATTCACAGAGGGCGCTACCTTACAATTATTTACTAATGACAAAATTTTACATATACTTAAGACGTTTAGGATAATTGTATTTTAATTTTGGAAGGTTTCACTTCTACCACGTGTGAATTGCACACATTTTGTTTTTTTTTCTAGATTGTTACTGTGTGCCACTGATATTATGTGAAAATCATTTCTCTCACAGTCAATACACTACGTAGTGTAATATCAAAATGACAAACGATTAGACCCCATTGCAAAAAATGCATACATTCTGTTTTGTGTTTCACAATTCAATTGATTGTTTCTTATCAGCGTAAGGCGTCCTCCGACCCGTTGCTCAAATGCTCACAGCTGACGGGAAGAAAACCCGTATCTTCCCACAAAATCTGCAAAGTTTTGCGTAATAATTGGCACTATTGCTTACTATGAGCCCGGTACCAGACGCCGTTTGATAGTTGAACATTCGATTTGACAAGATTCAGTGTTTAAAGACTCCGATAACCACTTAACTGAAGCGGTTTGTCGGTTAGTTTACCGGTCAGAGTTCTCGTCGAACCCGTCGCTTGCGACGAAGGGCTCGACGAGTAAATTAATCCACTGACACAGCCCACTGAGTTTCTCGCCGGGTCTTCTCAGTGGGTCGGGTTTCCGATCCGGTGGTAGATTCTGCGAAGCACGACTCTTGCTAGGGTTCGTGTTAGCAACATTGTCAGGTTGAGCCCCGCGAGCTCACCTACTAGTTAAGGTTACGCTGAAATAGCCTCTCAAGGCTATCAGCTTAGGTATGGAAAAAAAAGGTTATTTTGTTGATCCATGTCCAATATGTCAGTATAAATAGGTACTACTTTTTACTGGTGGTAGGACCTCTTGTGAGTCCGCACTGGTAGGTACCACCACTCTGCCTATTTCTGCCGTGAAGCAGTAATGCGTTTCGGTTTGAAGGGTGGGGCAGCCGTTGTGACTATACTGAGACCTCAGAACTATATCTCAAGGTGTGTGGCGCATTTACGTTGTAGATGTCTATGGGCTCCAGTAACCACTTAACACCAGGTGGGCTGTGAGCTCGTCCTCGCATCTAAGCAATAAAAAAATAATAAAAAAAAAAGGTAGGTACTTAATGTAAGCCTTTACCGAGGTGACATCAAAAAGGTGATACGACACAAACTTTGCATATTCCATTTTAGTTCGCAAATTGCTGTCTTCAATTTAATGCACGTGTCGCTGGGAAAATAGTTTTATAAAACATACTGGCTTTAAGGCGGCGCTTGTTCGGAAAATGTAGATGAAACTTGTTTTTCTTCGGGAGTACGACATTTTTTTTTCTAGATGATGAAACGTATTCTATATAATCTTTTCTGTGACCCTGATATAGTGTTTACATAATTTAATGACGATCAGTCGGGCATTTAAGACATGAAAACAAACAACATTTTGGAATACTTACTTACTATTACTGGTGGTAGGACCTCTTGTGAGTCCGCGCGGGTAGGTACCACCGTCCTGCCTATTTCTGCCGTGAAGCAGTAATGCGTTTTGGTTTGAAGGGTGAGGCAGTTGTAATTAAACTTGAGTCCTCAGAACTTATATCTCAAGGCGGGTAGCGCATTTACGTTGTTGATGTCTATGGGCTCCAGTAACCACTTAACACCAGGTGGGCTGTGAGCTCGTCCACACATCTAAGCAATAATAAAAAAATAAAAACAAGTTGCAAGTTCAGCCCCTGGCCTGCCAAAAACGAACCCGCCACTACTGAAAGCTGATGGAAGAGAAGAAGATGGTTTTCAGCCTAAAAGTCTACATTTACATTGTAACGTCACGGTTCGTTTGGTTGTTTCCTACGATGTTTCAATCAATAGCCATTTCGCAGCATGGGGTTTTAGAGTTGTAATTTATTATCGATGAAGTAAGTATATTCTCTATGGAGATCGACTCTCAAATTTTCGTAGTTCAAAAACACCAAAGTAATCTATCTATACTAATAATATTATAAAGCTGAAGAGTTTGTTTGTTTGAACGTGCTAATCTCGGGAACTAATGGTCAGATTTAAAAAAATCTTTCTTAGTCAGATAGCTCATTTATTGAGGAAGGAACACCACGCTAAGACCAATGCAACCGGAGCACCAATAAAGAATGTTTCAAAATCGGTTAAATTTACGCTAAAATAATGTATGAAAAAAATTGTTCCCCTTTAAAAGTTTAAAAAAAGTTTATATTATAAAAAAAGTTATGCCAAAGTAACTATTCCACGCGGACGAAGTGGCGGGCAAAAGCTAGCATAAAAATAATCGGTATAAATCACACAACTAACTTCAAACTAGGATTTTCGAGTTTACTAGAAGAATAAGTAGAAAAAAAAGTGCTAAAAGTATCAGTTTAATTATAATTATGGCCCAAATGATAAGACGCTCGGTGTATTTTTACGAATTGGATACCTATTTTTGTAAAGAAATACGTATTTAACTCATGTCCATGAATAGCTTCCGCGAAGAACAAAAAAGATCGTGTAATAAAAAATCTAGACAGTAAAAAAATATATAAATTAGAGTAATTGCGCAGACAGGTACCTTCCGCGACCTTATTTCTACCTCGAAGTAGTCATACGTTCTTGTATGAAGGCTGAAACAATCTGAGCAGGATAGAAAGACTTAGGCTTCAGGTTTCGTGGGAGCTGGCATTCCAACTGTGAAATCTGTGATCTTTTTTTTTTCTTAGATGGGTGGACGAGCTCACAGCCCCCCTGGTGTTGAGTAGTTACTGGAGCCCATAGACATACACAACGTAAATGCGCCACCCACCTTGAGATATAAGTTCTAAGGTCTCAGTATAGTTACAACGGCTGCCCCACCCTTCAAACCGAAACGCATTACTGCTTCACGGCAGAAATAGGCAGGGTGGTGGGACCTACCCGCGCGGACTCACAAGAGGTCCTACCACCAATAATGATCGATACGAACTGAGATAACCGCATAACAACAGGTGGGCCTTGAGCTCCTGCACACAATTATGTAACAGATAAATTAAACTGCTTCTGCGGGCTTACCATTAAACTCTTCGAATATCGATATCGTCTTTAAATTGGATTCGCACTCCTATCTCCTAGGGACGTGCCATTAGAGCCCGTATGTCCGATCAATGAACTCAACCCACATACAAGTATTTGCGTACGCATTACATAGAGAGTTCACTGCCCTAATCCATATTAACTTAGAAAATTTATAACTTTTCTGTATTGCCGGAAGCCCTAGACCGCACTGCTTCATTCGGCCTTTTTTGTGGTCTTTTTAACCCGAAATTGCGGACTCAGTCGGGAGGTATCCTAACAACTGACGCATCTCCGACGGCGGTCTTATAGTTCAAGAGCTTCAACTGCATCTTTAATGAATCTATCAATGCATCAGACTGGCGATCCGCTGTGAAAGTCCCGTGAGAAACTCGCCAAGTTGATGTTATTAGCTAAGTCCATGTCGAACTCTTCGACGAATAGGACGAGTGTGCCTATGCTACTGCTGATAGTGATATAGCTATTAGTGCCCAACGGGTTCGATATTGGATCGGGTGGATTTTACATATCATTAGTCTGCATAGACGATGGATATTGCTAATTTTTTTCTACCTTGGCTGATGGCCTTGAGAGGCCCTTGAGAGCCTTGGGAGGCTATATCGGGTATATAGCGGGTTCAAACCGGTAGGTGTTGCTAACACTGGCTCTAGCAAGAGCAATGCTTCGCAGAATCTACCACCAGATCGGAAACGCGACCCACTGAGAAGATCCGGCGAGAAACTCAGTGGGCCGATATTGCACGATCTTTCTTGACACCTTCGAAGAAAGACTTTTCGTCAGGCCGATCTTATTATTTTGCTATATTAAGCATTTTCTGTTCACGTACTGACGAGAATTCCATAAAACTGGTGCCTTTTTTTGTTGATACCAATTTATCTAATGCTTGTACTAAGCATAAAACTTATGAAGCAAGTTTTAAACAAACTATTTATTACCTGAGATAATATTTACTTTCGCTCACCTTATCAACTTATATAAGAGCAATAAAATTCAGAGGTTAATTATTATTAACATAAACGTTTAACTCGCGATGGAATTATACAACTAAAGAACTATCATTAATATTAACTAACCACAATATGAAGCGAAAACAAATGAGGTTGAAATATTTAGAAACAACGGAATAGTAATTGTGGACTAAGCATATTGTAAATCCACAATGGTAGGTACCATTGTTGCGCATTTCTTTCGTGAAGTTGTTTGATAAATGGTTTGAGGAGCATTCATGGATTCCGTGTCGAAGGCTAGAACAAATATCAAACAATATAATTGACAGTTCGACGCCACTCTGTATTGTGTATGCACTAAGGTAATAACGCAAGCAAATTTTGAAGTCGTCGTGGCCTAACATATAAGACGTCCGGTGCATTCGTGTTGAGCGAATGCACCTGTGTTCGAATCCCAGGCGGGTACCAATTTTTCTAATGAATTACGTACTCAACAAATGTTCACGATTGACTTCCACGGTGAAGGAATAACATCGTGTAATAAAAGTGAAACCCGCAAAATTATAATTTGCGTAATTATTGGTGGTAGGACCTCTTGAGAGTCCGCGCGGGTAGGTACCACTACCCTGCCTATTTCTGCCGTCAAGCAGTAATGCGTTTCGGTTTGAAGGGTGGGCCAGCCGTTGTAACTATACTGAGATCTTAGAACGTATATCTCAAGGTGGGTGGCGCATTTACGTTGTAGATGTCTATGGGCTCCAGTAACCACTTAACACCAGGTGGGCTGTGAGCTCGTCCACCCATCTCTACTCTAAGCAATAAATAATGTATGCACTAAGGTAATAACTCAAGCACACCTTCCACTTCGCTTCCTAGCCTGAGAATCAGTGTACAAGTTATCATCACCACTAGTCCCACGAAGCTTACACGCATGTGGAAAATCGCATTTACGTATGTGTGATGCAAACGATTTCGGCCCGCATTTAAATGTTTACGACGTAACGACGGGACGTGTTTTGCCTGTTTAATCGATAGCTGTTGTTGTTGTAGGCTTTACGTGGAAGAAACATTCAAAATAATCTTTGTTTTTGAAGAACTGTGTAAAAGTAAGTAGATTAATGCTTCAGACAACCTTGTGGCGTGGGGGGTGGGTTGCGCGGATATTTTTAATACATCAGTCGGTCACTGAATGTTCTAGTAATATATGTGACTAAAACTGCATTACAGTGATTTAGGTTAGTTTTGTATATTAAGGTAAATCTACTGTAACTAGTTTCATTTAATTTCATGCCAATTGATTAATGTTTCAAATTAATCAACTTCATTTCATTTCACTTCATATTATGATTTTTCATTTTTTTTTTATTATAAAATATTGTACTATGTATATGGTTTGATACCTTTGCCTTTCCAGTTAAAAAAATAGTGCTACTACTACTCAACAGTGTGACAACAAAAAAATATGCATTTGTGTCTGTCAAATACATGGTATTATGTGTAATATTTTCTCTATTGATTTAAAGTATCTTTTATGAATTATTTTAAAAAAATATTAAGATTGTGAACTCCTTCTCTATATTCTCTATAAGTGTGGGAAATTTTATGCTCATCCGTCCGCGCAATTTTCGTAAAAAGGGATACAAAGTTTTTTTATTCACGTATTGCTCACAAATAAAGAACGTTTCACTTCCAAAATCTTTTTTTACGAGTATACGACTAGCAAAACACCCAATACTTAATTTGGCAAACACATCTACCGCCAAAACCGCTAAATTCTGTTTTAAAACCCGATTTTCGTTTAGGTAACTATCATCTACAATGTAAACACAGAACGGCAAATTGTTCATTAGTAAAAACAGATAGCGTTTACTAAGTAAACATAATGTCGAGGGGAAATACGTCGGCGACTGCTCGCCGCGGGAGCCTGTCCACGGCACACGACATCGGTGACAGGGAATACCAACGCAACTCAGCCATTTCTAAACCAAGAACTGTGACGCAACCTAACAACCATCTCGAAAGGGCTCAAATACGCTCCGCGAGGACGATGCTTTTGTATCGCTACGCTAGAGTTCATAACGACACTATATAATGTTGTTTTTTTTTCCTACCTAAGCTGATAGCCTTGAGAGGCTATATCAGCGTCGCCTTAACTAGTAGGTGAGCTCACGGGGCTCAAACCTGATGACGTTGCTAACACTAACCCTAGCAAGGGCCGTGCTTCGCAGAATCTACCACCGGATCAGAAACGCGACCCACTGAGAAGATCCGGCGAGAAACTCAGTGGGCTGTGTGTAATGTTGTACTTTGGGAGGTGTTAAAGAAAACGTCTTCTTCCGTGTATTCCATGTTTAATTATCATCTTAATCCTAGTTTACAATTATGAAGAAGCCTGTGTTTCTGGGTGGTCCGCCTTATTAGGGGGACATACGAGATTACACCTATTAATTATGTTATATACTAAATGCTATGCTAATACTATGCTATGCTGTGCTATAATATATAAGTATACACACTTCAACCAGTTTGTTTTTACTAAGGTTTATAGACACGCACTTTTGAAATATCAATTGCGTTATATCAGGCAACTATGTGTCTTTCAGCAGGGGGAGAGCGCCTTCGATAAGGGTCGGTTTAGGGTGAAAATCCTTACGATTCCCGGCTCAACGACGACTGGTTGGTAAGGAAAGAGAAGAATTCTTCCTCTATTGTTCCACCACCTCCTTTTGGAAAGATAGTAAGCTCGCAAAAGTCAAGCATCGTCGGCCAAGATTCGTCGATGCGAACATTGTAACCAGGCGGCCGATAGCGACAAGTCCGGTCCGATTTCCTCGACGAAGGCACGTCCCTGCTACAATGGCACACCATCGTGTCATCTGTTAGAGAATTATTTATTGAAATATGCAGATTATTACATTAAATTATAATTTGAGAATTGAATACAAAAATGCGCAGCCTGCGCTTGAGGCGGTCCGAATAAGAACTACATTTTTTAAACTCTCACGGAGTAAAACTTTTTTACTGGTGGCAGGAACTCTTGTGGGTCCGCGCGGGTAGGTACCACCGCCCTGCCTATTTCTGCCGTGAAGCAGTAATGCGTTTCGGTTTGAAAGGTGGGGCAGCCGTTGTAACTATACTGAGACCTTAGAACTTATATCTCAAGGTGGATGGCGCATTTACGTTGTAGATGTCCATGGGCTCCAGTAACCACCAAACACCAGGTGGGCTGTGAGCTCGTCCACCTATCTAAGCACTATAAAAAAAAATGAGACTAAGGCGCGGGAGGCTTTAATGTTGTTTGCATAACACACATCAATTATTAGCATTCCTTTCGTTTTCGTGAACTGCCTCATTAGACCATATGTACATTTATAATTAATTGTGTTGACGTCGTATTAAAACGATGTAACCAGTCGTCCGACTTACATGCGTCCAGCTCCCAGTAGAGCCGGTCACGTATCGCGCTGATTTCCCCCGGTGCCACGTCACTTGCTCGGACGCTTATTCGTTTTACGTCAAATCAATACCTATTACATAATAATATATATTTTATTTGTATTCCGTAAGCCATACGATTCCTTTCGTGTTTTATCTACTGAATATGTCGTCTTCTCGCATTAAAACTGTATAATCTCAAAACTTACTAATTTTACAGGAGAATGTTTTAAAGGTTTAACATGTGACTTTTTTAATATTAATCATCTTTGCAACGTTTATTGAAGTTATACTTCTTTAGGCGCGTTATGAAAAATTGATGAGAGTGAAATTTTACGATGCGTGCGCACCGTGACACAAAATTAACAGAATGAAGTTGCCCACTAAATCGCTCATTATAATACGACCGACGTAACTTGGCGAGTCTGAATATAGTCGCAGGTGAACTTTCCGAACCGTACCGAGAATTACCGAATTTGTACGATGTCAAGAAAAAGGATGTCCAATATGCGTGTTTGAAGATGTTGTTTATCGATTTTTTTTCAAATTGATTAATATTTATATAAAATAAAAAAAAATTAATAAAAATAAAGTATAACTTCTTACACGCGTACATAAGTACACGCACCCTTTTATTTTTTATTTTTTACCAGTTACATGATCTTTCTTTTAAAGTAAGATAAAATTATGTATTAATTTTGTTAATAGTAGTCAAAACATAGGTAAACTAAAAAAAAAAGCAAAACTAAATTACGCTCTTTTGACATTATTTATTAGAAAAATACTGGTGATACCAAATGAATCCGCATACCGAATATTTTTGGAAATTGTACACTTTTAATGCGAAACGAAGATATTTTTTTTTAATTTACATTTGTCGTACCCGCATTTTAAATAAATGGCATTTTCTAATCGAGGTGGTGTTTCTTGGGTTTAGCACTTTCAAAAATATTCTATGTCGTCGCTTAACTAATTATACAGATCAAGTTAAATTTTTTGTCAATAATTTTAGGTAAAGTTTTTAAAAGCATTTTATAATTGAGTCGAAGCTACTGAAGGTTTAAGCTAGGATTGCCCTGTCCTGTTCTTCCAGACTACTATACGACTGAAATCGTACTATTGTATTTCAAGTCCTTGACATGTGTGCGAATTTTCAATTGAATCGGACTATTGGACGTTGGGTAAATTTACGTTAAAAGATTCCGATATATGAATAGATATTAATGTCAATGGAATTAAAAGTCAGCTCAATGGAAAAACAGGACAAGCTAGGTCGACCTCCAAATAATGGGATAATGACTATAAAGAAGCTTTTACTGGTGGTTGGACCTTTTGTGAGTCCGCGCGGGTAGATACCACCACCCTGCCTATTTCGGCCGTGAAGCAATAATGCGTTTCAGTTTGAAGGGCGGGGCAGCCGTTGTAACTATACTGAGTCCTCAGAACTTATATCTCAAAGTGGGTGGCGCATTTACATCGTAAATAGCTATGGGCTCCATTAACCACTGAACAATCAGGTGGGCTGTGAGCTCGTCCACCAATGTAAGCAATAAAAAAAAATTGTATCACTTTCTTATTATCATACCATATTTCGCTCTAATTATATACTGAATTTGAGTATTTGTGGTAAGCCGTGTTATGGAGCTTACTGGGGTTGATAACTCCGTAAATATTAATGCAACTTTTTGTAAAAAAAAAATGAAGAAGAAGCCGAAAGATACATTCAGGTCAAACTAATAAAAACGGCTTAAAAATATAAAACACTAAAAGTTAATTTGTTAAAAAGCATTCAGTGCGAGGAATCTGAAGGCTGTTTGTTATATATTTTATACTTCTATAATCACAAATTTCGCCAAGACTACCTCGCAAAGACAAACAATATTTAATCTCGATTTGACAACAGACGTCAAGAACAAAAGTTTGACAATAAATAGTATGCATACGTGTGTGCGTCCAATACATGGTATGTAGTACTATGTAGTGTGTGTAATGTTTTCTTTATTGATTTAATGTATCTTTTATGCATTATTTAAAAAAAATATTAGTATTGTGCACTTCTTCTCTATATTCTCTATAAGTGTAGAAAATTTCATAGTCCTCCGTCCACACAATTTTCGTAAAAAGGGATACAAAGTATTAATATATAGTTTACATATATATATTTTTTTGTATTCCGTAAGC
Source organism: Bombyx mandarina (assembly GCF_003987935.1). The sequence goes on along the minus strand of NW_021011683.1, from coordinate 60,974 downwards.
CATACGATTCCTTTCGTATTATCAATAGAATTCTTTTTATTTACATTCGCCGGATCCGTATTATAAATGAATGGCATTTTCTAATCGAGGTGGTGCTTCTTGGGTTTAGCACTTTCAAAAATATTATATGTCGTCAATAGTGTTAAGTAATTTTTTTTAAAGCATTTAATAATTGAGTCGAAGCTATTTATTTATTTAAATAAGTACTGCCACATCACAAACATCTAACATTGAAAATAAATTTAAACTATTTAATTTATGGCCTGATGCATGTGACAACAATGGCGTACATAGCATTGGTAAGCTATTAAAGGTTTAAGCTACGATGGCCCTGCCCTGTTCTTCCAGATTACATATTAGACTTAAATCGTACTATTGAAACACCGTGGAGGGGAGCTCATTCCAAAGCCGGATGGTACGTGGCAAAAATGATACATTCAGGTCAAACTAATAAAAACGGCTTAAAAAATATAAAACACTAAAAGTTAATTTGTTAAAAAGCATTCAGCGCGAGGAATCCGAAGGCTGTTATACGTTTTAGCAATAACATTTAGCGAGTGGAGACGCTCTCCTGAAATTGTATGCAAGGCTGTTTTTAAATACAGTGCTGTGCAATCGACCTTGCTCCTAGAGATTACCTTTCTTCAGTCTTAAAGCGCTAGGACATCCTTAGATATGCGCTATAAGCTATACAATAAACACTCAAAAGACACGTGTTTACTTTAAGAAATCGTTGTTTTAAACTTTGACGTACTAATTATAAATAATAAATTGTTATTATTGAAACACACATAAGATATTACTCTCGACGTATCCAAATTTTTTTATTGCCTTTGTAGGCAGACAAGCATACAGCCCACCTGATGGTAAGTGGTAATCGTCGTTTATGGACGTCAGTAATGACAGGGGCACAGCCAAGTCACTGCCCATTAAAGCTAATAAAATAAATGGCTGTGGTGAAAAAAGAATGAATGAAAATTTAGTTTGAACATGAATAAAAAAGATATGCTGAAATACTAATGAAAGTTCTTCGTAGAGAGAGAGAAAGAGAGAGAATACACTTTATTGAACACCAAAATACTTTTTTTTTTCGTACCTAAGCTGATAGCCTTGAGAGGCTATTTCAGCGTAACCTTAACTAGTAGGTGAACTCACGGGGCTCAGACCTGACGACGCTTCTAACACCCTAGCAAGAGCCGTGCTTCACAGAATTTACCACCGGATCGGAAACGCGACCCACTGAGAAGATCCAGCGAGAAACTCAGCGGGCTGTATCTGAGGGTTAATTTACCCGCCGAGGCCTTCGTTGCAAGCGACGGGTTCGACGAGGACGATGACCGGCCAAAACACAATTGAAATTCAAAAACAGTAAAAAATAAAAAATCAAATAGCAGTCGTATGGAATCCTGAACTGCGGAAGTTAAAATAATTTACAGATTATATTAGTTTAGATGCTCCAGTCGAAAGCTATGTAGCTTAGCATGTCTATCTCAATGTATTTAACAGTTAATTAATTTTATTTCAATGCGCCTCTTTCAATGAATTCTCTTTGGTTTCTTGCGGTTTGAATTCATAGCGTTCTTGTGGTGCAATCACCGTGAAATCACCGTATATTGATTTGTGAGTGTAGATTGATGCTCGAGCTCAGACTTTAACTTATTTTAGGTGGTATTTTTTTCCCTACCTATGCTCATAGCGATATTTACCGTCTGGCGATGTCCAAGTGTATAGCCTGCGAGGGTGATGCTGGAAGTGGCTATTCGCTATCACCAGGTCATTCTCATTTGGGAGGAGTGGTAATTGTTCGTGAGGTGTATAACATCTGCCCACAGCAATGATGCTGGATGACGACCACGACCGCTCTGACAAGAGTGATACGACATACGAAATGCCGATAGCCTTGAGAGGCTAATTCAGATTCTTCTTGACGTGTAGGTGAGCTCACGGGGTTAGTTGGTCGCCGCAACAAGTGAAGATGAATAGAAGTCTTGACACCTGCATATAAAAGGTTGCCTTTTATTATGATATCGACGGGTGAAATGGCTATCTGGTTTAAGCGTCATTTCGGTTAATACGCGACATTTATCATTGTAATTATAGGTGCGTGTTATCCGGTATTAGCATGAACAGTTCGATAATTTTAATTAAACGTTAATTAAGTTTACTCCATTCAAATAGCTGAGAAGTTTTTTTTGTTATCTTATAATATAAAATTTTCGTGTCACAATGTTAGTTACCATACTCCTCTGAAACAGTTGGGCCGATTTTTATGAAATTTTATAGGCATGTTCAGTAGGTCTGAGAATCGGCTACTATCTATTTTTCATACCCCTAAGTGATAAGGGTTGTCCACCCCTAACATTATTTTTTATGTGGTTGAATGAGGTTTTGTTATTTTGATATTCCCTCATCGTTCACAGCTACATGCCTCTTTCACTCATTTACCACATCCTTACACACTTACAATAAGTTAGATTTTTTTCTACACTACAAATTCCCTAGAAATCCTCCTATATATGGCAAAACAACGTTTGCCGGGTCAGCTAGTGATATAATATTTTTTACAAATTTTAAACTTTTGGTTTTTCTGGGTAAAATTGCTTTTTTTCCTACCTATTCTATTAACCTCGATGGGTTATTCTAAATGCATCAAACTAGTAGATGGGCTCACGGGGCTTAAACCTGAGGTTGTTGCTAACAAGAACCGTAGCAAGAGCCGTGCTTCGCAGAATCTACCACCGGATCGGAAATGCGACCCACTGAGCAGATCCAGCGAGAAACTCAGTGGGCTGTGTCTGTGGGTTAATTTACTCGTCGAGCCCTTCGTCCCAAGCGTCGGGTTCGACCAGAACGATGACCTGGGGAAAGCAAAAATGTCGCTTACACCAAATAGCTTTTCAACCGTCGAAATGATAATGCTAGTTCGTGAGATTTAATAAAAAAGATGTCGAAATGATAATGCTAGTTCGTGAGATTTAATAAAAAAGATGTCGAAATGATAATGCTAGTTCGTGAGATTTAATAAAAAAGATGTCGAAATGATAATGCTAGTTCGTGAGATTTAATAAAAAAGATGTCGAAATGATAATGCTAGTTCGTGAGATTTAATAAAAAAGATGTCGAAATGATAATGCTAGTTCGTGAGATTTAATAAAAAAGATGTCGAAATGATAATGCTAGTTCGTGAGATTTAATAAAAAAGATGTCGAAATGATAATGCTAGTTCGTGAGATTTAATAAAAAAGATGTCGAAATGATAATGCTAGTTCGTGAGATTTAATAAAAAAGATGTCACACATAACGAAGTTTGACTCAATCGAGTCTTGTAAATTTTGAAAAATAACAGTTGTGCGGTTTTTTTTTATATTGCTTATATGGTTGAACGAGCTCACAGCCCACCTGATGTTAAGTGGTTACTGGAGCCCATAGACATCTACAACGTAACCCACCCACCTTGAGATATAAGTTCAAAGGTCTCAAGTATAGTTACAACGGCTGCCCCACCCTTCACACCGAAACGCATCACTGCTTCACGGCAGAAATAGGTAGGGTGGTGGTACCTACCCGCGCGGACTCACATGAGGTCCTACCACCAGAGCGGTTCTCTGTTGACGGTCACAGTATCCTTCAAACCGCACATAATTGCTGGCCTCAGAAATATGCAGGCACTAATAACATTCACATACTCAAACTGCACTATAAGATTTATGCAATACAGATCGAAGCAGTATGTAGGTCGATTATCAGACTCCGCTCCGCTATCTTTACACGGTGTTAACACTTGCGATACTGATTTATTAGCATTGCGGTAACGCCCGTCTTAGTCTAGACTCGATAATGACTGTTTGCGATCTCTTGTATCAAAAGGTTATTCTGTTCGCATTTCGTTGTACATTCTCGATCACATCGGGACCGTAATTGCTTATAATTTGGTACGTAATTAGGGTTTAACGTTTAGTGGGCTGAGGTGACGAAACCTAAACATTCTTAGGCGGTGCTATATTGCTCCTCTCAATACATTGCGAGTTTTCTTAGGCTGAGAAGCAACACTTCGGTGTTAGGCAAAAGGAATTTAGCTTTAATTCTAGTAACGCGTACCTCATACGATCAACGTGCAAGGTAATCTGAGGATTTTCTCTCGATTTAGAAAACCATATTATACTCAAAAACTTAATGTATACTATTTTTTTTATTTTTATTTCTTAGATATGTGGACTAGCTCACAGCTCACCTGGTGTTAAGTGGTTACTGGAGTTATAGTTACAACGGCTACCGTACCCTTCAAACCGAAACGCATTACTGCCTCACGGCAGAAATACTACTGAAAATGTACTAATTTAGTTAGGAATTTCTATGATAATAAGATTGAAAGGTATCTAAAATCGAAATATTCTCTAATACACAGAAGAATAGAAAAAGAGAAAGTGATATTTTGAATAGGAACTAGGCAGGGCTTGGCTCTACCCCTGGCATTGCTGAAGTCCATGGGCGACGGTAACCACTCACCATCAGGTGGGCCGTATGCTCGTCTGCCTACAAAGGAATAAAAAAAAAAATATATTATACATATAATTTAAATTATTATTTGTAGGTAGTATTTCAACTGTAATGGACAGTAATCAATTGCTCAATTATTCCAGTTATGTCAACCAAACCCAGTCGGTATCTCCGAAACCATCTAGAATTAATTAATTCCTTATGGGAATGATTTAATCAGAGATTACACATAAATTTATATCTGGATACATTTTAATGTTACGAAACTTTTACGGAACAAAGAAAACACCGCGGCTTGTACTCGGTAAACTCATTCTTAAGTCGACATGCAGAAGAGTTGGGCCTAACGAAAAGAGTGGCAGGGCGAAAATGTTTATCCTCATGCATATGGGCCCGTAATAGCTCAAGCCCATGATGATACCGTCGAGAGAGAGAGTGAGAGGGAGAGAGAGAAGTTAGAGAGAGAGGAGGGAGAGAGAGTATTCTTTATTGCGCACCAAAAAAATAAACAATGCGAAACATTAAATACAAAAAAAAAGTACAATTGGCGGTCTTATCGGTAAGAGCGATCTCTTCCAGTCAACCATTTGGTGGACGAGAATCATTTGGAAACGATTTATACGCGTTGTACTAAACAATTGAAATATATATAAATAAATATATATATACACCGGTCCGGAATCGTGTTCCGATATTGCTCTGCCAACAGTTCATACGCAAATATTTTTTGCCGGTTACATTTTTATTACACGAAGCTTATTCAATGGAAATCGATCGTGAACATGTTTAATATATTTTTTTTTATTGCCTAGATGGATGGACGAGCTCACAGCCCACCTGGTGTTAAGTGGTTATTGGAGCCCATAGACATCTACAACGTAAATGCGCCACCCACCTTGAGATATAAGTTCTAAAATCTCAGTATAGTTACAACGGCTACCCCACTCTTGGAACCGAAACGCATTACTGCTTCACGGCGGAAATAGGCGGGGTGGTGGCACCTACCCGTGCGGACTCGCAAGAGGTCCTACCACCAGTGAACTCGGTTTTGACTCGGAGCTCGGAGTTTTATATAGGTACATATTATATTTCGTCTGCATCGCCTGCGGAAGACGACGGCACTAAACTGTACAAATAAATACGGCAAAAGTCACACTTGCTAATCTAACACCAAACAAGGATTCCGTCTACTATGGAAACAAGAGACTGAAACACATACTTTTAATAAATACACATATAGAAATTAAACAATCAGACAAAGGGCAAATAAATCTGGTAATCACACGAACGTTTGCCCGATGCGGGAATCGAAGTCACGAACCTCGGCTCAGCATTCAGGAGTGCTGACTACTTCACCACTGCGTCAGTCGACAAAACATAAATACGAAAATGTGGTTACGTAAAATTTGACGCAAATGCGTGGAAACTCTTACGTAGCTCTCGATAACAAAAAAAAAACCCTGATTGCAAATATATACTCTGAGGAATTGTTCGAGATGATACCGGCATCTCGTTTTTACCATCGCACCGCCCGCCACCGGAGTAGAGTTCATCCATACTACCTGGAGCCACTACATTCATCCACAGTGCGTTTCCAGAGATCTTTTTTGCCACGTACCATCCGGCTATGGAATGAGCTCCCCTCCACGGTGTTTCCCGAGCGCTATGACATGTCCTTCTTCAAACGAGGCTTGTGGAGAGTATTAAACGGTAGGCAGCGGCTTGGCTCTGCCCCTGGCATTGCTGACGTCCATGAGCGACGGTAACCACTCACCATCAGGTGGGCCATATGCTCGACTGCCTATAGGGCAATAAAAAAATAATAATAATATATATACGATTAGATTGGACTATCATATTCATTTGCCATCACGTTTATGTTAAACAATACGTTTGATAGCATCTCCGTAATTACAAACAATTTAAAACAAGCTAATGTCTATTATATTAATATGTGAAGCAAAAACTTTGTACCCCTATTTACGAAAATTGCGCGGACGGAGGAGTATGAAATTTCCCACACTTATAGATAATATAGAGAAAGAGTGCAAAATGTTAATTTTTATTTTAAATTATAAATTAAAAATACATAAAATCAATAAAACAAACATTACACACCCTACCGTGTAAATGACACACACACATAATAATATAGATATTCTTTGTTTACTGTCAATCTTTAATATTATTTGTCTATAGTGTAGTCTTGGTGAAATCGGTGATTATAGAAGTATAATAAATAGTCTTTGACAATATAACCACAATAATTTTCAAACTTATACTACTACTACTGAGCTAGCGCTATGACCCCAAAGTGGGTCTTGGCCTCCGACAATAAACTTTGCCATTCATCCCGGCGCTGCGCAACACCTTGCCAGTCCGACACTTGGAGCTCCCGTAAATTTCCTTACACAGAGTCAGACCAGCGGTACTTAGGCCTCCTTACGGGGCGGTGTCCCTCCGGTACACCCGTGTACACCCGTTTCACAGCCCGATCCTGCTCCATACGTACTTCATGTCCAAGCCATCCGAGCCTCTGTGCCTTCATCTCCCCCAGAATATTTGGCTCACCAAAAAGCCTCTCCACATCCTTATTTTTCCGGACGTGCCAAGAACCGTCTTCTTTCCGAACTGGTCCTAGTAGTAGTTCTCAATACCTTTCGCTCCGTCACGAGAAGCTTTGCCTCTTCTTTCTGTGTAAGCGTTTTTTTTCTTTTTTTTTTTTTCAAACTTATAATTTCAATTAATTATAGTCGAATTTCGAATACTCCGGGACCACTAGCTTAATTAAAAATACATGGATGAGTATCGTATCGTAAGCGTACTTACGTAAGATGAGAGCGGCAAGATCATCATTCAAAGCACGTATAAATCTTGCCTGTCTGTGAGAGCGGCCGATTGAATAAAGAATTTAGCAATGCAATCGTTGTAACGCTCCGCCACAGATGAGCAATGCAATTGCATAGTAAACGCTTCGTAAAGGCGCAGTCGAAATACGAGCTATCGCATATCGAACTAGGTTAAATGACGAGATATTTTTCATCTATATATACAAAAATGAATTGCTGTTCGTTAGTCTCGCTAAAGCTCGAGAGCGACTGGACCGATTTGGCTAATTTTGGCCTTGAATTATTTGTGGAAGTTCAGAGAAGGTTTAAAAGGTAAATAAATATGAAAATGCTCGGAATTAAATATTAATAACAATTTTGTTTTTACTTTGATGTGTCCCCCGTCAGACAGATTCTTTTTGTTTGTTTTAAGTTTATTTTATACAAAAGTTTCGGTCTTTTATTTATCGATTGAAGCACTACGAAATCTGCCGGGTCAGCTAGTTGTAAATATATGAATGTCAAAATATACCGTGATTGTTCAAATAAGTTATTTAAAAATATACTACTTATGGTTATTTATTATGTTACATTTGTTTAAATATACACAAATAGATAGTAAACATCCAGACAAGGAGCAAACTAACCTGTTCATCACACAAATGTTTTCTCTCTACTACGGTCTCTAACTACGGTACCACCGAGTCAGTCGACGTAAGTGCAAAAGTGATTAAAATCAATGCCGATAGGTCCATAATATCAAGCGAAAGGAAACCAGCCTAGTGTATTTAACACTGGTGGTAGGGCGTCTTGAGAGACCGCGCGGGTAGGTACCACCACTCTGCCTATTTCTGCCGTGAAGCAGTAATGCGTTTCGGTTTGAAGGGTGGAGCAGCCGTTGTAACTATACTGAGACTTTAGAACTTATATCTCAAGGTGGGTGGCGCATTTTCGTTGTAGATGGCTATGGGCTTCAGTAACCACTTAACGCCAGGTGGGCTGTGAGCTCGTCCACTCATCTAAGCAATAAAAAAAAAATTAAAACATAGTTAAAACGATTGGTTTTCAGTCCATTATAAAAGTATGGATATATTGATACAAACGTACGTATCTTACCTCTATAGGTACCCTTATGATAACTTCGCGGTAGCTATTTACCGCGAAGTTATCGTAGCAGCCATCACTTTGTGACTTCTATAGGCTCTGGCAACCGCTTTACGCCGTAAGGGCATTCATCCACTTACGTCAATAAAATATAAATACAAGTTGGAAAACAATAATTTTTTTTCAAACTCAATGCTATACAATCGCTACGTAGCTAATGTTGTAACAGTAACCTAACGATTGCCGAAGAAACGAACGTTCACGGCCTTGCAAGGCCGTAGTCCACGAGCTGTGAAAAAATGCAAGGTAACAAACACTTACAACAGATCGTTTCCTCTTTTAGAGCGAAACTTGTTGTCTACGAATTCCAAAATTGTGTTACAAATATAACTTTAGCCGTTTAATCTTAGCTGTTTTTTTTTCGTTGTCACGTTTGATTTGCGTCTGCAAGTTTGGATGTTTACGTTGTAGCATTCTTACGTGATAACGGTCGGCTTTGTTACGATGTAGAAGATACGGGAACGCTGTCTTGACATCCTTGAATCACTCTCTTCTCCTTTCTCTTCTTCAACCTTTTTGAAGTCGTTGTGGCCTTAAGGGTAAGACGTCCGGTGCATTCGTGTTGAGCGATGCAACGGTGATCGAATCTCAGGCGGGTACCAATTTTTCTAATGAAATTCTTATTCAACAAATGTTCACGATTGACTTCCACGGTGAAGGAATAACATCGTGTAATAAAAATCAAACTCGCTAAATTATAATTTGCATAATTACTAGTGGTAGGACCTCTTGTGAGTCTGCACGAGGAGGTACCACCGCCTTGCCTATTTCTGCCGTGAAGCAATAATGCGTTTCGGTTTGAAGGGTGGGGCAGCCGTTGTAACTATACTGGGACCTTAGAACTTATATCTCAAGGTGGGTGGCGCATTTACGTTGTAGATGTCTATGAGCTCCGGTAACCACTTAACACCGGGTGGGCTGTAAGCTCGTCCACCCATCTAAACAATAAAAGAAAGGTTACGTTACTGTTACCTCTAATGATAGCGTGTAATAAAATCAAAATTCCACTAACACTACTAAATACATTTTGCCAAAATATCAAACCCACTGTCATCTGACCTCTACCTACCATCAGTAACTACAATACCAACTAAGAGTTAAACCCCCGAAACGAAGACGCAATGAGATAAGTTGCACATTGTGTGGAGACTAGACTCGTGTAACGTGACCCGAATACAACCGACCCATATGACACTGGAAGAGATCATTTATTTCAAAATCCGTGTTTTTTTTCTTCTACCTATTCTGATAGCCTTGAGAGGCTATTTCAGCGTAACCTTAACTAGTAGGTGAGTTCACGGGGCTCAAACCTGACGACGTTGCTAATACGAACCCTAGCAAGAGCCGTGCTTCCCAGAATCTACCGCCGGATCGGAAACGCAACCCACTGAAAAGATCCGGCGAGAAACTTCTTACTGGTGGTAGGACTTCTTGTGAGTCCGCGCGGGTGGGTACCACCGCCCTGCCTATTTCTGCCGTGAAGCAGTAATGGGTTTCGGTTTGAAGGGTGGGGCAGCCGTTGTAACTATATTTGAGACCTTAGAACTTAGAAAGGCGCATTTACTAGACATCAAGTTTTTTATTATTTTTTTATTGCCTTTGTAGGCAGACGAGCATTCGGCCCACCTGATAGTGAGTGGTTACCGTCGCCCATGGACTTCAGCAATGCCAAGGGCAGAGCCAAGCCGCTGCCTACCGCAAGCCGCTGCCTACCGCATAGATAGACATCTAGAAAGATGTCTATGGGCTCCAGTAACCACTTAACACCAGGTGAGTTGTGAGCTCGTCCACCCATCTAAGCAATAAAAACAAAACAGTGGGAATCCGTGTCGACTCTCATCCTGCTTCATTCGCTAGAATACAGCAAATTCACAGAAAGACTGCGACGTCAGTAATACATTTGTCTATGAATATTATGTTCGTATGTCACTACAAATTCTTCACAACGTTTTCTTGTGCGGTTTTCGTTTGTATATTGTGAATAATATCTACTACTTCTAATGTTTATCGGTTGATTAATACGCGTTCACAATAATTTGTGTCGAGTTGTAGAAATAACACAAATTTTCTCGACGATACCGTTGAATCAAATCTTTGGATTTAAAAATACATCTTGGTTGTAGATTGCAGCATTTCTGGCAGTATTTGCGGAGCCGACGTGACTTAAATATATGTGGTACTGTTTTGACTATAAAACTTCAACTAGCTTTTGCCCGCGACTCCGTCCGCGTAGAAAAGTTACTTTGGCATAACGCTAAAATTTTACCCTCCACTTCATTTACGTAGAAAGTGAAAATATTTTTGAATTATAGAATGGTTAAGGAGCTATTTAAACCCCTACTTTGAAATTTTCTTTATTGGTGCTCCACTTGTATTGGTCTTGCCGTGATGTTATATAGCCTATAGCCTTCCTCAATAAATGGGCTATGTAACACTGAAAGAATTTTTCAAATCGGACCAGTAGTTCCTGAGATTAGCGCGTTCAAACAAACAAACTCTTCAGCTTTATAATATTAGTATAGACGAAAAAGATGAATCGTTGCCTTCTAAATATGTGTCATCGAGATAAAGTCCTTAAAGAAATTCTCGATGCCTTGTATTGGATGCTCATTAAAATAAATTCCGCAGATGCAAATTATTATTTTTTATTCTGCTACTAAATTTGTAGTCGTGGTTGCAGCAGCTAAGATCGTGAAAATAGTCATAATGTTGGCGTATTGATAATTAACAATTTTTATTCTCCCTTTTTATTTCCATGTATGGGTACATTCAGTAAGATACAGTAGGGGTTTGCTAGATTTTAATTTGTATAGTATGTTGATAAAATATCATTTTAAAGACATTATTTTTCCAATAGCTCCAAAGTTAGCACTTAAGAAGAATCTATTTTTAACTTAAACTTAAACTGGTAAAGCGTCTTGTGAGCCCACACGGATAGGTACATCGACCCTGCCCGTTTCTGCCGTGAAGCAGTATTGTGTTTCAGCTTGAAGGGTGGGGCAGCCGTTGTACTATAAAACTGAATTACAGAACTCAAGTCTTAAAGTGGGTGGCGGCATTACTTAATTCATGTCCATGGGCTCCGGTAACCACTTAATAGCAAGTGGGCCGTGAGCTCCTCCTCACATCAAAGCAATAAAAAAGAGGTAATTATGCAAAAACATAAGAACACGTGCGTATAGAGAACATATCGCTATCTCTGTCTGATCCATCTTTTTGTTTTCCAAATACCCTCCCATTAAAATTTAAACTATCTTTCGATTTTTTTTCCTACCTAAGCTGGTGGTCCAAAGAGACCATGTCAGCGTCGCCGGGCTGATAGGTGAGCTCACGAGGCTCAAACCAGACGATGTTGCTAACACGAACCCTAGCAAAAGTCGTGCTTCGCAGAATCTACCACCGGATCGGAAACGCGACCCACTGAGAAGATCCGGCGAGAAACTCAGTGGGCTGTCTTTCCGGTAATACTAAAGCCTACTAAGCCACAACGGGATATTAATTTGTAACGCAATGTGACACATGGTCGTCTAGTCGGACACATTCTAGGCAACTAAGTTATAGAAGCCAACATTTATTACATCGTACGTTGTCTAATAAATTAATCTTTGTTAAATGGTTTTAAATTGTTGCGAGTTTCGAACTTTGCGGAATGACCTTCACTTTCTCATTCAGCCTCGATCCGCGGATAATATTGCTATTAACATTACCCGACCGACTAATAGGATGTTTAGTTGCTGGTTTGTTTGTCAGTTTTGTATTGATGTGGCCGGTCCGTTCCGCGGGTCGTTACTTCAAATTGTTTATAGTTTTTCATTGTATTACACGGTATTGTGCTCTCTCATTCTCGGTTTTTTTTCTCTTCCTTTGACGAAGACATTCCGTGCGATTAGAGATGTACTGAGGAAGTCTTCTTAACTAACCGATAACTTTTTTATTCGCGAACCAGTTTTGCAACGGTTATACCTGTTGTATTAGAAGTAACAAGAAATTCCAATGCAATGTCAACGAGCAGTGTGAGAGGAGACGAGCTTTCCAAGCTTTACCGACGTTGTTATTTGGATTTTATAATTGCCTAGTTAGTTTCGTTAAACACTACATTGCAGTGTTTTTAGTCCCAACAATAAAAGCGTGATAGAACATAATTAGGACATAGATAATTCTTACTATTCTTTTTATTGCCTTTGTAGGCAGACGAGCAGACGGCCCATTTGCTGATGAGTGATTATAGTCTCTCATGAACGTCAGCAAAACCAGGAGCAGAGCCAAGCCACTGCCTAACTGCTAGCTGCCTATTAATTTACACTATAGCATAACGACGAGAATGTCACTGAAAATCGCGAGATATAAATCTCATTTGTTTTGTTTCGTTAATCTCCTTTTTCTGCTCAACTCCAAAAATATGCTTGATGGATACTCACCTATAAGACCTCAATCACCTTAGGTCCTTTTCTTCACTACTCACCTTTAAGTTTCATGAGATTTGACACTGCTATCACATGAAGAGTCATCACTTTAGCATCAACATATTCAAACCTTGTTTAACGTACAATAATCCAGATAAAACAATTACTGCCTATAGTTAAATTAATCGTAAAACACTTAAAAAATTAATACCCTAACAATCGATTCTTTATACCTACAGTAAAACGTAAAAAATTAACGATTATAGAATACGAATCGATTTTAAAATCTACATAATCGATATGCATTCACGCACCGCTGCTTTAAATAAGCAATTATGTGTTGCTGTACTGAAATAATTTGAATTTTAATATGTGTTACTTCATCCTGCGCTATTGGTTAAACAAAGATTCGTTATTGTTTTTTTTTACGCACCTGTTTTAATATTATGTTAGTCGCAACCAACAAATGTTTGACGATAAAGCGAAATACGAAGTATCGGATGTGACGATCGAAGTCCCGTTGTCATTATTAGTAAAAAAGTCCACATTCAACACACATTATACTAGAAGACACGTCGTGGCCTAAAGGATAAGACGTCCGGTGCATTCGTATCTAGTGATGCAACGGTGTTCGAATCCCGCAAGCGGGTACCAATTTCCTAATACGTACTTAACAAATGTTCACGATTGACTTTCACGGTGAAGGAATAGCATTGTGTAATAAACATCAAACCCGCAAAATTACAATTTGCGTAATTACTGGTGGTAGGACCTCTTGTGAGTCCGCACGGGTAGGTACCACCACCACCCTACCTATTTCTGCCGTGAAGCAGTAATGCGCTTCGGTTTCAAGGGTGGAGCAGCCGTTGTGACTAAGACCTTAGAACTTATCCCAAGGTAGGTGGCGCATTTACGTTGTAGATGTCTATGGGCTCCAGTAACCACTTAACACCAGGTGGGCTGTGAGCTCGTCCACTTATCTAAGCAAAAAAAACCATATTTTTTAGACATATACATATACTCAATATATATATACCCTATCGATAGAACCGTATGGATCTCTTTCTGTAAGAACTATGAAAAACACATACCATTTGATAGTTCTTTGTTTTTGATGTGAAACTTCTTTAGGCGCGTTGAGAGTAAAATTTTACTCGTGACAGATTCGTTACGTCTAGAGAGAAAAGATATAATTTAGGAAGAGCGAGTGTGAGAAAATAGACTGAGCGTCTCGCCAACTACTCGACTGAGGAGAGAGGGAAAGGACAAATCCTATTATATCCTATTATAACAGGAATTGATTTAAGGATGAAAAATGAAGAAAATTACAATACTACCTACACGCGTAAAAAAGTTTCACTTCTTTCATGAGCACCAGTTGCACGTGCACTATTTTTTTCTAAATCAGACTATAAAGGTGGGTGTTAAGTAACAAGAAAATCCACTGCTCTCAATAGGGGGTAAATGTGAGAATATGTAAATAACCTCATGTATACCATTATCATGCCATCTTGTTTAATTTACATTCCTTTGAGGGAAACATTAAAGGTTTCATTTTTCCCTTCCTGTAGCGTTATAAACACGTGCAGAGAAAAATAACGAATCACGTGTAAAAGTTTGCGAGAAATCACTTCCCATACCCACGTTTTGTAATGTGGTAGTTGATTGTATCAATGGGGAAACTAAACGGATTTGGGCGTTTTTTGCCTTGCATCTTGTATACTATATCTTCTGCGGACTTTATTTTTTAGATTTGAAACTCTAATTCATCCAGAGAGAGTTTTTAGAGATAATTTAGTTACATACCCGGTTTCTTTAAAAAAATCGCTTTTACTATATTTACTCAGTACAATTACATGCTTTTTTCGAACTAGCTGTGACTGCGCCTGGCATTAACGATGACCAAACAACGCCAAGATCGTATATCCTTTAACCACCACGGTTGCCAATTTAACATTTCACTAAAGTAGATTTTTCTATGTAAAGCGCTTTTCAGACGACTACAGGCCACCCCAGATACATACTAAATAGTCGTCTAAAAAGTTGTTTAAAAGTAAAATGAAAAACTGTTTTACTGCAAAAGTATGACTTAAACTAGACCATTGTTGTGACAAGTATCGAGGCACAGATTTGTATGCGGGAGCTTAATTAGCACCTATGTGTTAGTCGATAAGGCGTTATGAGTTTTTAAACGGTAGCTGTTTGAAAAATGACAAGTTAATAAGTCTTTTCTTATGTTGATTGCTAAGCATTGATTGCCTAAACAGTAAGATTGTTTGGTGCTAAATATGGATGCGGTCAACACAATTTGAATGCCGCTGTTCACATCCACTGGAGTATGGCGCTCAGTTTTACCACGGCTGTCCCACACTCCAAACCGAAACAAATAATGATTTGGCATCAGCAATAGGCAGGATGGGGTTGTTTTTTTTATTTTTTTTATTGCCCTTTTAGACAGACGACGTAGAATATACGGTACAAAATACAGAGGGAACCGAAGTCCCTCCGCAGACCCAGAGGTTCCAAACGGGGCTTAGTGGTGGCAGCTTACTTAGTTAGAAGAGAGAAATTAAAGGCAGATTGACCTAACCGGTGAATGTGACCTGTGAAGTCTGGTGTTGAGCGGATCAAATTAATTAAAGATCTGACCGCAAAACAGGTCGGATTCCACTAGCTGTAATTAAAAGACATCATAATGTAAACCCGTGCGCCTATCTTAAGATTTCTGTTTCAATTGCAATGCAATATCTCCTAAATCAAATCTAAACGGCAGACGATGTTAGCTCATAGCTTGCCTTATTACTTACCTAAAACTTAAAACCCATTTAGTTTATATTACGAAATGTTCGATATCATATTAATCCTGTACCTAGCAACGCTTGGCGGCTAGTTTGGAGCATAAAGTTTAATAATTTATATCGCATATTATACAGCGGGCGCAAGACGGGCGTGGCAAGGCCGACCAGTAGCCGTTCTACTGCATGCATGCAGTGCGTGCTATATGCGACAGTTACGCCACAGCATAACAAATACCGAATCATACTTTTTATCAGTATAGGTAGGCAACGCTCCGGAATTACCTGATGTTGCTAGAGGTGGTCGTCGTGGCCTAAAGGATAAGACGTCTGGTGCATTCGTGTTGATTGATGCACCGGTGTTCGAATCTCAGGCGGGTACCAATTTTTCTAATGAAATACGTACTCAACAAATTCCACGGTGAAGGAATAACATCGTGTAATAAAAATCAAACCCGCAAAATTATAATTTGCTTAATTACTGGTGGTAGGACCTCCAGAGAGTCCGCGTGGGTAGGTACCACCATCCTACCTATTTCTGCCGTGCAGCAGTAATACGTTTCGGTTTGAAGAGTGGGGCAGCCGTTGTAACCTTAATGAGACCTTAGAACTTGTATCTCAAGGTGGGTGACGCATTGACGTTGTAGATGGGCTCCAGTAACGCCTTAACACCAGGTGGACTGTGAGCTCGTCCACCCATCTAAGCAATAAAAAAAAAATCATGATGACACATGAAAATTGCCATTTATCACTTCTGAAAAAATCGTCAACATGTACTACAATATAACATCCATTAATCACATGTTTGGGTTTGTACGTGAATTTAATTTTGTACTGTCAGTAACTGATGTGATGATGGCGAGGTGGCGCTCTAGGGTGATGTCGCATTTTCAGAACCTATGTTTTTAAAAAGCAAAACCAAATTTGATTAAGAAAAAAAAAAAAAAAGTTTTCAAATGTCAGATTGAATTTCACTGTTTTCTCTTTTTTGAACTGTGAATTTCTAAATCATAAACGTGCATCAATCTAATCATCAGTTCGGGGTTTTACTCAAGGTGCTGTCAAGGTTTCTCAAGGTGATGTCCATGGGCTGGGTGACCCTTTATTATAATATTTGCGTCGTGAGTTAGTAGTCCAATCGTCTACCCAAGAAAAATACAGATATAGAAGAAATCTATTTATTTATTTTATTATTATTTGTGGTCATAGTTTAACAAAGATTAATAAGCTAATATTAATAAATGTATCACTATGTCCTGCTAGTAAAGCGTACAAATATTAGGTGTAAGTTTAATCTACATAAAAATAAAAAATAAAACTTAAATTATTCTACTTTATCATCTAAAGTTATCGTCTAAATATTCTGACATACTATAGTATCTTATATCTTTCAGACGCCTCTTAAAATGTACTTAACTTTATAATCTACTGCCCTACAAATATTTTCACTACCTACTTATTTTTCTTCTACAATCGATTGAGTAAAAAAAATATACCAGAAAACACAAAGCCACATAATTAGAATACAAATTCGGTATTCATGCTTCCACGTGGACAGCGATAAATAAGAATTTAATAAAACAATATCCAATTCGGACTGATTTGTATTTTTATCGTAACAATTCAATTTGGAAGCCTATTTATAAGCAAAATGTATTTATATATTTGCCTGTGTGTGCTTTTCGTTTTATTTCTGTTCGTTGTTATGACAACCGATAAAACTAATTAACTGTAACGAACATAGCCGCTGCATTCTCATCGAACGATGTGTGTAGTCTGTGTGTAGTCTGTATGTAGTCTGTATGTGACTTTTTGGCGGGAATGGGAGGAGTGAAGTTATGTGATTTGTTTTATTTTGTCTATTTAGTGTTTCTTCAGGATTAAATGTGTACTAACGGTGGTTTCTTAACTGTTTAATATTTGTGAAAGTTCATAAATGTGGGAAAATGAAACAAAGCCGCTGGACGTAACTACTCGGGATCCTCCAAAAAGTCCACTAAAAAAAATCTTAATAAATGACCACCATTTTACTGAGATTATATTTCATCCCATAACATCTCATCTCATTTCATTTAATTTCATTCCAGTTGATTAATGTCTCAAATTAATCATCTACATTTCATTTCATTTCACTCCATATTAAAATTTTTCATAAAAATAAGAATATAAATTAAAATAAGACATGACTTTGATCGAGCCTGTCAATTTTATAAAATTTCGCTTTTACTGGTAGTAGTATATTTGTGGCGTGAACCACTAATGCAATACGGTTCGAAGGGCGAGGCAACCTTTGTACTATGAAACTGAGATTTAAAACTCATATCCTTCAAGGTTGGTAGCGGCATTTATTGACTTTGTTGATGTCTATAGGCTCCGGTAAACCGTTAACACCTAGTGGGCCGTGAGCTCGTCTACCAACCATCTTAGCAATAAAAAGGATTCATTTTTCTATGATCGTGAAAATCTTTCAGAAACGCGTACTTATGTGTGTAAATATGGAGGGGTAAAAGACTATTTGCTTTGGGCGGCTTTTTGAAACTTTACAGGAGAGCTTTTAAAGTTTAAAATTTGGAAAAAATTACGTAACAAAAAAAAACTTCTTCAGCTATTCGAATGGAGTAAACTTAATTGAAATTCAATTAAAAACATTGAACTGTTGATGCTAATCTATACATATAAATAAAATTGGTGTGTCTGTTTGTAAAATTGAAATAACCGCTTTTTACTATGTGCATATGAATATATATACGGTACATACACCAAAATAACATTTATTAAATTTTTTGTTTGTGTCTGTCTGTTTGTTCCGGCTAATCTCTGGAACGGCTGGACCGATATTGACGAGACTTTCACTGATAGATAGCTGATGATCTAAAGAGTAACTTGGGAGAGTAAGAGTAACTTACTCTTTTTAGACTAGCTTCGCCCCGCGGCGTCAACCATGGTACGAAAATAACCGCGGGTAACATCGCGGGACTCTGCTATTAATAATAAAATTTAATGTTTCCGAAGCGAAGCGAGGGCGGGTCGTTGGTACCAAATAAAACGCATATTTAATTACAAAGATAAAATATGTCGAGTACTAAGCGAAATGTCGCTTAAACCAAATTGCCTCGAAACTCTTCGATATGGACAGCGGCGGCGGCGTTTGTCATGATAATTGAACTTTGCCGCAGTCTCATCTAGCGATATTAATACGCCGGAGTTCTCGCCTATTATGCGAAGAACGTTTCAAACTATGCTCAATCGTCAATAAGTGCAAGAGAAAAAAAAAATCACCAACAAAAACTAACAATCAAACCATCATCACGAATGCCAATCTGTTTTAATATTTGCACGGAATCATAATTATATTATCAACGTTTATTGGAATCTCAGTTATTGGAGCGCGGCAAACAAATTAAAGGATATTTATATTATTTTTATGCCGTAATGAGTGTAGGATTAGCTTTGCTTTTCGCGGCGTCCAATAACTCGCAGATAAATACGTAATTTTGTTTTAATAACTGGTGGTAGGCCGTCTTTTGAGTACGCACAGGTAAGTACCACAACCCTGCATATTTCTGTCGTGAAGCATTAATGCGTTGCGGTTTGAAGGGTAGGGCAGCAGTTGTAACTATACTGAGACCTTAGAACTTATATGTCAAGGTGGGTGGCGCATTTACGTTGCAGATGTCTATGGGTTCCAGTACCCCTTAACACACACCCAACTAAGCAATAAAAAAAAACTGAAAGAGATCACGAACCTCAGCATTGAGAATTTACGACGCAAGGAGGACATTACGCGATGGAATTCCCGATTTTGTTCGAAAACAATGCACATTAATAACTCGGGTCAAGCTTGTTGTTACCCACCTACGTAATTGCGGTACGGCGAGGCGCGAACCAGGAGTTTGTGCAATTAAATGATTAAAACATAATCATCGCACCGCTTGCTGTAATTATGAACATGAGCAATTGTTGTAGGCTAATTGAGGACATTTCGAACTAAACGATTTTTATCTTTTCCAACTAGGCTAGTTTCCTTTTTAAGTCATTTCAAATGTAACAATAACTTGGTCGTAGGAACTTAAAAGTCTGGCCGTCCACGTAAATAATAATGAATGTTTGTCCCGTGTAGGTTTTTTGAATTTATATATTGCTGAGATGAGTGGACGAGCTTACAGCCCACCTGGTGTAAAGTGGTTATTGAAGCCCATAGACATCCACGATGCGTCTAATGCGTTTCGGTTTGAAGGGTGGGACAGCCATTGTAACTATACTGAGGCCTTAGAACTGATACCTCAAGGTGGGTGGCGCATTTACGTTGTGGATGTCTATGGGCTCCAGTAACCACTTAACACCAGGTGGGCTGTGAGCTCGTCCAACCAACTAAGCAATAAGAAAAAGAAAAAAAACATTCTAGGGTCCACGAATCCGTTAATTATTTTTCTTTTTATGGACATATGAGCATACGGCCTACCTGATGCAAAATAAGCACTATGGTTCATGGACATCAACAATGCTAGGGGTGCTGCTAAACCACTGCCTAAACATCTTCATTACACTTGTTGACATCGTCTAGTCTTTTACAACCATAGAAACGAAAAATATAGATATCTAAAAAAAAGCGTGGGGAGCTTTTCAGGATATTAACAAAATAACCCTTCAACTCATATCTGTTCATAAAATATTTATAACTGCTGATACCATGCACCTGACGCTTTTTTTTACAATAATATAATTTTTTCTTAATTCAAATTTATTAAAAATATTTTCTATTTTTTAGTTGGATTTTCAATAAAAGCGTATTTTTTTTAGTTTTTGTAAACTATTTTTTTTTTTCTTTTTTTATTGAATTTCAATTTTTTCAATATATATTTTTAAATATTGAATTGTCATCGGTCCTTAATAAGTATACCAAATTTCGAGTTAATCCGACGTCTTGAAGGGGGTCAAAATCATGTTAAAAGATTCCGTTACATACTAACATATCTACGTCTGAAGCTAATAAAAGCGTATTATTATAGATATCAAGTGTGAAATCATAATAATTTTTATAGAAGCTACATATTATCGCCAGAATCGATACCGCTCGACATTGTCTCACAATTAGATTCATCAGGCCGGATCTGCTTTTTGTCAAAATAGCTTTAGACGAATGCATTCATATTAATCCTTTTTTTTGTCGCGGTTATTATATTTTGATCATTAGAAACACGGTCACAACAATGTGTAATTTTGACTTTGACATTGCGACGATTATGTTATGTGAATCGATTCTAATGTACGTTGTGTATTGAACTGGCACCACTGTGGCAGGTTGTGGGTTGTCAGACTAAATATTTTTTTTTTTAAGTCCGATAATTAAAAATGAGTGTATTATTAATCAATTACAACATAATG
This sequence comes from Bombyx mandarina, assembly GCF_003987935.1. Next base: position 39,902 of record NW_021011683.1, on the reverse strand, counting down.
AAATACATTAGAGTCAAATGTAACTTGAAGTTTTAGAGTTGGAAAGTTAAGTCCTTTACCAACTTACGTGTTCGACTATAACGATTATGTGATAAGTTCCGATAGTTTTGTAACTAACATTGTTACTATGTATTTAGTTCGGTTTTTGAGAAACGAGTAAAACTACTTATCCAGTCAGAATATTATTTCCAACGTTTCAAATTTTATCGTAACACTAGTTTTTATTACATTAATATTGGAATGGAATGTTAAAAGTGTGATTAGACGAGGGATTCCCGAGTTCGACGTGTGACAGGTGACAGAAAGAAATGAAGACGGATTGTAGATGTACTTACAACCACTGGTAGCGTACTCTACACACATTGATATACTCTGTGGGGGATACCGAAAACCCGCCAAAACAATTTTTTTGCGGGAACGCGAGGAGTGAAGTTGTGTGATTTGTTTTATTTTGTCTATTTAGTGTTTCTTCAGGTTAAAATTTGTAATAACGGTGGTTTATCAACTGTTTAATATCTGTGAAAGTGCATAAATGTGGGAAAATGAAACAAAGCCGCTGGACGTAACTTCTCGGGATCCTCCAAAAAGTCCACTAAAAAAATCTCAGTAAATGACCACCATTTTACTGAGATTATATTTCATCCCATATCATCTCATCTCATTTCATTTCATTTCATCCCAGTTGATTAATGTCTCAAATTAATCATCTTCATTTCATTTCATTTCACTCGAAATTATCATTTTTCATAAAAATAAGAATATAAATTAAAATAAGACATGACAGAACATAAGGTCTTAGTTACCAGGTCATAAAATCCTTTAAAAAAACCCGCCAAAACGAATACAAGTAAAACTACTCTCATAATATTCTAATCGTAAATGTTGTATAGTGTATTGTTATATCACGTTAAAGACGACTTTCTTAATTGCATTGTTTAACTAAACAACAAAATGTATGTACGTGTTCACATCGATAACCCCCAAAGTAATAATAATAAACATTTATTCCAAACATAAATTTACAAAAAATGAAACAAAAATTAAAAGAAACAACCGGCTAACAAGGCTTGGAAGCGGTTACCGGCTCAGCAATGCCTAACAGTACCGAGACAATCGGTACTGCGGCGCTGATCTTCCGCCGGCAGCTGCGGAGGGACGTGCACACCAGCATCAGACCGACCAATCACTGTCTGAGCTTAGATTAATAACAACAACAACCATAACTACAACAACAATAATAAAAACAATGAAATACAAAAAGTAGTAAAAGAAAAAATAAGTATGTTTAAAAGTCGAAAACAAACTCTGAAAACGTATTTAAATCCAATCTCAGATCAATGTTACCACAATTGTATTGTAACTAGCAACTGTTTCCGTAGCCAATAACAAAAAAGACGATATCTTGAGCAGTCATTCATTAATTTAACTAGTGTTTAGTTTTATTTACGTCAACTTCAAATAGATCGGTGGTAATGCGTCGAATAAGTTGCACGTGGGTTGGTAGGCGAACTTAAACGATCGTGGCCAAATAATCAATGGGTTTTCCCTGATAACAATAGGTATATCGCCGAATTCGCCGAATACGTTTTCATTGTGTTAAAAGAAACAAAAACCGTTTTGTTTATATGGGCCTCTATAGAGCAAGTATCAAGATAATGATGTATGTACGTAAGATGTAGACGTGTTTATGATGCTATGATGCTGTGAGCTTCTTTTACAGAGGTATGACAAAAAGATTGGGGAAAGTGACTACCGTCAACCGCTTTGAGGCATGTGGTCGAAATATCAATTGTATTATGTAATGGCTGGCCTCACTTTAAGCTAGAAATGTTTTGCGGCAAAAATACTCAAGCTATAATACATATTATTATTTATTTCCGGCATTCAATTTTCATTCTTTCATAGTGACAGTCATTGGTGAACAAACACCTCTTAATTATATTACTATCTATTGTAATCTATATATTAATACGTGAAGTAAAAACTTTGTATCCCTTTTTACGAAAATTGCGCGGACGGAGGAGTATGAAATTTTCCACACTTATAGAGAATACAGAGAAGAAGTGCACAATGCTAATATTTTTTTTTAAATAATGCATAAAATATACTTTAAATCAATAAAGAAAACATTACACACACTACATACGTTGTCAAATTGAGAATAGATTAAATATTGTTTGTCTTTGTTAATATTTTTTATAGTGTAGTCTTGGCGAAATTTGTGATTATAGAAGTATAATAGTCTTTGAAAATAGAATTATAATAGTGTACAAACTTACAATTCCAATTAATTATAGTCGAATTTCGACTACTGCGGGACCTCTAGTTCTTATAAATACGTGAACTTTGTACTTTGTACCCCTTTTTACGAAAATTGCGCGGACAGATGAGTATAAAATTTCCCACATTTATAGAGAATATAGAAAAGGAGTGCAGAATACTAATATTTTTTTAAGTTATACATACAAAATACATTAAATGAATTAAAAAAAATGACATCCACTACCTTGTATTTGACATACAACGCGTATATACTCTTTTGTTTACTGTTAAAGTCTGTGGTCAAATTGAGAATAGGTTAAAATTGTTTGTCTATATTATTATTTATCTACAGTGTATGTAGCCTTAGCGAAATCTGTGACTAAAGAGACATAGTCTTTGACAATAGAATCATAATAATATTCAAACTTCTGTTTTAAATTAATTATGGTCGAATTTCGACTACTGGGTGACACATTAAGATAAATGTGAAAATTTTTTTTTGCTTATTTATGTTTACAAAAAAATACTATAATGTTATCCGCTTTATACTACTCTTCACCAAGACCAAACAAAGTAACAACAAACTATATACTTACTAATCGAGCGTAGGATACACTACCCTTGACATTCATTGATGCTTCAACAGAATTCAGAACCAGAACGGAACATCACACACGCACGTGCTATTTTAATTTAGGCCATAGTTTTTAAACGTTAAGTCGAATTTCGTTCGAACGCTTCGCATAGAAATATCCGGGTTCTTTCACACTTAGTTCGCGACGCGACATTTAAGCGAGTGTCCAGTTGTCTCTATAAATTTATGAATGTGGGCCAATTCCAAGTTTTTTTTGTAAGGTGCGGGTTTAATTATGTTAATCGATGTTGGGCGTGTGTTTGTCGTTTTTTGCTGTGCGTATTTTTTATAATTTTAATTTAGTTTCAATTAATGTTCTAAAGTTTCTTGATGTGAATGTTGTTTGTTATTCATCTAGAAGATCACCATATATTTTTCACCTTTACCAACAAGGCTTATTCTAAAATATGATGTATCACCCTAATCTGTGGTATGTTCAGGCTGCTGTAAGAAGATCGGTGATGTTCGTGGACGTTGACTATGACAATGATATGTTATTTCAGTTTATTGAACTATAAAGGTCGCGATAATCCATTTCGGCCATTTAGTGCTATAAAAAAATAAAAATAAGTTAGTAGATCAGATAAAGTGAGTACTGCTTCGAAGTAATGCTGAAAAAGACCAACAGCGCAAACCCGTGACTTCTGGCTAATAGCCAGATAAATCATAGGAAATTCTCAGAATTCGCATTTTTCTGAATGTTACACTTATTCTCATAAAAGAATCCCATTAAATCATATCCCATAAAAGATACCCTAAAATTTTTTATTATTAAATAAATTCCTGATGCGTATTATTCTTAAAACAGCTCTGTCAGCGAACACTATTGAAACATTAAACTTTCCCGCAAAATTCCCCCAATGTCAGTGAAATGTCCCGACATTTAAGTCAATTTACTCAATTTTTTCTTCTTCCTTGTACATAAAATATTCACGTCAACTCTGTTAATATATTCTCTAGAAATATGGATACAAAGCTTTTGATTAAACCGGCTTTTAATTAAACGCAAGCACAACGAAGTCGCATATTCACGTGGAAGCTCGAAGCTTTATACATACCTACTCGTCATACTTAAACATCTTTGGTTTTACGATTTTTTTAACTCGCTTTTAGTACGTCTTATTGGGTGGATTGTTTGTTTATGTTGCTAAGATAGATAGACGAACTCTATTGCTTTTAAGTAGTCTGCCCATAGATATCAATCGTGTTAATGTCGTCACCAATCTTGAAACATGAATTCTTAGTCTCAGTTTGAATTTACTTCAAATTATCTTCCCAATGATTTGTAACGTAACTCAGTACCGAATGGTCACTAAATAGTGAAAAAAAGCCCACGTATGCATTCTGTCTTAAAAACTTCGCGTATATTCTTTGACTATTTAAGTACTTATTTAGAAGCCCGGTTTCAAGGAGAGGTTTGTTATTCTCGTTTGCTCGATAAAATTAATTGTTGTATATTTTAAACCACTCGACATTTCCTTAGCGATCCCGAGCGGGCCCCGCAATAACGCATTTGTTGGTTAAACAAATAATTCAAACAGAGACAAGAATAGGGATAATTCTGCAGAATACCTCCTTGGAACCATTGCGCTGATATACAATGCATTTCCAGAAATCTTCTATCAGGTAGACAGGAAGGTAGGTACTTTATGGCTTGGACTCCTCTTTATGTGAGCGCAGAATACGGACAAGTCTTTCAATGTGGTTTGAAAAAATTCTTGCGCGGTATACCACGGCTTCGCTGTGCTTGGAAAAGTTATTATCTATGAGTGATGGTAACCACTCACCGCTAGGCTAGCTGTGTGCTCGTTTTCGTAGGCAAACAATATAGAATATCGAACTAATAAAATCCGGTCAAGGTTCGAGAAACATCTAGCAGAATCAATTTGTGAAAATCGCTCGGTCCGAGTGTTGATGGTACTGTCAGAAAAATATTTCATTATGTGTCAGTAATAACTAAGAAGAACGTATCATTGCGATACCTACTCGTTTGACTTATAATGCATCCTAAAACAAGTGCCAAAGTGTTAGATAGACGGAACGAACAGAGTTATAATAGCTCAACGGTAGGCAACGGCTTGGGTCTGCACCTGACTTTGCTGAAGTCCACACGACGGTAAACACTCACCATCAGGCGAGTGATATGCTCGTCTGCCTACAAGGGCAATAAAAAAAAACTTCATTAATTTGTTAGTTGGCGACGCTACGGTAAAACTGATTTATTGTTCGGACACATGTGATATCACTATGTCGTCGCATGTTCGTCGCGGTCCCAATTATTAAGCTGATCGTTGTTGATAGAGAGCTAATCCGGTTAAGATAGTTTACATCCATTACGTCGATCCGACCCGACCGTTTTGTACCACGTACGGATTCTAATTATCATGAACTAGACCGTCGCTGCGGTTTCCTTCGCGATGAAATTTTGATGTGTTGTGAAGGCAAACCCAGTGCTAAGAACCCTTAGAAACGACATGGTTATTTTTATGATCATTAATTTCTTTTAGAAGGTGGATTCATTCCATCGTCGTTTTGAGTTTTCTTCCCCTACCTATCCTGATAGCCTTGAGAGGCTATTTCAGCTTCTTGACGTGTAGGTAAGCTCACGGGGCTCTAACCGGGAGTGTTGCTAACTCTGGCCCTAGCAAGAACTAATGCTTTGCAGAATCTACCACCGGATCGGAAACACGACCCACCGAGAAGATCCCGCGAGAAACTCAGTGGGCTGTGTCTATGGGTTAATTCACTCGTCGAGCCCTTCGTCGTAAGCGACGGGTTTGACGAGGACGGTGACCGGAATTTTTGAATAACGCCCTATGCAAAAACAAATTTGAGACGTTGGGTGAATGGAAAATCTCATCTACATTAAGTTTACCTTACTTATCTATATTAATATAATAATAATAATAATAATAATGTTTTTATTTCAAGTATCCATGACTCATATAAATTGTTAATAAGACTTAGACCTATGTTAGTAGTTATATTTACATCACAATGAATTACTGTGGTAACATCCCATGGGAGATGGCACCACAGCGACCCATGTATATACAGTCCAGCCTGCTTGCGATCATGCTCAGGATACTGTTGGAGCTGGCCCTCACTCTGTTTACCAGAGATGCACACCTCTTACGCATGGTAGCGTAAAAACAATCTATGTGCGCGTCTGCAAACATCCCTGATGCGCTACAAAAGCGGGGCAGCACCACCAGCACCCTAAACGCGTTATTGTATTGAACACGGAGAGCATTGTACGATCTTTGAGTATATCCAGCCCACAAGCTGCACGTGTAAAAGTTAGTACAGTAGGCCCTAAAGAGGGTGACCTTGACTTTAAGTGAACACCGTGCAAACCTGCGAGCTATCATGTTTGCTCTAACCGACAACGCTCTCCGCTCTCGTTCAATATCTTCATCATCTTTGAGATCAGGGGTCAACACATGGCCGAGATATTTAAATTTATAAACTCTTGTCAATGGCGTTCCGTTGAGTACTACGGGAGGTATTTTATCATGCGTCCCACCCCTGGTCTCAAAGACCATGATCTCCGACTTTTTACAGTTGTACACCAAACCGTGTGATTTGGCGTATCCCTCACACAAAGAAACAAGTTGCCTTAGGCCACAGATAGACGCCATATTTTATAAATGATACTTAATCTACAAGCCATTATATTAATGAGCTATATTCACAATAACCTTCAACTACATCGAGAATTCGTTAATATTCCTATGAAGACCTAAATAATAATTAATCCGGTACAGTTTGTTCGAAGATTTCGCAAACAACAAACCTACTTACACACTGTAGACATCGCCGCGCTCTGGCGAGCTGTAAACTTTCTTAATATATGATTAGATCCTCCCACGGACCCTGCGTCTGCCACCCCGATACTAACTTCACAAACTACTTACAATTAGTCGAACAAGTCCGCGTACTTGCGGAACAACGGCCCGGAATCTTTTCGACGACCCAACGCCAACTCCAACTAGAGAATTTGTTTCGGCACGTAAATCAGACAAACGGGTACTTGCCGAAGTTATTTGTTTCTTCTGTGTTATGGAAACGAAGTGAGTTATGTTCGTGATGAAACAGAATCGATTTTCAACCATGATTTCGGTATTGAAGGCATCAGAGCAAAACTCGTTTGCCCTTTTTGTATTGTTGTGTGAAGTTAGGACTACATTTAAATTTGTGTGTTAGTGATAAGGAAAAAACACTGAACAGATTTACAAGCCCTTTCAAATGTATGTAAATTTATCACCGATTCGGTGTAGAGTTTCACCACTGAGACGAATCGGTGATATATTCGGGGCTCAATATATTTAAAATAAATGTATTATTTAATAAATTTAGGGTCAAGCGGTCACCTTCCTGCCTCTTTCTATTCTTAGAATCGTCATCTCGACCTTATAGCATGCCAAATGCCAAGCTATTTACCAGAGTTCCCTGACTCAATGTATCCCTAAGTATCATCTCAGGCGTGGTGCGTGGAGTCTGGTTATAGTTGACCGCGGGAACCCCCCTACCCCGGGCGGAAATTAGACTTCGGATAAGAGAGTGCAAGAGGTGTCGCTTGGTGGGTACGCTCTAAAAACAACTCTTGGGCACATGGTCGGGACCGTCAAACATACCCTTGTACCAATCCGCGCATCTAAATGAAAATCGTCTTCCCTAGTACTTATTGGCTAAGCTTACAGAAGATGTATTTATAGACAAAGTAAATGCCGCCACTCACCTTGGAACATGAGTGCTAACTCTCAGTTTTACAGTACAACAATTGCTCCACCCTTCAAACCGAAACTAATTACTGCTTCACGGCACGAATAGGCATAAGCTACTTTTACGATTTACTTTCGCTTTTTTTTGTTGTTATAATATTATTTCCGAATAACATAGAGTCGTCCGTGTGAACAAGAAAAATGTTAAGTACATCGGAAATATCGGAAATAATATAATGACTATTACAATACATCTCAATTAACTAAAACCATCCGTCTAATTGAACGAAAAATTCCATCTTCTCACGGTCGGTACGCACGAAATATAAAAGGCCTTTTAACATTTCCCTAAAACGAATTCGAATTATGAATGCTGAGTTTTAATCCTGTTTTTCCCTTTTAATTAATTTAGACCTTTTTGTTACAGGTAAGGAGTCCCTTGCCCTTGGGATACCCATCCGGACTTGGTTCAAGGTAAATGTGAACTGATAACACAAAAAGATCTCAGCTCTTTCTTTAAAGCATGACTTTAACTTAACTTTATTTTAATCGTAAATTAATTATTGGTAATATTTTTGGCGGTAAGGCCATAGACGCCATAGCTCAATGCCGATCTCCGTGAGGTATAAGTAACAATTTACTATAACGTCTTGTTCAACCTTCGAGCCGGTGAGCGAAATCGTAACCACACTTTTTTTTCCTACATATTCTAGTAACCTCGAGGGGTTATTCTAGATTCGCCGAGCTTGTAGGTGAGCTCACGGGGCTCAAACTTGACGACGTTGCTAATACGAACCCTAGCAAGAGCAATGCTTCGCAGAATCTATCTAACTACCTGATCGGAAACGCGACCCACTGAGAAGATCCGGCGAGAAACTCAGTGGACTGTGTCTGTGGGTTAATTTACTCGTCGAGCCCTTCGTCGCAAGCGACGGATTCGACAAAAGCGATGATCGGTGCTTGGGGTACCTAAAAGCACCGTAAATGGATCTGGACGATCCGAGATGACGTTCTTAGTCACAGTAAAGTGCTTCAATTAGATAGGCTATTAGCTACAGAAATATGCCAAATTTAACAAGATTCGCAACATGTCGAACCAATTGATATATGACCTATTCTATCATTAAAATATGTACTACTGTTATATTGTCTGACTCGGTGGTGCGTAGTTAGCGGTGCTTGAGGTACCTAAAAGCACCGTTAGTGGATCGGGAGGATCCGAAATGACGTGAGCAACCACACCTGGAGCTACCCAATGTATGCTAGATAATCATAAAATGATTTTCTTTTGGCTTTTTCTGGTCGGAGACATCATTAAAACTATTTTTATGGCATAACCTCGCCCTTTTTGTTTACACTTAAAGTATTCGATGGATCGATCGGAAATGGTGTATTAACAGTAAAAAACGCAAAATTAAAGGGTAATTAAGGTTTTTAATTATAATATCACTGTATAAGGGATTTCGTTCTATCTCCCGCTGTGTTATTAGATTCAACGCGATCTGAAACTCAAGCTTGTCTCGAACGACCTTGAGACAAGTTTAATTACTGAGTACACAACGAATGAATATTCTGCCCTTGGACTTTGAGTTTGTAATTAATAGACCTAAACTTATATTTGGGTAGTTTGTGTGACAGATTTACACTAAGGCGAAATTTTTTTTTGTTTATTCCTTTTTGTTTCCTACCTGTGCTGTGGGCTTGAGAGGCTATTTCAGCTTCACCCTAACGTGTGTAGGTGAGCTCACGGGGCTCAAATCGGAGTGTAGCTAACACGGACCCTAGCAAGAGCAGTGCTTCGCAGAATCTACCACCGGATCGGAAACGTGACCCACTGACAAGATCCTGCGAGAGTTGCTCGCAATGGGCTGTGTCTATCGGTTTGTCCGTGTCACTTCACCGCCCGGACGTGTACCGCAGTCCTGCCTATTTTGCAACGAAACAAAGATGTCGGGGATGAAACAATGTAATACAAAATAATCGAGACCTCAGGTCCCACTTATCGTCACGAATCTATGCTCCGCTTCTTCTAATCATGTAGAGCAATTTAAACAAAAAAAAGGAACCCAACTACCGTAACAACTTATCATCTGATAGGTCATCGTATGCTTTCAGTTTATTTCTAAATACATACGTTAATAACGTTTATTTTGATTTTGCATTGTGAATATCTGTGTTAAATACAACTATCGAATATTTTGGAGACAATTTTAAATAAGGCTTTGAAGAATTATAAAAATAATACATTTAATAATACTGATTTCAAATGTGAATAATCTGGCGTCCGTTTTGATTTTACAGTAAAAACTAAAAGATTTCTCCTAAATGTTCCTCAGATTAAAAGAAAACTAACAGATGAGATAAAAACTACTGTAACAAGTTAATTCATTTCAAATGTTTTTCTGTTCCCGCACAGTTTTTATTCATAAATGTCGCTTTAATAATAATATTAGCGTTAGAATTGTTTCATTGTAATAATACAGCTGATGTTCCAAGAAAAACTTTAGAAAACTTTCATTCTAACTTATCATTGAAACGCCGTCGACGGTTGAGCTTAAAGTTGACCACTCGCGAAGACAAAAGGAAACTTTCCCGACAATACCGTAAAATTTTCAGGAAAATTGAACTTTATTCCCATTCAAGTTTCCGAACGAATTGACATTATTATTATTATTATTATTAAATTCTTTATTTCAGATAATAATCCATATAAATGTTAGTAACAGCTATTTCTTAAAAATAAATCAGTAAGGACACAGTAATAAAAGAAAATAACAGCATACATAGTACATACATGCATACGGTAGGCAGCGGCTTGGCTCTGCCCCTGGCATTGCTGAAGTCCATGGGCGACGATAACCACTCACCATCAGGTGGGCCGTATGCTCGTCTGCCTACAAGGGCAATAAAAAAAAATACGATTGCAATAGCGGCATTACGGGCAAATTTTGTGGACCTCTGTGCAATGATTCAGAAAAGGTCCATCTAATCTAGAGAATATCATGGCCAGGATGCTGTTGGAGCTAGCCCCTCAACACACTCTCTTGAAAATAGATTCTCGTTTTTAATTTTCATAATCACCATACTTTGACTAGTAGCTGACTATCAGACAGACTGATTGATACATCAGAAACATACACTTCAAATATTATAACCCTCTGTTTATTTTATTTGAAGTCCATTTAAGACCGAATGAACTTATTTGAAGGTGTCTACAGAAAATATGAATATAGTTTTGATTCAACAAATATACTATTATATGATAATGACAATGACCGTAATTTTTTTTTATTGCTTGATCAGTGGACGAGCTCACAGCCCACCTGGTGTTAAGTGGTTACTGGAGCCCATAGACATTTACGACGTAAATGCGCCACCCACCATGAGATATAAGTTCTAAGGTCTCGAGTATAGTTACAACGGCTGCCCCACCCTTGAAACCAAAACGCATGACTGCTTCACGGCAGAAATAGGCAGGGTGGTGGTACTTACCCGCGCGGACTCACAAGAGGTCCTACCACCAATAAAAAATATAAAAGAAATTAAATGATGTAGTCTCATTCAGAAAGTTATTCGTTATTCCGTTTTCATTTCTATGTACTATAGGAGCTCACAATACGTGGGGGGCTCAGCCCTGATGCCCGAACTTAGTCGATTAAGCTTACATGTCTAAGAGCTAGTAGACACATCGCCACTGCTAAGAAAACTAACAAAAGTTAGACACTATATATTAATTAGAAAAAAAACGTAACTGTATTTAGAAACTAACAAAATATCCTAGGGATTTCCAAATGAAAAATTCCCTTAAGACAGATATTTACTTAGTAAAATTACGTAATAAATAAACATTAAATTATGATGAATATAATTTTTGACAGAATTTCATACATCTTTGAATATTCGTATAATCAGTATGCTAACGCATGTTCCCTGGCTCTGGGTCTAACCCTCCTGTGCGCGAAACTGGGGAGTTAGACGCCTACGCGCGTCTCAAAATAGCGCCTCACACCACGTTTTGACGTCACCGCGCCCCAGCTGCTGGGGGAAAACAAAAAAAAGCACTTGTTTAAGACAAAATAATATGTACAGAATAAAAGGGAATAGTTCGCGCTAAACATCATTCATAATGAGATAATTTAAACCAAACAAAATTAGGTAAATTTCGCTTAGAAATGCATGTATCTGAAAATATGCAAAAGTTTCAAGAGATTGGAGATATAAAGTAATGCGTGATATGCCTCAATTGTGTGCCATGAGGAACGTGATATTAGCATACGGCTATGTGTATTATTAAAGGAATGAACTGTGTATTGAAAATTTATTTTCTAATCTCTATAAATAAATAACCAAAAAATTTTGTCCTCCTCTAAGATTTGTCTAAAACAGGCAATAAAGTCTGTATTGTTTTAAGACTAAAGACGTCTCTTTGGCCAATGGGCCTCAGTGGGACCTCCAGAAATAGAACCTCACACTACCGCCGGTAGGGATGGGGGTATTTTTGAAGCCCAAATATCGATGCCCTTGATTACGCCGGAATTTTCTTTGACCACAAGCTTTTCATGTGCGGAGTGGATTTTTTGTTGTTTGATGTTTTTTTTATATATTTATGAGTAAAGTTTAATTGGATCTCTCTAGTTCTAAAAGTAACTTTTTTTTAAATTATAAATATTATTGAATTTTTTCTTCTTCTAATCATTTAATCTACATATTTCTATGAAAAAAAAATATGTTCTTGTGCGTCGTTTCTCAAAGTGGTATATGATATGTTTGATGTCAGTGGATAACTGTTACCTCGTGTCAAAATCAAATTAGCCACGCTTACCACCAACAGAACGGATACCTAATTATTACAAAAGGTAAGAAATTCAGCTAATACGTAGATCGATTCTGGCAAATATCCCTCAGAAAAACTATTGAATAATGGTTACTGCAAATATGCTATGTTAATTTTTAGCGTTGGTAGAAATACATCTTAGTGCTCCGGAAATACTGCTGAAAAAAGCTCTCTACAGTTTCAAAGTATTTAACGTAGGAGGATAAAACACATTATTTGAAGACACATTATCCTCTGTAGTCATAATATCGAGTCCTATATTAGTATCGAGTCCTTCGATGTTTGGAATCAAAGTTATGATGCACCTGCAACTAATCTATAATGTTTTGAAATGGTTTAAGAATGTAATTTGAGGGGGGAAACAGAATTCTGGAACGATGGCTCGTGGCAAGTCAAAAGCGCCTGCATAAACCTCTTAAAAACGACAATTAAATTTGATCGTTATCATAATTAAAATGGGCGATTTGAAAGAACGTTAAAATTAATTTGGTCGAATGAATTTTTCAATTAGCTCAGTGTGCTTGGTGGATGTTTTTGTGAAATCAAGAAATAGATTTTGTCGGACGAAAATGTTATTCTAAATATTTTGTAATAACATATACGTTTGCTTCCTAAATATAGATTCAGCTATACCGCAAGGTTTCTAATTTCATCCGGTGCAACCATCCAACGTAGTAATTGGATAAAACCGAACGGAAAACATCTGGGTAAAAGCAATCTATCTAATCAGCCCTATCTTCTCTGCTGGCTGAACCGCCTCCTAAATAGATTGTGGCTTTATTATGTGTCTTCTATTACATTGCTGGTGAAATAATTTAACTTCCTATACCATGGGATCCGGGCTAAATTCCCAGTCGAAATCAGTGTTTAGTCTTTGTGAATACCAGGTTCTATTACTACAACATAGATGAAAATCTAAATAGACAATAGTAAATATATCAATAAACATTTTCTGATGAAAAGAAAGAAACGGACTTTTTAATGATATCGAGATTTTTTTATTTGGTTGGGTGTTTATACGCAGCCTATCTTAAGTTAATTAGTTAACAAAGCCTATAGATATATTAAAAATACCGTTAACCAATAATGACCCTTCCAACAGAGCGAATCACTGTTTCACGGCAGAACCAGCCTGGACAATACGTATCTTATAAACTTCAGTCTACAACTACGCTGTAACTTATAGAATATCTACAGTTGTATTGGAATCTGCGCCGGTATACGCATTTCCCGCCCTCCGATCACCCCGAGGGGGGAATGACGTCACGTAAATTTTACCCGCGTACGTCACGCCTCGTCTCCAATCCCTATCTGAATCTAGTAGATTTACGCACATCGTCATTTCGATATTGTAGCATAGGATACGAAAGTAAACACGTCTTTAATGAATCCTCTATAACCCTTATCCCTTATGATCCTAATTGAATTGGCAATTCTTTTGTATCGGTAAAATTCTGTATGGCCACATGAACAGCTTGTTGAAATGTTTTGATGTTTTTGGTGAGTTGCTAAATTTTTGGTGGGTTGACGCAAAAACATGTTCGTAGGCTCACTTAGAAAATGTCGAAGTTACAAATATAATGCCATATAACTTTCCAAGCTATAACGTATGACTACTCTCTGTGGCAGTATGTCAGTTTTTTTTTTGGCTACCTAATTACCAGAAGCTTTGAGAGGCCAATTTGGGGTCACCGTAGATGGTGAGCAACCTCACGGGCCTCATACTCAAAGATGTTGCTAGCAAGAGCAGTGCTTCGCTGAATCAAATGTCGGCAGAATCAAATCAAATCTCAATTGTTTGTTGTTAGTATTAAGTTTTAGTGCTAAAATGCGACTTATTTTAAACTATGTATAATTCATCTTTCGTCATCATAATTCGGCTTTCATCTCCAGTATACGAAAACCAAATTTGCGAACAGAAGTAAATTCTGAAACAGATGAATTAATTATTCTTGTTATTAAAAACCGTACATTTCAACGCTTTGTAACTGCCGAAGAAAATTCTGTATTACTAAGGGAAAGAATAAAGGTGGTTTTAGCTTTGGAAAAATTGTACATACTACCTTTGGATTTGGAATTGAATTGTTATACCGACCTAGAGAATTAGAAACATTCATTTCAATTTTCCAACAGCGGATAATGGAGTATATTGTCGAGGGAATAAAAGTTATTTGAGACTAATATATGAAAACACGCTTTCCATTAGGCAAGTTAGCCTAGGCTTGTAATTGAACATATGTACTGAGCCCTCTGGGTGCGCGCCTACAGATTGAATTCAAATTTCGACGAAGTTAAGAATTCACGCAACTTTTGTACATCTATCTTCTACAATTAACAAAACAAAACCTTTTGATATTTTATCGCAGTATGTTGTGTAGTATAATAATAATATCGCGGAGAAGTCACAATAGATCATCTGGTCCGAAACTAGGATTCCTTTGCAAATACTAAGCCCCTAGCAAGAGCAGTGCTTAAAATACAACAAAATGAATACCTTATTTTTCAAGGTCATCATAGTCAATGGGCTCCAGTTCCAAGATGTAGAAGTACTGCCTGTAGAAGTACTGCCTGTGTGGTATGATGAGCTGCAGTGTTCTCTGAGAATTATTCCAGCTATATACTACGATCTCCAACTGCCATTTGCTGATTTCCCTTCCTAATCGTTGGTAGCCTAAGGGGCTATTCCGACTTCGCGCGGATCGGTAGGTGAGCTCACGGGCTCAATCTGAGAGAGTTGCTAATACTGGCACGAGCAAGTACCTCGCTGAATCTACTACCAGATCGGAATCGCGACTAAATGAGAAGTTCCGGCTAAAAACTCTGTGTTTGTGAGTTAATTTTCACGACGAACCTTTCGTCGCATTCGACGGGTTTGGCGAGAACGGTGACCGGTGCTTGAAATGCCTAAAAGCACCGATAGTGGATCGGAAGGATCCGAAATGACGTGTTAATTCATAATCAAACTACCCCACTTTTTATCACTTTTTCTATCACTATCAATACGAGTGACCTTTGTTGCCCCAGTCATCTTGAGCAGCCGAACAGGGTGGCTCTCTGTTCTTATTACTGTACACTCGAAACTCAATAAAAGGAATTATTTGAAGAAGTAAGTTTTAATTACTCTCACCGTGTAGGGCAATAATAATAATGAAGGGAATGACGTCAGCAACGCTGTCGCCATTATGCTTAAAACCTGGCGCCAGTCGCGCCGTCTTATACCTATGTTAAACATCCCGACAAAGAGCCAACAAACCTGTTGATCATACGAATGTCCCCAATATGATCAAATCGAATCTACGACCCTCTGCCCACCAGCTTGGAGTCCAAACTGCAGCTTTAGACGAATTCGCCTGTGATTTTTCTTGAGACCTCTAATGAACATCGTCATCAGCCTCTAGTTGTTTACTGCTGGATATTATCCTGCCCTTAGTTTCGCTACAATGACCAGTCCTGCGCTGCCCTCATTCAGCGGGTTCCTGTGACCTTCAACACGTCGCCGTAACGCCTTGTTGGCCTATCCACGGTGCACCGTCTAGTGGTCGGTCGCCAATCAAATGCTAGAGAAAATTTTCCAAAAACCGTCGCATCGACCCGATGTGAATCTTGAAGTTGCTCAACGTTTTTCATGCCCCTCACAAAACCGTGACAGCAACGATCCGTCAAGATAAAGTTCTGCGGGAAATAATCTATCTATAGTATATTATATAAAAATGAATTGCTGTTCGTTAGTCTCGCTAAAACTCAAGAACGGCTGGACCGATTTGTCTAATTTTGGTCTTGAATTATTTGTGGAAGTCCAGAAAAGGTTTAAAAGGTAGATAAATATGAAAATACTCGGAATCAAATAAAAATATCAATTTTGTTATTCCTTTGATGTGTCCCCCGTCAGACGGATTTCTTTTGTTTGTTTTAAGTTTATTTTACACAAAAGTTTAGGTATTTTATTTATCGATTGAGGCACTACAAAGTCTGCCGGGTCAGCTAATATTTAGATAAAGAATTCTTAAGACGATTACATTTATAAATCATATCAAACCTAAGTGCGTAATAAATGACCTACAATTTTAATTTCACAATGAAACTCTGCACAATGACAGTGCAATGTACGTTACAATACAAATGAGTAACAATAGGGCCGTTATTCATTCAGTAGCGTTTGAGCGTGGGCGTAACACCCCGTGTGAATCTGCTAACCACCCCGTCTATTCTATCTCTCGCTCACACCCATCCAAAACGAAAATCCCCATCTCTTTTGCACGCTTACGTTCATTCAGCGCCCACGCTTAGGACCCATTCAATGCGGCTATATTTAGGGACGTGCAAGCTTCATCGACTATTTTCATTCGTTTCGGGAAATTGGGTTATATCGATTCAACGAAATCGATTAGACAGCCCTATTGTCGATTTCTTGCTATTGAAGCGAATAATTTGAACAATTCTCTCTAATCTCTTTTATAGAACAAGCGATCAATACTGTCTCTTTGAACTTACTTCTTGACAATAGGTTTTTTTTTTGTGGCCCTTGCAGGCTAACGATCATACGGCCCACCTGATGGTGAGTGGTTACCGTCGCCCATGGACTTCAGCAATGCCAGGGGCAGAGCCAAGCCGCTGCGTACCCTGAGGTTTATAAGCCCGTTATGTTGTAAGGTTGTGCTATAATTATATGATAATAATGAAAAAACAAATAAGGCAGTATCAATTAGGTTTTTGTAAACCTAACAATTTATGTATAAAACCTTTAAATTTTATCGGATAGTAGGCACAATTAAAACACAAGCTAATAATAATATTCCTTATCGATTACTAGTTTATGAGAAGATAATATGTATTTCTTAGCAGTTTTCTATACTTTCGGATCAGGAACAAATAATATCTATACAAAAACTAAATGTGATTAGTTCGTTTTTATGTTACAAATTTAGAAATATTACCAACTTAGGCATAATTTGGCTGTACCCCTGGCAATGTCACTGTCCACGAGCAACTTTATTCTCATCTTTTTTTTTATTGCTTATATGTGTGGACCAGCTCACAGCCCACCTGGTGTTAAGTGGTTACTGGAGCCCATAGACATTTACAACGTAAATGCGCCACCCACCTTGAGATATAAGTTCTAAGATCTCAGTATAGTTACAACGGCTGCCCTACCCTTCAAACCGAAACGCATTACTGCTTCATGGCAGAAATAGGCAGGGCGGTGGTACCTACCCGTGCGGACTCACAAGAGGTCCTACCACCAGTAATTACGCAAATTATAATTTTTCGGGTTTGATTTCTATTACACGATGTTATTCCTTCACCGTGGAAGTCAATCGTGAACATTTGTTGAGTACGTATTTCATTAGAAAAATTGGTACCCGCCTGCGGGATTCGAACACCGGTGCATCGCTAGATACGAATGCACCGGACGTCTTATCCTTTAGGCCACGACGACTTAATTTTTTTTTTTTGTTGCTATTTGGATGGACGAGCTCACAGCCCACCTGGTGTTAAGTGGTTTCATCTACCATAATTGGCCCTAAAAATTATGACATATTATTATAATCTGGAGTGAAACTATCCATAGCTACGCAGTTAATAAAATTTAACTAGAATTATCGTATCTTCATCGTGATTAAAGAAACAAAAATTGACTAATTAATATTAATGACATATTGTTTTATAGCAAAGTAAATATAATGAGTTGGCTTCAGAAAAGACGTGTCTGCTCGCGATTTCACGTCACAGATATGTTAATTGGCCCGTGTGTTTTCGCAGCTGTTTTCAAGAAGAGATCGTTTAAAACTGCGATGCTTATTTCGTTATCATATGGTAATGGAAATTGTTATCGATCGATTTCAAATTAAAAAATATTCATGCTCCAAGATAGGCAGTAATATTGCGGAAATTCCAAGGCGCTGATATAAACCCCTATCATATGAACAGCAAACATGATGGCAAAAAAAATATCCCTTCTTTAATGACTAAAATGTCTCTCAAGCCAGTGTGCTTAGTGCGAGTTTTATAACTTTCTCGATAGCGTAAAAGTTAGCTCATATCTGTATGGAATGGGATCGTTTGCTTAAGTTTGCCGTTAGGGGCGCTGTTCCAACTGCATACAAAATTGAGTTAACTTTTACGCTATCGAGAACGTTAAAAAACTCGCACCAAGCACGCAGAACACATAAATACTTCGCAAATGAAATGGTAAGAAACCACTTCGATAAAGCGGCACGACACGAGAACCGTCTCATCGTGGCCGCCGGTAACTACATTCCCGATCCTGCGGACAGAATGGAAAGCAGTCGACGTCGCCCAAAACACGTCATCTCGGATCCTCCCGATCCACTAACGGTGCTTTTAGGTACTTCAAGCACCGGTCACCGTTCTCGTCGAACCCGTCGTTTGCGACGAAGGGCTCGACGAGTAAATTAACTCTCAGACACAGCCCACTGAGTTTCTCGCCGGATCTTCTCAGTGGTAAAAAAAAAGGTAAGAAATGGTATTGGTACGACATTTATGCTCCTCCACTAAAACGTAATACTGCGCAACTGCAGTGACCTTCAACTCGACCTTGAACTTCTCTGACACGAATGTCGAAACTCACACACCAAAGCGCCCAAGAGCTTACGTTTTCAACATTTTCAAACACATCATTATACAATACTCGGTTTCAGTAACTCATTCATATTATTTTAATACATAACCGGTAATGTATTTTGTGTTTAGTGTGGAAATAAAAGGAACCGATAAAACGTAAAAAGATTTTTGTTTCTTAATTGAAAATTAGTATCTATCTTACCTTTAAAATTCTCGTGGCACAATGTTAGTTACCATGCTCCTCTGAAATGCTTTTATATGTATAAAACTTCATAAAAATCGGTCAAATCGTCAAAAACATGCATATTATTATGTTCAGTAGGTCTGAGAATCGGCTACTATCTATTTTTCATACCCCTAAGTGATAAGGATGGTCCACCCCTAACATTTATTTTTTGGACAATTTTTTTGTTGTTGTTATAATGAGGCATTATGTGGTTGAATGAGGTTTTGTTATTTTTATATTCCCTCATCGTTCACAGCGTTACATGCCTCTTTCACTCCACTCATTTACCACATCTTTACACACTTACAATAAGTTAGTTTTTTTTTCTACAGTAGAAATTCCCTACACATTTTATATATGGCAAAACAACGCTTGCCGGGTCAGCTAGTATTAATATATAAATCTACAGTACTTTTTACGGATGTTCTGTTATAACTACTGGATCCAGCAACCGATTGTCTTGAAACTTGGTATCCATGTAGAAAATACACGTACTTAACAGATAGGCTAATATTTATATGAGTGTTGGACTCCCTATTAGTAATGACAATAAATAATAATGTTAATTTTAAATGCGCAGCGAAGCGGGCGAGTACGGCTAGTTCATTATAAAAATGTAATAATTAACGTCACGAAAAAAGTTTGTCTTTGAAATTAATTTAAATAATGCCGCATTAAATTAATCTGTAAGCTGTACAATATATTGAATATTCTGGAATAAACTAAGTTCTGGTGGCGGGGCATAACATCGGCCAGCGCGGGTAGGTACCATCACTATCTCAATACTTCACGTCCTGACCGATCCATCAAATCCAATAATTCTTGCATTAGATGCATTCAGCTGTTTAAGCAGACTTAAAGACCCGACACTATGCATGCTATCCACCACAACATTAGAGACCCGAACACCAGGTGGGTGAGTGGTGGTACATTTGGTACACTAAATACGTCCAATAAGAAAGACCCCTGAAATCAGTTATCCTTTTGCAGTACTCAGCAGCTGCGCTATGCCCCTGAGCTTGCTGATGACCATGAACTCTGAGCAATTACCATCAGTAAGGCCAGAAGTGCATCGGCGATCATTCTTTTTAATGGCTTTCTAACCTATAAACAAATGCATCATATAACTCAATTCAACATTAATGTGATTTAAAACAAGTCCTGAGTTTTTCTCCCCTATCTTAACTCTGAAACTACATTCCATATCCGAAGTCACTAATACTTAAAAACGCCTACCCAAGTAAATAATATTTTTGATTTCGAAATCCATTTCAGAAATCCTTGTCACTTTATCCATCTTTCTTCTATAACAATGTTTTCGTATCCTCTTCACTACTCCATAAAACGCTATTAAAAATATTACATAAAAATGTTACAGTCACTATAATATTAGTTTTTTTTTGTAATTGCTACATATCTATATATTAATACGTGAAGCAAAAACTTTGTATCCC
This sequence comes from Bombyx mandarina, assembly GCF_003987935.1. The sequence continues at coordinate 19,186 of NW_021011683.1, read as the reverse complement.
TTTTTACGAAAATAGCGCGGACGGAGGAGTATGAAATTTTCCACACTTATAGAGAATATAGAGAAGGAGTGCACAATGCTAATATTTTTTTTAAATAATACATAAAGATACATTAAATCAATAAAGAAAACATTACACACACTGCATACCATGTATTTGACGCACACACGCATGCATACTATTTATTGTCAAACTTTTGTTCTTGGCTTCTGTGGTCAAATTGAGAATAGATTAAATATTGTTTGTCTTTATTAATATTTTTTAATAGTGTAGCCTTGGCGAAATTTGTGATTATAGAAGTATAAAATACAATCATAATAGTGTACAAACTTACAATTACAATTAAGTATAGTCGAATTTCGACTACTGCGGGACCACTAGTTTAAATAAACACGAGACTATGTATAATACTTTGACTTCATATTAATTTTCGATTTATTACCACGACACCGGTAAATTAATGGTACGCTGTAGAAATAAAACAAAATTTATAGCCATTCGTATCAAAATCACAAGGTGAACTTGTCTATCGAATTGTATTTTTAATGTTATATAAAAAGTTTTTTTTCTCGTCTACCGAATAATCTTTCGATACGTCCTCTAGTCTGATATCTATATATATATAAAAATGAATCGCTGTTCGTTATTCTCGCTAAAACTCGAGAACGGCTGGACCGATTTGGCTAATTTTGGTCTTGAATTATTCGTGGAAGTCCAGAGAAGGTTTAAAAGGTACATAAATATGAAAATGCTCGAAATTATATAAAAACAAACAATTTTGTTTTTTCTTTGATGTGTCCCCTGTCAGTAGGATTCCTTTTGTTTTTTTTAAGTTTATTTTATACAAAATCGATTGAGGCATTACGAAGTCTGCCGAGTCAGCTAGTATGGAATATTTATTTTATCGCTGTATTATAGAATCAAACTACTTAAGTGAACTAAGAACTAGGAATCAACACTCGCTTTCTAGAGACGATAATAAATGCGGTAGTGGGGTCCATTAGGACTGGTTAAATGAGATCTGAAGTTCTTTGAGAGCCGTACTTTTATTTTTCGAAGAATTCCGGTAGTTTCAGAGCGACTCATTACTGTGTCTGGTGTCAGACCCAATTAGCGCGATGCCTGATCTTCAGTTTACTTGTGGCTTGTTCTTCTGGAAGGCGATCTGACCATTGAGCGAACGAGTGTGTGGACGAGCTCACAGCCCACCTGGTGTTAAGTGGTTACTGGAGCCCATAGACATCTATAACGTAAATGCCGCCACTCACCTTGAGAAATAGGGTCTCAGTATAGTTACAACGGCTGCCCCACCCTTCAAACCGAAACGTATTACTGCTTCACGGCAGAAATAAGCAGGGCGGTGGTACCTACCCGCGCGGACTCACAAGAGGTCCTATCAGCGGTAAAAAATATTTGAGTATTACAGGTTAGCGTTCATCACACTAATATTAGTCCGTCCTGGTAATCGAACTAACAATCAGAGGCGCTAACTCTTATACTATAGCACCACCGAATTGGTCAATGCAACAGAAATCAGCAAAGCGGTGCTAATATAATAAAATAATTTACTTTTATTAACACACGAAAATCGCAGTCACCTTTGTGACACGGTTCTATTTCAGTGTGTCACCATATTTGCATTCCTATGAATGTTGGATTTTCTAATTGCGCGATATATACATATCGACGCTTGAAAGGCAAACGTGACTAAGCGACAATGCGTGAATTTTACAGTAGACTAATTTAAAGTTGAAATTAATTTAAAATATACCTGAAAAATACCTGAAAAAAAAACCGTTTTAACGAATCTAGCTGTAGGATTAAAATGATTTTAATAGACCTAGAAATATATATTTTTTGCGCATCGAATACGGTTATTGCCTATCATTTATGTACAAAGCAGTTATTGTCGCTTAGTCACGTTTGCCTTTCAAGCGTCGATATGTACATAAAGAACATTTCATTAGTGTTTTAACCCACAGACCCAACTCACTGAGTTTCTTACGGAATCTTCCAATCAACTGAGTTTCATACCGAATCTTCACAGTGGGTCGCGATTCCGATCCAGTGGTAGACTCACCGAAGCACTGGTCTTGCTATGGCTAGTCTTAGCAAATTATCTCAAATGAAGTCACTGAACTCGCCGGTAGTTGAAATAGCCCCTTAAGCTGTCAACGAATAGGTAGGGAAAAGTCTGACAATGCTTGTACTGTGTATATCTTTTGTTGGAAGACATAATTAAAAAAATAATAAGAGTGAACTATTAATGTAAGTGTGTCCACGAGGAGACCTCAAGATTTTGGTTTCGATAACATTAAAGTTTTTCTTAACTTGCCTTTTTTATGAGAACCTAAACCGATCCCTTAATCAACTGATCCAATTAGAATTAGAACTAATTTGTCGTAATTAAATTACGAGAGAATTGAAATGTTTTATTCAATTTATGCCGACTTTTCAAATCGTGAGCCTTTTAAATGATGTTCAAATGAGACAAAAGAAAATGGTCCAAAAAATATATTGTATTATATTTTATTATAAATTTGTTTGACTCGAAGCAAGTTTTACGAGTATAGTAATATGTGATATTTAACAGTACATGTGTGAATAAGCCCAATATCTATCGATGTTATATGTTTGTAGCTTCAGAATTTTTATAATTGAATTTTATGTTTACAAAATTGAATTTGGTGTTTATAAAATTTAATTTGAAGTTAAAAACCTATATATTGACATAATTACAGTTTTCTATACTTCTATATACTAATATTATAAAGAGGAAAGATTTGTTAAGTGCGTATTTCATTACAAAAATTGGTACCCGCCCGAGATTCGAACACCTGCGCATCGTTCAACACGAATGCACCAGACGTCTTATCCTTTAGGCCAAGACAACTTCATATGATAAAATACATTTGAAAAGTACACCTACGCCCTAATGTTAAAAAATCAAGATTCTTACATTACGCTTATGCTATTTACCAATGCTAAATAATAAGTTTTCGAAAGAAACGCCTTCTGTGTACCGAAAATGAATCGAAAAATAAAAACGATTTGGTTAACCTTCATATCGGAGCCGGGTTACTTCGCAATACGATATGTGAGGTCGCGCTATCGAATAAACAATGAACGAAGGTAACCCTACACGGGATACTCTCGATTTTTCCAGGGTCCGTGTAAAAGGAACCTGTGAGAGTCGAACCACACACTTCGAGGACGAGATATGAGGTTTTATTCTATGTATTTCGGGTAAAGCAGATCTATATACTTATTTTTTATTATTTTTATTTTATTTTTTAGTTTATAATATTACTAGCGACCCGCCCTCGCTTCGCTTCGGAAACTGTAATTTATTATTGATTTCTCCACTATTTAATGGATATTATTATATAAATAAACCTTTCTCTTCAATCACTCTATGTATAAAAAAAAACCGCATCAAAATCCGTTGCGTAGTTTTAAAGATTTAAGCATACATAGGGACAGACAGATATAGGGACAGAGAAAGCGACATTGTTTTATAATATGTAGTGATAAAGCTGAAGAGTTTGTTTGAACGCGCTTAGCTCAGGAACTACTGGTCCGATTTGTGTTTTCTTTCAGTGTTAGATAGCCCATGTATTGAGGAAGGCTCTAGGCTATATAATCATAACTCTTTATCTTTATTATTTATTGTACACACAGTTAATACAATACATTAATTGCGAAAAGTTATAAAATGGCGAGCTTAACTCAACAATTGAGTTATCTACCAGCTAACCGTTCTTAAAGAGGGAGAGCTTAACATCACGCTAAGACCAATACACGCGGAGCATAATGTTTCAAAATCGGGTTTTTTTTTCCCTTTTGAGAGCTTCCGCTGCATGCGCTGCAGAAACGGTTAAAGTTTCGCTAAAATAATGTATGACAGAATTGTTCCCCTTTAAAAGATCTACAGAAAGTCCGCGACAGCATATTTTTATATGTTAAGGTTGGCTTACTATAACGTTTTTTATGCTAACCAAAATTGTTCTAAAATAAAGCATTATTTGTGAACTATTCCACGCGGACGAAGTCGCGGGCAAAAGCTAGTGTTTTTATATACCTATTGAATGTAACGACGTCTGTCGGTTTTAAGCACAAATTAAATTTGGAATGAGTTACGTTAATGCTTTTAAAAACATTGAAACATGAAGATGAACTCATTATGTAGAATGTCTTCAATCCGGAACTAAATTGCTTCAATGCGGAATTAGGCAGGGTTATAGAGGTGTTGAATTTAAACATATATATAAAAAAATACGTCGTTTTAAAAACAACCTATTTAGTGGTGGTAGGACCTCTTGTGAGTCCGCGCGGGTAGGTACCACCGCCCTGCTTATTTCTGCCGTGAAGCAGTAAAGCGTTTCGGTTTGAAGTGTGGGGCAGCCGTTGTAACTATACTGAGACCTTAGAACTTATATCTCAAGGTGGGTGACGTATTTACGTTGTAGATGTCTATGGCCTCCAGTAACCACTTAACACCGGGTGGGCTGTGAGCTCGTCCACCCATCAAAGCAATAAAAAAAAACATTTTTCATAGTGAACAACTGTTTTTATGCTGTTGATACTGGTGACAATATTAGTGCGATGTTATCGAATTATTGTAATGTCGTCGGTCCTTGATGCGAGTGCTAATTTTCAATGAGCAGTCTTGAAGTCTGTTACACGCAAACATATAGGCATACTCGTATATACACACAAAACTAGTAATGTGTTAAAGTAATGCCAGGTCAATGACCTCGTGTGATAAGGCTGTATGTTCTAGCTACCTTTGCTTGATATTGCCGGTTCAGACAACGTGTACTGCCCGTAACGAAAAAACATTTAATTTAATGCCGTTCCAATTTGATAAACCATAAGCCGTTAATCACAACACGTGCTTATTAACAATCAGTTTTTGGCAACAATACCCAACCGTCGCTCCGACGACGGACTAGCCGAGAAATTTCTTTTAGAATTTTCTTTTACTGGTGGTAGGACCTCTTGTGAGTTCGCGCGGGTGGGTACCACCACCCTGCCTATTTCTGCCGTGCAGCAGTAATGCGTTTCGGTTTGTAGGGTGGGGCAGCCGTTGTAACTTTACTTGAGACCTAAGAACTTACATCTCAAAGGTGGGTGGCGCATTTACGTTGTGGATGTCTATGGGCTCCAGTAACCACTTAACACCAGGTGGGCTGTGAGCTCGTCCACCCATCTAAGAAAAAATAATAATAATAAAAATACACGTCATTTTAAATCAAAATTCGCAATAAGCGTGTGTGCATCTAATCGCGACGTAAACAGTTCATTGACCGTATTATTACATATTATATTCTGTTGACAGAACACGTGTTGATCTCAAAACGATCTGATTATATAAACTCGTATTGTTTATTTGCATTCTGAGTTCAGTTCGTTACGATAAGGAGGTCTTTAGTTCATTGAGGAAGTTGACTCGACGAAGCTCCGTAGTTTAGTTAAGGGAAATTTAAAACAAAAACGATCGTGTTGTAGTAGTAATATTTGTTTGGAACTTCGAGAGTCGTAGAGACAATTAAAAGTACTTTAACGATTTGTTGTCGTTTTTTTTTTTATTATTCTATTCGTTTGATTGTTTTTAGTATTTTATTCAGACGTATCTTATCTTATCTTTTTCCAACGATTTTTGTAAAATTCAGTATGCAGGGGATTTCGGGGGCGATAAGTCGATCTAGCTACGATTTATTTTCAGAAAATGTTGCTTTATTCGTGTTTTCAATAATCAACTCTTCCCGACATCTATTGGCGTATAATAATACTATTTTCCTTAATTGAGAGCAACTAACTGCTTTAAAGACACTAACACTAAAGCTACTTCAGCAGATGGAGTTGTTAAGCAACCCGAAGTCAATGAGTGTTTGGTTTAAGGTTGGACCAAGAAAATGAATTGTTTATTTATACTAAAGGATCTTGGAATATTTCATCATTTTATCAATATGTAATTCGTTTTTAAATATAATTCGTAAAAAACACAATTTATCAAAAAAAACCGGTCATCGTCTATTTAAAGTTATACGCGAAAATCGGAGATTAAACCATAGATATAGCTTTGAATAAATTTGAACGTTAATGCGCTAGCCATGTTGAGATATGAGTTCTAAGGTCTCAGTATAGTTACAACGTCTGCCCCACCCTTCAAACCGAAACGCATTCCTGCTTCAAGAAGAAATAGGCAGTTAGCAATGATTAAAAAAAATCTACATATTCCTAATTGGAAATGCAAATGCAGCATGCAATCTGCCTTTATAAATCTACTTATCTATATTTTTTTTTATAAAAACATTATGTAAAACTCCATTGTGTCTACAATCAGTGTATTACATTGTCTACATTATCAGTCATAAGGACTCCGTTCCAATTCTGTATTGTTTTGTAAACATTAATTTAGTTTACAATCAAATAATGATTACAGTTATTAAGGAGTCATATCAACACGGTCTAGATTAATTAATTTAATGATTTTTAGGAATGTCTGTTTGTGTTCTTTATAATCTTTTAAAAACAATGTTTGACAATTTTAGATAATTAATGTTTTGTGTATTACATTAATTGATTAAATAAAGGGATTATTTTGATTATTTTTACTGGTGGTAGGACCTCTTGTGAGTCCGCACGGGTAGGTACCACCACCCCGCCTATTTCTGCCGTGAAGCAGTAAATGCGTATCGGTTTGAAGGGCGAGGCAGCCGTTGTAACTATACTGAGACCTTAGCACTTATATCTCAAGGTGGGTGGGCCATTTACGTTGTAGATGTCTATTGGCTCCACTAACCACTTAACATCAGGTGGGCTGTGAGCTCGTCCACCCATCAAAGAAATATAAAAAAAAAGAACGTCATAGTTTTTGACTCTTTGATTGCGATGTAGTTATGTCGCACCCTGAAGTAGTTATGTAGATTTCTGTTACTAAGGCCCCAGAATATCTAACAGATTCTGGGAAAGACTAAGCCGAAGATACTGAGAATTCTATTTCTAAAAGACTTAAAAGACTGAAACATACATTAAAAACAAAAGAAAGCAAAGGAAATCCGGCGCTTAGTAATAAAAGTTGATATTATTACCTCAGAGCGCCGCCTAGGGCACCGGTGACCTACAAGGCAGTCGATGTGTTATAGACATCAGTTGTGAAAATTTAAGATATTATTTTTAAGGAAATTTTCGTCTTATTTTTAATACATCGAATTCCAATTTGACAATTCGAAGCTTCGGATATACGACCTTATTAATCTAATATCGCGATTTACTGTAAATTTTATGGATAATCAATAAGTAATAAATAAATGTATGATTATATTCTGCCGTGAAGCAGCAATGCGCTTCGGTTTGAAGGGTGGGGCAGCCGTTGTAACTATACTGAGACCTTAGAATTTATATCTCAAGGTGGGTGGCGCATTTACGTTGTAAATGTCTTTGGGCTCCTAAGCAATAAAGGAATAAATGTTAAATGCATAGTTATATGCATAGTTCGCAACATAATCACAACGAATTTTACGAATACACTTCAATGATCATGTATCGTAAATTTAAATTGCATTGTCGTTTGTTTAAATATAATTACTTCAACCTCAATTATTATTGTAACTATGCGATCATATGTAATGTCATTTATTCACAAGAACGACGTATGCGCACACGACGATATCTCGACCAATTTGTACCAGTGTTTATCGCTCACCTCGATAATATGACCCTTATATCTGTTGCCCATAAAATTATTGTTTTGAATAAATTATCGAGCATTATTGAGATATTACATTGTATCGTTAAGTGGTCTGAATTGTAACGTACGCGAGTTAGTGTTCCAATTCATAAGCTCCGTTCGGTTAGTAATTAACTATATATAGCCTAAAGTTTATCGTTAATACCATGAAAAGTCTTTAGAGACGTTATTTGGAAGCCATTGACATTTTTCCCTACCTCTTCGATGTTAGCCTTAGGGGGCATTCCAGCTACGACCGGACGGGTAGGCCAACTCATAGGCTCAACCTGAGAAAATTTCCTAACACTAGCCCTAGAAAGGGGTTTATCAAAGAGACCTATCAAATCTCACCTATCAAAGAGAGCACTGAACTGGAAAGTGTCTGGCAAAAGGAAGAGAGGCCTCCCCCTTCGGTGGAGCAGGAGTTAGCCGTCTTGGGCATGACGTGGGAGGAGTTAGAACAGACTGCCCAAGACCGATGTAAATGGAAGGATTTGATTCGAGCCCTACACCCCAGTAGAGGGTAATAGGAAAGAATGATGAATGATGATGAGCCCTAGAAAGAGAAGTGTTTCGCAGAATCTACTACCGGATCGGAATCGCGACCCACTGAGAAAATCCGGTGAGAAATTCAGTGGGCTGTGTCAGGTTAGTTCGCTCGTCGAACTCTTCATCGTAATTGACGAGTTCAATGAGAGGAAGTCCATTGACATCTTCCCAAAGCATTTCAATACGTTAAAAAACATTCGAAATTTAACAGCATGTGACAAATTGTCACGCCCGATGTACTCCTATCAACATAGTTACAATTTTTTCTAGTGAAATACGTACTTAATTTACGTTCACGAGTTATTTCCACGATAAGAAAATAACATCGTGTAATAAAAATTAAAGCAGCAAAAATTTTAATTTATTTAACTACTGGTGGTAGAACGTATTTTTGCGGTTTGAAGAATGGTGCAGACTTGAAAACATCAATGTAATGTGGCATGGTCGGTGAAGGCATTCACGTTGTTGATGTCTATGGGCTCCCGTAGTAACAGTAGGTGAGTGTATTAACCAAACTATACAAGAATAATTTTGAACAAAGTTATTAATTGCACTACCGGAATGACGATTTAAAGAGAGATCCCCTGAAACTAAAAAAAAGGTATAACTTTACTATTTACTATCAAAACGACTATTAGGTTATGTTGAACATGTTTTGGATTGATAATTAATTTAAAAAATGATTTCTTGTTGTAATAGACTGTTGGGAAAACAATCAAAACGTATCATTTCTTCTGCATCATTCCCAAGGAAGTTTGACATCAGCAGGTCTGATCGCAAGTGTCGGTAAAAATGAATTACAAATGTCAAGTTTGTTTTGCCAACGGTACTTATTCCAATAAGGCCTAGAAGAGAAACGCATTTACGTATTCCCCGTAAATGGTGCAACCTTGCTCTATCGTGAGGCAAATAAATAGTTGAATCACGTTAATTCTTGTTCTAACTTTATCTTATCTTTAATTATCTCTGCCGATCTCACATATTATATTACGTAGCATTTAATTACGACCGAGAAACTCGTAAGCTCGTGATTCATAAGCATGCTTAAAGGCTTAGCTGGTATCTAGTGTCACTGAAGTCCATAGACGTTTACACGCGAATTTCACGCAATCCTTACGATTCGTGATCGAAGTCTGACTTGTGTTTTATAACTGCTGACTCACTTTTCAGACAGCATATGAATGCAAGGAGCAAATGAGAAATAAGGTATCCATCACTCCTCCTTGCGTCATATTCCTCAATGCTGATGATCGTGACCACCCGTCTGTGTCACTTTCTCTTGCAAGATCTTTCTCCTTCTGTTTCTATCTCTGGCAGTGTGGAGGATGTTCTGGAATGTGTAATCAAGAGCGATGTGCATCTGGTCGTACGTATTGAGCCGCGCTTCCGAGGCCTTTTCCCATCCGCTTTACCGGTCACGATGAGCTTCTTGAGGTTGTTCCATACATCATTATGCCAATTTCAATATAGGGTCACAATACGCAGGCGTAATACTCAGAGAAGACTGCTGCCCGTTTTTCGGACATTTCCTCAGTCGTCTTCTACGACCCAAGGGAAGAATTGATGTGGTACTATTCTAGTCCTCTGTCTATAGGTTCCATGATTTTCAATTAAAATTTTTATTTTCAACAAGAAATGTGATTGCACCAGTGAGCACTAGTGCAAACAGCATTTCTGTCATTATCACAAAAAAGTCGACATGTTGAGATAACCTTCGCAGCTTATTCAGTCTACTTAACTGATAAGACTCTAAGGCTTATAGCTTTTAGTAAGGTTTAGAAGCACACAACTGATCTTTTTTATTTATTTTTATTGCCTAGATATGTGGACGAGCTCACAGCCCACCTAGTGTTAAGTGGTAACTGGAACCCATAGACATCTACAACGTAAATGCGCCACACACCTTGAGATATAAGTTCTAAGGTCTCAAGTATAGTTACAACGGCTGCCCTACCCTTCAAACCGAAACGCATTACTGCTTCACGGCTGAAATAGGCAGGGCGGTGGTACCTACCCGCGCGGACCCACAATAGGTCCTACCACCAGTAAATCTCTGCTTAGGAATCAATCAATCTGCATAGGAATTAGTATAAGAATACATGAAGAACACCTTTAGGGCGATTAAGTCAACATGATCATTGAATCTGTCAAAAAAGTCGTCACTTTGACACACTTCATGAAAATAAACAGAATTCGGCTACATCTGCTTGGAATGATGGTCATTAAAACAATTTGCGGCTTGCGAAGACCAACAGGTGACATTGAGCGTGTTGGACCTTCCTACCTTTCTATTCCATTGCATTCGTTGGAGACAAAGCCGACCTCAGAGTCACTTTTAACAACAGATAATTATGAGGACACTAAAACCATTGTGTCTTCTTAAAATTGCAGCTCTAACAACGATTACTGTTATCTTGTTAGTTTCTCAAAATGTTTAATCAAATTGCGGTAGATAGCGCAGCTGTGGTATTCGCTCTGGTGATGTTCTTTACCGATAGTAACCATTGTAATTACGATTGAGAATAATTTTATCAGCACTGCTTATTTTTCTGTCCCACAAATACTTCTTTACAGATTACTTAGCCTAGAGAATAATATTTTTTTTATTTTTTTATTGTTTAGATGTGTGGACGAGCTCACAGCCCACCTGGTGTTAAGTAGTTACTGGAGCCCATAGACATCTACAACGTAAATGCGCCACACACCTTGAGATATAGTTCTAAGATATAGTCACAACGGCTGCCCCACCCTTCAAACCGAAACGCATTACTGCTTCACGGCAGAAATAAGCGGGGCGGTGGTATCTACCCGTGCGGACTCACAAGAGGTCCTACCACCAGTAATAAATCGTAAATAATTGAGAATAAAATTACGCACGGTCATCCTAACTTATTATTATTGCCCAAATTATTAGGTATTATCGACTTATACGGACGTGTCATAGCTCGCGCGAATATAACGTTTTCCGTAAGTTAAAAAACATATAAATAACCATTTCACATTATTTTGCTGTGATTTAGCATTGAGTTTTTATAAGGTGCCTACTTTTTCAAAATCCTTTAGTGGTTTCTAAACAATATATGAAAATAAGCTCAGATCTAAATGGGTTTAAGAAATTTCGGCCATATTTGACAAATTCATATCTGTGATGAGCGCGAACATTGATGAACTGCAGACACTGTACCTGTTCTACAACATTATGTATAACGCAATTTGACATTTAAAAGGAATAGTCAATAATATTATAATCGAAAATTCTATCTTGGATCGCCTCATAGGATCAATAGGTTAGGTTATAACTGATAACAATTATATAATCTCTTATTTTATTTCTTTATTTATAAACAAATTATCCCACGTTTGTTTATAAACAAAGATTGTGTCGAATCGAATTTTGTAAGTCGTCGTGGCCTAAAGGATAAGACGTCCGGTGCATTCGTATGTAGCGATGCACCGGTGTTCGAATCCCGCAGGTGGGTACCAATTTTTCTAATGAAATACGTACTTAACAAATGTTTACGATTGACTTCCACGGTGAAGGAGTAACATCGTGCAATCAAAATCAAACCCGCAAAATTATAATTTGCGTAATTACTGGTGGTAGGACCTCTTGTGAGTCTGCACGGGTAGGTACCACCGCCCCGCCTATTTCTGCCGTGAAGCAGTAATGCGTTTCGGTTTGAAGGGTGGGACAGCCGTTGTGACTATACTGAGACCTTAGAACTATATCTCAAGGTGTGTGGCGCATTTACGTTGTATATGTCTATGGGCTCCAGTAACCACTTAACACCAGGTGGGCTGTGAGCTCGCCCACACATCTAAGCAATAAAAAAAACTAAAATGCTTAAACTATGTGTTGAACCTATCGCTCATCCGATTGTTATCGTGATAATGTCGTAAGCGGTAAAATTTATTTTTGTTATTAGAAAATCGCAAAATAAATTCAATGAAATTATTAATTGTACACGAAACACTAGTTACTATTATTCCGAGAATCAATTGATATATATTAGATTAAACTAAAATATATAATGTAATAAAATATATTAATTGTCTCTCATCTTAAAAAAATATTTAAAGATTTGGAGTAACAAGACGCAACTCAATACTTAAAAGTTAGATTTAGCAATTTTTTTTTACTTTTTTAGTGTCATACCAATATATAAACATTGCTACGAATTAATATAAAGAAAATTAAAAATAATTACCTCGTCTTTCGACTTCAAGGTCAGTATCAAACATATTTGAAAGAGACAAATTACAATTTTGATTAGTTCGGAATTGCTATATGATCGTATACATTACACATAATTAAATTTACTTTTATCACGGGGTAAAATTCTGAAAAATATTGAAATTATATTTTATGAATATAAGATAGCATTGTTTATCAAATAGCCGTGACTAGAATTTCTCTTATCTTTGTTATGTGGTTTTATCGGAATAATTTCGATTTTTATCGCTAACGGTACAAAGTCATGGCCGAAAACAATTTAAATAAACATTTTAAGTTAGTTTTATTTTTATAAATCCAATTAAGCAATACAACTTATTCATATTATTGGAACTCTGAAATAGCTTACTCTAATATATACTGTTTGTTTGGTAAATTACCTGATAAATTTAGGTATACTGGCAACATCGAGTTTTGTAAAAAGAAAAGGCCTATTATATTTTTTTATTTCGTTTTCACTGATGACATAGGATGAATACCGAAAAAACCAATTCTTTAATTTTAGTGAAAAAAAAGTTTTTTTTTTATTGCTTAGATATGTGGACGAGCTCACAGCCCACCTGGTGTTAAGTGGTTACTGGAGCCCATAGACATCTACAACGTACATGCGCCACACACCTTGAGATATAGTTCTAAGGTCTCAGTATAGTCACAACGGCTGCCCCACCCTTCAAACCGAAACGCATAACTGCTTCACGGCAGAAATAGGCGGGGCGGTGGTACCTACCCGTGCGGACTCACAAGAGGTCCTACCACCATGAAGTATTTACAATTTTTTTCATTTAGTACATATGTACGTACATAAATAGTGGCCATCGTGGTCCGTGTCATCAGACCATGGATGTTAGTTGGCTTACCAACTGTCGGATTATTTAAACTATGTATTATTTATACCCGTATTAAATAAAAAATCTGAAATTACTTCTTTAGTGTAGAATTGCAAGAGAAGCCATTAGCTTAACTGGTGACTAAGCAGACAAATGAGTTTAATTTTAATTTTTATTTGGGCTTAGGAAAAGATCAAGGGATATTCGTAATATTATTTAGTCAAAATGGTGATTTAATACAGTTTATAAAAAAAATTGCGTGGCAACCATAATCCGGATGAATAGGGCCGCACGACGCCAGTAGATAAGCGTACTCCAGAAAAATTCCATTAGTTCTCATTTCATCGGAAACAGAAAATAAACAAATTTTAATCTAAAAAAATAAAATTGTTAAGATAAAACTTGTTTTTTAATTCAAAAGTTATTTTCTTAATACAAAACATAATTATATTTAAAGCAAATACCACATTAAAAGTACAAGCCATTTTCTTGACAAAGAAATGTTACTCATGATAATATTAATAAATAATGTAATTGAAACAACAAAGCTCTCCAAGATCCCACAATTATATATTCAGTTTTCAAAATAAAAGTCCAATAAATTATTATTATACGTAGAGAGTACATTTCCGTTGGGGTAGGCAGCGGCTTGGCTCTGCCCCTGGCATTGCTGAAGTCCATGGGCGACGGTAACCACTCACCATCAGGTGGGCCGTATGCTCGTCTGCCTAAAAAGGCAATAAAAAAATAATTAAAAAAAAATAATTCCAAGTCTGACAATCAGAATCAGTTGTTGGAATTGAATATAGACAGAAATCTAGTCCTTTTAAATTAAATATGTGCAGCAATCACTTTACATAAATTGTGTCTTAAAATTAAATAGTGGTCCCCCAATAGGTTCTTCTGGTGGTAGGACCTCTTGTGAGTCCGCGCGGGTGGGTACCACCACCCTGCCTATTTCTGCCGTGAAGCAGTAATGCGTTTCGGTTTGAAGGGTGGGGCAGCCGTTGTAACTATACTGAGATCTTAGAACTTATATCTCGAGGTGGGTGGCGCATTTACGTTGTAGATGTCTATGGGCTTCAGTAACCACTTAACACCAGGTGGGCTGTGAGCTCGTCCACCCATCTAAGCAATAAAAAAATATAAAAATAAAAACCTATGGTACTACGTCACGCCAACAAAAAAATATCGTTTTGTCGCAATCGAGCCATGACTTTCGATTTGTAATCAACGGTCAAACGATTATCAAAACAATACGCAATAATAAATAAAGTCTCAACCAAACGGTCACTTGTTTACGGGCGTTTTCTAATGAAGTCATCTGCGGAGACAAGAAAAGAATCTCTGTGTTTGACTAGCAACAGAGCAAAGTTCAATACGTTTACCTACATAGTTGATAAATTCAGCCTTACAATGAATTGGAACTGTTTATCTAGCTAGTGGATGGTATTTTTTATTATTAACTAACTTATGCCCGCGACTTCGTCCACGTGGAATAGTTCACAAATAATGCTTTATTTTAGAACAAATTTCGTTAGCATAAAAAACGTTATAGTGAGCCAACCTTAACATAAAATATAGACATATGCTGTCGTGGACTTTTTTTAAATCTTTTAAAGGGGAACAATTCTGTCATACATTATTTCAGCGAAACTTTAACCATTTCTGCAGCGCACGCAGCGGAAGCTCTCAAAAGGAAAAAAAAACGATTTTGAAACATTCTTTATTGGTGCTCCGCTTGTATTGGTCTTAGCGTGATGTCATATCGCCTATAGCCTTCCTCAATAAATGGGCTATCTAACACTGAAAGAATTTTTCAAATCGGACCAGTAGTTCCTGAGATTAGCGCGTTCAAACAAACAAACTCTTTTAGCTTTATAATATTAGTATAGATTTTGTTAAATACAGCCGAGTCGACCCAACGAGCCCTGATCGCGTTCCCGGTTACTAAAACCACTGCAGTTTTGGACACGAAGTCATTAACAGTTGCTCCGTTCTCCGCGATACGCTTACTCCGGGTTAGAAATAAGAAAAATCTGTTCATAAGACTCTAAAAGCTAGCATTATTGATTATATGCCATTGCTTTTACTTTGCCGAATTCGTGGTGCAACCATAGCACCATATTTTTTCGCATAACTATCATGTTATTGAATATCTACGTATTGACCCGCAGATTTATGTATACACATTGTGCAGTCTACGAGATCCTCTTGTCAACACTCTTTTTTTTATGAAAGAAGGATAATTGGTGGCCTGGAGGTCTTTTCAGTTTCACCGGGACAGGTGGACGAGCAAAGGCTCAGCCAGGAGGGCTGGGATTAGCTAACAGCTGACCGAGCGCCTCCGAAAGAGATCTACCGAATACACCGAAACTGGCGAAGCAGTGCTATTACTAGTGTTAGCAAAGTCCTCAGGTTAGAGCCCCGTGAGCGCACTTACTCGCTTGGCTACGCTAGCATAATCCCAAGGGTTTTTTTTTGTTTTTACCATCGCACCGCCCGCCATCGAAGTAGAGTTCATCCATACCTGGAGTCACTGCGGTCATCCACAGTGCGTTTCCAGAGATCTTTTTGGCCACGTACCATCCGGATTTCCGGTTTCCCGAGCGCTATGATATGTCCTTCTTCAAACGAGGCTAGTGGAGAATATTAAGCGGTAGGCAGCGGCTTGGCTCTGTTCCTGGCGTTGCTGAAGTCCATGGGCGACGGTAACCACTCACCATCAGGTGGGCCGTATGCTCATCTGCCTGCAAAGGCAATAAAAAAAGGTTACATGCAAAGGTAGGAAAAAAGCAGGGCTGAGCGATCTGGATTGATGCTTCTAAAAAAGAAACTATATTATTTTATTCCTCCTTATGGGTAGAGGACCTCACGGCCTTGAAGCATAATTCTGATGTCTCCATAGTATTGTATTACAGTTACTTAGGGGCAGAAACACTCACGACATCGACACTGCCTCATAATGTCTCAAATGACTCCGTACAAATCAGTCATTATGAATATGTATTAATTATATGATGTAAATTCGTGATAATAATTCGAGTATTTCACAAAATATACATTATTATTTACTTATAAAATTTGGTACCTGCCCTCCGAATTTAAAATCTGGCATAATCGCATTACTCGATACGAAAACTTCAGCCGCTTTTTCCTGCTAGGCCATGGGCGAATTTAAAAATACATTAATAAAAAAAGCCATTTCAATTAAACAATGAATGAACAACGAACAAAGCAATTAATGCGTGAGCTGGAAATGGTTACCTTCTTGCTTAATGACATCCCTGCGTGATATATACCGGTTGTTGATACAAAAAGTGAGTTTCACATAAACATGTTGTGAACATGTTGATAAAATACAATTTAATTGGGTTTTTTCTCTGTATTTGAAACATTACAATAACAATTTCAGGCGTGACAGATACTTCGTCAAAATAATGGGCTAAAACACGTTTACTTAAGATGACGATAGGAAGATGGTATCATTAGAAACCACCGAGAGGGCTGGTGGTCGTGGCGCCGACGATCGGCGTCCCGATGGGGAGGGTGATGGCAGAGATGTGCTCCGCACTAAATGCTTCACTTTCCCCCCTTTGCCTTTCATGAGTTCTGTCTCATGCGAGGTTCGGACGTGGGCACGGGCGTGAGCGACAGGAGGTTTTAGTCGGTTCGACTCCGACATGCCCCACCCGCCATCCCCAGTGGAGGGTGTGAGACAGGCGATTTGTTTCTGACCAAAAAAAAAAAAGAAAGAAACCAGTCTATGCCAAAGCACTGACGGTCTCGTCAGCTCAAGATATAGACTAACCACCGATGTTTATCACTGGAATTACAATAACAATAACACACGTGCAAAAACAAACGGCAATGTAATAAATAAGTTTTGCCATTGTGTTAATTGTTGCTGAGTAAACGTATTCAAAGCTGAACCAATAAAATCCATGTGTGAGGCTCGTGTTTGCACTGTGACGGTTGTCGCGGCAGCACACCGATCGTGCAATCGCAATTTAATTGAGACGTGGAGAATCGAATTTGGCTTGTGTGTGCGTTTTAAAATTATTGCCATTTCGATTTTTATTTATCTAGACCGACAGACAAACGATTCTGGTCTCAACCCTAGTAAAGATGTTAGAGTGTGGGACCTTTTAGTTCTACCTAATCGTTTTAACTACTCGCGGATCGGTGAGCTCCAAACCTGAGAGAATTGCTAACACTGACTCTAGCAAGAGCAGTGCTTCGCTGAATCTACTACCGCATCGGAATCGCGATCTACTGAGAAGATCCGTCGTGAAACTTAGTGGGCTTTTTCTATGGGTTAGTTCGCTGTTCAAACTCTTCTTTGTAATCGACGAGGACGGTGACAATGAAACAATTTCCACTACTCAAGATCCCTAAATAATGTTTGAGTCTGGTTGAGAGGTACACAATTAAAACTTTCTTATTACCTAAAAACTGCTATATTAGCTGCTATTTGCAGAACTTAAAACAAAACATACAAGAATTGAACACACAAAACGACGAACACGACGTACAAACATACTACAATACATTAGAAAATGTTATTAATAAGAGCATGCCATCAAAAAAGAAGGAGCCAAAAGTAGATACTGTTGGGAAAATTCTCAGTAAACATACACTGGATATGCTCAGAAAACGAACAGAACTAGTACAAAAAAAACCAAAAACTGAGGAAATGAAAAAGGAATTAAGTACTTTGTATAAATCAACAAGCAAGGCCATAAAAAAAGATGACCAAAATCATAGAAATAGAATAATAGAGGAGAACCTACATAAATTTAGAAGTTCCAAAAGAGCATAGAAACAGCTAACAACACACAAAAACTGGATCCAAACCCTAAAAACAAGCACCAAAGAGACCAAAACTAGAGACAGTGTAATAAATTGTGCTACAGAATTTTTTAAAGTACTATATGGCATGAAAGCTGACATCTCTTCGAGTTCAATTGCTTATTATTCTAGTAAGGATTGCAAGTATTGTAAAATCGCTTCGGAGAAGGTTGATATGGCACCAATAAGCGGTAAGGAAATTATCAAACACATTAAAAAGATGAAGCAAGACAAAAGCCCAGGACCCGATGGTTTACAAAATGAGGCTATAAAGACTGGTTCTACTTTGTTAGTTCACCCTCTTACTTACTTGTTTAACAAAGTACTCGATACTGGGGAAGTGCCAGAACAGTGGAAAAGATCCGATATAATCTTACTGCTCAAAAAGGGAGATCCAAATGACATAGGCAACTACAGGCCTATTAGCCTCCTTTCGAGTATGTACAAGCTATTCACATCAATTTTACAAAGCAGAATGACTCCAAAAATTATAACACCAGCCGATCGAACAGCAGGTGTCCGTTCGGGTTTTCCACAATAGATCATATATGTTATACAACAAGTTATAGAGAAATATAAAGAGTTCAATAGACCACTGTACATAGCTTTCATCGACTATGCTAAAGCCTTCGATACAATCGTACATAATTTCATATGGAAAGCCCTAGATAAAGATGTCACGTTCATGATAAATACATAAAAATATTAAAAAACATCTATGATGGAAGTATCAGCAGTCTCAAACTGGAAAAACGGGGAGAGGACATAAAAATCTCCGAGGAGTAAGACAGGGTATCGCCTAAGCTGTTTATAGCAGTACTGCAGCTTATCTTTGAAAATGTACACTGGCCATCGAACGGAATCAAAGTAAATGGGAAGCGACTTACACATTTGAGATTTGCTG
This sequence comes from Bombyx mandarina, assembly GCF_003987935.1. Next base: position 86 of record NW_021011683.1, on the reverse strand, counting down.
ATGATATCGTTCTCTTCGCTGAAACAAACGAAAAACTCGAAAAAATGATAAATATTTTAAGCGAGGAAAGCGAAAAAGTCGGTCTC